>OY720458.1:53439322-54039322 GCA_963082715.1 Harpalus rubripes | reverse complement strand
TACTTGTAGTATTTTTGTTGTTATTATTTTATAATTGCTTATTTTTAATAACATTTTCTTCAAAACAAGTAATGTTGTATTCCTCTATAGATCACGCTAATTTAAAATTCAATATAAACTTGTTTATCAATATTTTTAGCAATCATTTAATTCTGCAGTTATTCGATTATAGTTTACCTGGAACTTTTCGTAGATATAGACGGCTGTGTATAATATTAACATTATATGCAGTCATCAACACCTACCTATAACCAGCATCATCTTCAAAATTACAAATGTGTAAAACTAACTCATTTTATTTTTTTTCATACATGGAGTTCCATTTATAGAGTATAGTATCTTTTAAATGATGTACAATATTTGTATATGTGTATCTCACATGACAATATCTGTAAATATAAATCATAGTTTTTAATTTACTACTTAAAGTAAAATATGATCTGCACTTACCAAATTAATAGTATTTTCCGATGCGTTAAAATACGCTTTTCTGATTAATTTTTCAGATACATTTCATAAAAGTATGAATTGGTAGTACAATTAAATTATTCTTTTTGATCGTATTAGCTCTGTAAATGAAGGAGTTTTCTACAAATTTTATAAGAAAATTGAATACTTATTTTAAATATAAATAGTTGCTGATATTTCATGACTGTTGGCATGATGTTAGGAAAAAAATTATTGGAGATGCAAACTTGGTAAAATGATATTATTATATTATCATTTATTTAACAATCCGACTTCGGTTTCTATTAATCAGGGTTGTGTTAATATATAATTAGAAAAGATATCAATTATTGTCAAATATCATCATAAAATTAAAAAAGTGAAACTGAGTTTTTGTAGCTCAGATGTATGCACGTATTTTACCACATCTCCAATAATTTTTCCCTTTAAATACAGTGTGTTCAAAAAAATTTCTAACTCGGAGTAGGCTGTGAACAAAGAAACGTATGTCAATTTAAAAATATTTAATTAAATGCCAATTTGACATGAGATATTGTCTTCTTCTTGAATCTTATTTTAGAAATGAAAATAAATTAGAAAACGGCGAATGTCAATATACTGTATCCTTCTTTATTGTCTTTTCTCCTTGAAATAATATTTCAAGATCAATTTTGACAACTTCTGAATTAAATAATGATCAGACATACGTTTTTCTGTTCATAGCCTACTCCGAGTTAGGAATTTTTTTGAACACACTGTATAAGTCTAATGTACACTTCATTTTTCATTAATCTCATAACGTGTTGCAATGGTGCAGTATTTTTTTTAAGTACAAAACCTGGAAATGATGCTCTTTTTTAGTAATAAATATTATAAGAGAATCAAACACTTACTTTAAATGTGAAGTTCAGCGTTCCTAATTTGCCATTTATTAATTTTCGTATCCTTATTTTTTTATTTAATTGGTAAAAGCAGGATTTTTTTATAATACTAAATAGTATAAGAGGATCCAATATTTAGTTTAGATGTAAAGTCTAATGTAGGTACACTTTATTTTGAGGTAATTTCATATAGTATTGAAATAATTTAATTATTAGAAAATCCATCACTTACTTAACATATGTAGTCCATTGTAATCCTCGTTGAAATGGTAGAGTAAAATTTATTTATTTTCTTCTTCTTATTTAATCTGTAAGCGCCAGATTTTTTTATAATAATAAATATATTATAATAAAATCATACACTTACTTGAATTGTAAAATTCAATGTAGGTACACTTCATTTTTCATGTAGGTAGATGTAAATCTTATGTTAAAATGGTATAGGATAATGTATGTATTCTTAATTCCAGTATTTAACCTGTAAATAAAAGAGTTGTTCATAATGTTAATTATTATTAGAAAATCCATTACTTACTTTAAATAAAAAATCAATTGTAATCCTCATTTTTTCATATAAATCTCGTAGGGGTTGAAATGGTAGTATAAAATTTATTTATTCTCCTCTTCCTTATTTATTCTATAAATGCAGGACTTTTTTATAATAATTACTAGATATTATAATAAAATAAAACACTGACTTTAGACGTGAAATCAAATATACTCTTCATTTTTCTTGAAGTCTCGTAAAATATTCCAATGGTATAATTATACAGTGTGTTAAAAAATCCTAACTCGGAGTGGGCTATGAAGAAAGAAATATGGCTTAATTTGAAAGTATTTAATTAATGTCAATTTGACACGAGAAATTGTCAAAAATCTAAAGAAATCAAAGCTTTTCTTCTTGAATCTTTTAGAAATGGAAATAAATTAGAAAACAGCGAGTGGCAATATACTGTATCCATTATTATCTTTTCTCCTTAAAATACATTTCAATATCAACTTTGACTACTTGACTTTTGAATTGAATAATGATCAGACATACGTTGCCCTGTTCATAGCCTACCCGAGTTATATTTTTTTTGATGAACACACTGTATTATTTATCATGCAAATGAAAACATCTATCTGTATGTATATTATTTTAGTTACGAGCTAATATAAAAAGTATCTACTGTTACTAATTTGAATTCGTCTTTCCTGAGTGTTAATTTTCCCTCCAGTCACTTATTATCTGAAACTGAATTGTGCGGATATAGACAGTTGCGTATAATAATATATTATATACAACCGCCTATACCTACCTCGTTTCAGAGCTGGGCGTACTCGAGTACATTTACTCGAAAGTATTGTTTAAAGTCCAAGTTTTGTACTCTGTACTCGTAGTCGAGTACATTTTAAAATCTGTTACTTTTACTTGTACTTGCGATATTTCATCTAAATACTCGTACTCAATACTCTAAAAAGTTCTAAGAGTATATAAGGGATCAAATATGTGTACCATATATATCTTTGCAGCTTCGTCATTCTATTAGCAAATGCAAAACAGGATGCAGTTTATATATTTTTCTACTATCGTTTAAAAAAGTCTTTGATTTCCATATCCATTTGAGTTGATTGACACAAGTGCGGAAATGTTAATTACCAAGGATATTTTCTTTATTGACTGTTAAATGTTAAATTTAAAAAAAAATGTTTGAAAAATCCCTCTTAGAAACGATAATAGAAGAAATCTTGTGGGAAAAGTACTTTTTCTTACATACTGCACAAACAAATAGCTATTCTATTATTACTTGATATTTAGAAGAACATACGTTTTACAATTAAATACTTAAATATTTTAAGGTGTGAACAAACACATAAATGAGTTTCCTTTAAAGATTTATTAGTAAAAGAGTGGTGACTTTTTAACAAATATAATAATTTTGGAATAAAACTGGTATTTAATTCTATAATATTTAATTTTATATAAAATATCCATATTTTTACCATACAATTATATTTTTTTATAAAACTGTTTCTTAAAAAACAATATAGAAGCGATTTGTTACATAATTTTATATTACGTATATAAGTACATACTTTACAAAGTACTTTAAAGTATTTAGAAAGAACTTCGTACTTTTCCCAAAAAATGTTCAAAATACTAGTACTTTACTTTAAAAGTACATTTGAGTATTGAATACTTTTACTCGTTACTCGAGTATTTTTATTTTGTACTTTGCCCAGCTCTGCCTCGTTTAATACTTTCTTGATTGTTAAAAAAATACAAAACTATAAAATACCTGCATTCGTCTTATTTAATTTTTAAAAAATTTCCTTCATTTCAGACGTGGACGTTTAATTTGTTGGATAAAAGTACATGATATCTTGATGATAATGAAGAATGATAATGTTTTTGCACTTATTTCAAAAAGTGATACTTGTTTATCTGTAAGCATAGATCATATTGATTTAGTTACAAATTAATCTATAATGTGATCTAAGTACACTTACCATTTAAATGTTTTTTCTATGCACATCCTGTTATTACCATATTCCCATCATTAATAAAGAACGTATATGATTCATTGAACATATCTACTGTCGTATCTGTAAATGAAGGAGCTTTTTATAATACTAAATATTATAATAAAGTCCAACATTTACCTTAGATTCCAAATTACTCTTCATTTGTCATTCCATATAAGAGTTAGATATTATTTATATATTTAAAATGTAGTATTTGCCCACATAATATATTGTGGTTCTTGATTTTATTTCTTTTGTTGGCTTTGACTCAAAATATATAAATAAATGGAAAGAGATGCATTTACCAATACCGAGAGATTTTTTTATCAGTAAACATGTGCGTATGTCATTACCATAGTAACATTTAAAATTATTGACAGCAATGTATTAGCGCGTTTATAAAAAAACAAAAACTGGACATAGGGAGTTGTCAAAGTTATCAAACTGCCATCTTCCAAATGATGTATGAAAAAAAAAATTACAAATCATAACATGGTATAAGTCCACTATAAATCTTTGGCAAGTTTCCGATTTATTTGCGATAATAATATAGAACTGCAAGATGCGTCAATGGACAGCATTAAAAGAAAATCAGGACAAGTAAGGTAATTAATAATAAGAAACATTAAATTGTACAGTTAAATGAATATGACAATACCCTCTCAACATAAAAATATTTCTGAAATTGACACATGACAGACTGATGACGTTCACTGCTGTCAATCATTTTAAATGTAACTAAAAAAAACAATTCCCCGTATATCACACTACGCGCCTTTTTCAAGTATTATTTGTTCGTGTTTTGAAAATAGGATCATATTCTGAAATAAGTAACGGTGTCAAAAATTATGTACAATTAATATTAAAACTAATACTTTCCTTCTTCAAATTTTAATTTCAAGTATATTTGTCAGTTTTTGAATAAAAATCTGAATTACTATCCAGGTTTGATGGTTTACGAGTCCATAAGATTTAAAGATATCTTAAATAAATAAAAATCATACAATTATACAAAATTACTTGTAGAACCAATACTTACCTATTTAAATTTGTTTTAACGTAATTTGAGGTAGTTTTTTTTTCGTGTGCTTCAAATATTTTTTTACATATTCTTTTTTGGATTAGTGGAAGTGTTTGGACATAATTCTTTTCTGATTTCTTATCATACTTAATCTGTAAGACAGTAAGACGTAAAGTAAGTGCCAGTGTCTCTGATAATACTAGACTATTATTAAAGACCTGACACTTACATTTTTTAGTTAATCAACATCTCATTTATATCCTGTCATTAAATGTAACATGTATATAAATTATAGTATTATTTTTTTATAAACAAGCGAAATGTTCCAACATTGATCCTCAATAATATATTATAATGCTATTATTGGCAGGATGTCCAAGATAACGTATACTTGAGCAACATTGAATACTCGGGACCTGTAAAAAAAGACAATGATACGGATTTTTTTATGAGTTCATAAGAAAATTGTAAATAAAACAATATTTTCAGAATTTCTTATATAATTTAAATTCTAAATTTTCGCCTATCACTATCACTTTGACAATGGTAAGAGGTATTAAAATTTCGAAATCTCCTGTACAGTCTTCATAAAAAAGTAGTATAAGTTTAAATAAAAAACTCACTATTCTTCTTTCCAATTTTTCATTATAATTATAAATTGATTCTTCTTATTAATTCTTTTATTAAACCGTTGCATGTGTCTCCAGAATCTGTTGTCAATTGATAATATTAAAAAAAAATATCTGTAAGAAACACAGTTTGTAATTTTTTTGTGATAAATAATCCATATTTTTCTTCCTTAAATCTTAATCTTTCATGAACGTATTTTCTTCAAAAATTAATATTATTTCTTCACACTTGGCATCTAAAATTTAAAAAATAACATGTAGAAAAATTTTCATGATATACATCTACGTGTTATATCTGAAATAAAATATACAGGTGTCTCACAACTCGCGCCCCAGACGAAACTGACACTTGCCGACGACAATAGGTTGCCAACAAATAGAAGAAAATAATTTGCGGCTGCTTGCATAACAGAGTTACAAGCCTTTTTAATCCACCAATCCCAGAAGGATATCTTGAGGTGTGATGATATTATTACAAAATAAAACTGGTTGCTAGGTTTTAAAGATACTATTAGTGAGTTACAAAATTTGTTTGACTTGACACTTTAGAGTTGACTTTTCACTGTCAACTAATTTAGGTTAGCGAAGGTGTCATCCGAGATCATCATTTATATCCTACAGTGCAACGTGTTGTAGCAGCTGTGTAAAATGTGTTAAACGAAGATATTATAATCATTTCTAAGTAATCAGCGGCTAAATACATGGTAAGAATTTGCCTTTTTTATTCACCTTGTCAAATTTAATTTGACACTGACATTTTTCGAAAACTACAGTCGCCCACACATTTTAAAGAAGATTTGATTTGTATAAAACCCTAGTAACGTAAAATTACGGCAAACACACGTTAAATGTGTAGGTCTCTGATTGGTCAATTTTAAGGCGTCTTTTCTCGAATATCTTTTAGACTATATTTTTTTTTCTTCGAAATTATAAATCCGAGTGCAGTCTCGTGTTTCTTCATTCGCTCTGAGGCGCGAGTTGTGAGACAGCCTATATATATATATATATATATATATATATATATATATATATATATATATATATATATATATATATATATTGAGACTGTCAATCTAAGTAAATTGATTACCATTTTACCAAATTTACGACTGGATGAAGAATAAAATTACTACAAAACAAGATATTTTAACAAGATACATTGATATATAACTGCATCTTGCTAAAATACCTACATTTTGTATAGTAATTTATTATTCCCGAAGTATTCCATGATGAGTTGGTTATGAAAATAAAGAGTTTGCTAAAATACATACATAAAGACATTTCATCTTAAACTACCTCATTTCTATTCTTTTTTTGTACCCACACACTCTATTACTATTTTTACAATAATTAAATATTATTCTTTGCTACGTGCAAATACATTACGAATTTAATAGTTAACTCTATTGCAAAAGAAAATTTCTGTAAGTCGTTTATGTAATTATTTTTCCGTTTTTAATATACAGGCATTTTCAAAATCAAAATTGTGTTTAACGTTATAGCATGTTCCGTTAAGACGCAAATTTTTATACATAGTTTTTTTGTAGTTCCTGAGGATGATCCTGGTAGAATCGAAATGTTGAAGTAAATAATAAAAAACTATATTAAAGTATGATATGAAAAATTAGTTGTTGCTTTGCTTATGCTATTTTAGTGGAGACTAGAGTAATGCCGGTACTATTTAAATATAAAGTATCGATCATTAACCTAGTCAGTACTAACAGAGCAAGATATTAAACTGCTGTTCATTTCACACAAATTATGACGTGACAGCTGTAACTTTTCATATATAAGTCACAGAAGGCGCGTCATAATCTGGATGAATTATGATTTTCTTCATTTTAATAAAATGAATATATGCAAATTATTGCAGATATCGTACTGGATCTTCTTATTTAAATTTTCTAAAAGGGCAAAATATAAATTTAAAATACATACTTGAAAGTAGAGCTAGTTCGCCTCCTTGTGGTGCACCCTTCAGGATCTTCTGATTATTGCAGTTATTACAATGGCTCAAACACAGTTGTACCAATGAAGTAGTTTCACTAGTACCTTCCAGAGATCCAAGATAGGGCAAATAAGAAAGTACTGCACCATCTTTAACGGCGTAAGTTAAGCAATCACTATCTGGTTCGCAAATTTTGAATTAAAAATATTCCTAGAATATATTATTTCCTTCCTTTCATAGAAATTTTCTAGAGTTTGCAGGCCATTTAAATATTTTCCTTCAGCATATTGACAGCTCGTAAATCAGTATTGAATCTCCAATATGATTCAGGCGATCATTGTATTGCCATATGCTAAAAACCTGAAAAGTGAAATAAAAAAAGTTTAAAGTCATATTTTATGAAAATTAAATGTGTTATATTGCAGCGTTTAATTAATTTGTTGCATAGGTTTGTATGGAAAATCAGATCTTTTAGTCCAGCGTTTCTTAAACTATGGGTCGCGACTCAAATTTGGATCGCGAAGGGATTTGAGTGGGTCGCGTAAATAATCAGAATTTTATAATTTTAATTTCTAAATACCAATCATATAAAATTTGTAATTACTAAAACTAAGGTTTTAGGACCCGCCGCGATTAGAAGAACTTTCAAAATTTAAAAAATGCATTTTCAATCATGTTCGAAAGTCAAATTAGACAAATATGGTATATTGTATCAAATTCATGTATACCAAATTGTAATAATTTTTCATTTTATTTGAAATTGTTGATCTTATTATGGTGTTAAATTTATATTATTTTGTTTATAAATAACTTATTTGTTTGTTATATATTAGTACATATTCATTTTCTTATTTTCATAAATAGTTTATTGTTAAATCAGACGTGTTTTTATTTTTTAAATAATTTTCTATAGTGGGTCACCAAACCAATATAATAAATAAATTTGGGTCGCGCCTTGAAAAGGTTAAGAAACGCTGTTTTAGTCTGTAGTTCATATTTTTGTTTACCTATATCTAGTGACATATTGGGCAACTTTCATCTAATGTTGAATCATTTATCCTGTACAGTCATTTTTCTTTTAATTCTTCTTTGTGATATTTGGGACATATTTTATTATTTTTATCTGTAAATACAAAGGCACATCAATTATTTTTATTTTATTGTACTGCACCCTTGTATTTACCTTTAGGATTTTATTTTAAATTTTCTTTGTTTTTTGGATCATTTATTTTTCTTTTATTTCCCCAATTTATTTAGAGACAAAATTAAAACCTGAAAAAAAATTAAATAAAACTTTCATGCTAATATAAACCAGTAGCTACTAGCTACTAGAGTAATTTCAAATCCGTTAAACAAGGTGCATTCACAAATGAAAATTAGGTTTAGATTTATGGTTTATATTTTAGATTTAAAGACTTTGGCCGCATATTATGTAATGACCCCATTCACACTTCAGAATTTAGGGTCTCTAAATCCAAATCATAAAGCTAAATATTGCAAGGTCCAAACTTTAGGTTTATGATTTAGTTTGGCGTCACAAACTTCACCAATGAGAACGAGTCTAAAATGATATAGATATATACGCCCATCTTTATTTAGTATCCACTTGGTTTCGGCTTATAAAACAAAAGCGAAAAGAACATGGGGACTGTCATAACTTAATTGCTGAAATATAACCAATAATGTCAAGCGAATGCCAGTTTCACGGCGCACAGGTGTCTTGTTGAGTACTGCTCTACCGATATTTTAACCTTGTTTTTGAAGCATTTACACATATGTCTGTACATATCAAAACTACTTTTCAGGTAATTTAAACTTACATTTATGAATGACTTACTTCAACCTAAACAAAAACCATAAACCTAATTTTCATTTGTAAATGCACCTTAACAGAAATATGTTAAAACAGTTTTTTAACTGGAATAAGAATCTTTTTTCACTAAAATGTATAATTTTAAAATAACTGTTAACATGGCGTATGAAAAACTTATGATTTTAGAAATTTTGGTTAACAATTAGGTAACCATTTTTTTTTGTTTCTTGTTATTTACTGAATATTTTAAATAAATGGTCAGTATTAAATGGTAAGTAACTTTTAATAAAAATGTAACAATCTAATCTAACCTAAATTAACAAAATTTAACCTGTAATGAAATTACCAAAAAATAAATAAATAAATATATCATCACGGCATATTACCCATTGCTGGGTGTGCCAATCTGTTTTGTACACAGAATTCAGTAATGATGACATATTTGTACCGTGTGGGCGTTTACCAGGCGTACGTGCACGGGCACTCATTGCTGACGTGGAAAGTGCATCACAGGGGTCAATTTTGTACCATTTAAAATTTGACATATTTGGCGTCGGATTGAACCCGGTTCCCTAGATTCACGACCAGACATTCAGGCACGCGGGCACGAGACCCCATAAGGTATTTAAACAAATTACAGAAAAAAATACATCTTGTAGAAATGTAATATACTAAAAAAAATCAATATGGTTCACTTTTTATATTTTCTACAAATATTAAAATTATTTCTTTAATGTAGACATTCAAAATTGAAAATAGCACGTAGAAAAATTTAAATAATATTCACCAAATCTTCTTTCTGAAAAAAAATAAAGTATGTATTATTCTAAAATAAATCAATAACCATTTTATCAAATTTGCGAATATCAAATGGATGATGACTGAAATTACAACAAAACAAGATATTTAAACAAGATACAATGAAATATAACCGCATCTAGCTCAAATATCTACATTTTGTATAGTAATTTATAATTTCCAAAATGATGCTACATGCATTAATAATAAAAGAAATTGTTTTTAAGATACATGCTTGAACACAGGACTGTATACGTGAATAACCTGGCAACACCTCCTATCTGCCATGTTTCATGAAAATAAGTCATTCGTAGATTTGGATTTTGCGTTGGTATTTACATTTACTAGCAATAATTTTTATTTTCAGAGGTGTAGAAACCGCTATATCTGCGGTATCAATCACATTTGAGGATAGAAGGTATTACCAAAAATATATAATGTACTAATATAATACTCGTATCTAAAGAAATATTAGAATGGAAATAAGAATGGTGGCAGGCGATGATGTTAAGAAAGCAAATTGCGAGTAGCTCAGATCGATATGTTAGATATAGACATAACGACCTAAGCTACCTCATTTTGATTCCTTTTTTGGTTTATTTCCATGCTCTAATACCTTATTATAATAATACCTATGTTGGATAAATCTCTCCAAGGTTGTTCTGGATGATGATAAAGGGTTAAAATGAAATACACCTGTTGTGTAATGATGCAGAATGTATTATTTTTTATTTATTTAAGTGGCGATCGATTTCGGACGATAGTCCATCATCAGGCCGATGCGTCAAAATAGTAAAAATATATATCGTCGAAAAACTTTATATTGATGCCGAAAATTGTGGTTTCCTTCTTGGGCAGTACCACACGTTATATTTAGAATTCTCCGTTTATCAATGTAATCTTTATACTTTCATTAATTTTTCGGCATCAATATAAGATGTTTTTGTCATTTAAAGTTTTTCGACGATATATATTTTTACTATTTTGACGCGTCGGCCTGATGATGGACTATCGTCCAAAATCGATCGCCACTTAAATAAATAAAAAAGAATACATTCTGCATCATCACACAACAGGTGTATTTCATTTTAACCTTTTATTATAATAAGTCCTATAAAAGTACCTTTTTGCTTTCTTCATTACTATTTTATAAAAATTAAATAGGGTAATTCCGGGAGTTGGGAGAGATGACTTGCCGGATGAGATGACTCTTTTGCCAAAATCCAAAGAATAGTAGGTGTTCTTTGGATTTTGGCAAAAGAGTCAACTTACCCGGTAAGCCATCTTCCCCAGAATTATCCTTCTATTCTATTTTATGTGCAAATATTACTCATTTTACATTTTTTTGCATTCCATAATAAAATTCAAGATCTTTGATGAATCATAATAAGAACTGAAAACATTAGAATGTTATTTTAATTATAACAACATCCCAATTTTTGTTATATTACTAAATAAATAATGTAACAAATTTTCAACTTAAATTAATAAGAAATTATGAAATGGGCAAAAATATTGCATATTTCTTTTAAGTTTCTTATATTTTATTTTTTTGCAACATTTATGATAGTATGTACCACGCACCCACACCTAGAATCTCTATAGTAACAGACAGCCAAGCCGCACTAAAAGCACTAGAATCTTGTGAGACAGAATCTGGATTTATTCTAGAGTGCATCCACAGATTAAATGCACTAGGAGCGAGGAAAAAATTAAAATTAATATGGGTACCCGGGCATTCAGAGATCGAATAAAACCAGATAGCAGATAGTCTGGCTAAGAAGGGGACAAGTTTTCCTTTCACAGGACAAGAACCGGCTTTCGGAATCTCAGCGGAGACAGTTAAGCTGGAAATAAAACATTGCTGAATCAATGACACAAGAATCACTGGTTAGAGTCACCAGGGCAGAGACACTCAAAGCTCTTCCTAAATGAACCAACCAAGAAAAGTACGGAACGTTTACTCCTAATGAGCAAACAAGACTTTAGATTAATAACAGGACTTCTAACAGGACACTGTCTACTAAAGAAACACCTGCACACGATGGGACTAACACAAGAACCAACATGCAGGGGGTCTGGTGAAGAGGAAGAAACCCCTCAGCACCTTATATGCCACTGCGAAGCCTTTACGAGCAGCAGATATAATATCCTGGGGGCAGAAAAGATCCAACAGGATATGCTAAAAGATTTAGATCTGAAGAAAACCCTGGAGTTTATTAAACAAACAGGACTCCTAGAATAGGAGTAAATCTGGAGGGTATACAATAGATCTACAAGTCGCAGTGCAGGGATCCACAGGAGACCACCTCTTGTAATATAAGATATATATATATATATATATATATATATATATATATATATATATATATATATATATATATATATATATATATATATATATATATACCCACACCAAAACATCTAAAAATGCTTAGATTTATTCTATATAAATGTCACTGACAAAATAAAAAAATGCAATATTTTTGTCTATGAATACCTATATTTTATTTATTTATAATATTTCCTATTTACTGATTATTTTTCTTTTATTTTATTCGACAACTTCACATTAAAATATATTATTAAACTACATTATCAAAAAATATGTAATATTAGATATTGTGCTGTTTGTGCTTTATTAGTTTTAAAAGGAATAATGCGGGTATTTTTAATTTTAAAATATCGAGCATTACTCCTTTCAATACTTATAAATCAATATTTATTTGAAAGCTATTATTTTACACAAATTATAACGTGACAGCTGCAACTTTTTATAAATACAAGTTACAAGAAGCCGCGTCATGATCTGGGTAAATAAAATAAAGGTTTTCCTAATTTATGTTATATAAAAAAAGTTGTCAGATGATAATAATCTTCTATTTAATTGCGTAGGCTTCCACAGTCTGAGTCATGAGAAATATTCGTTTTCCGGGAATGGACTGTGTCATATTTTGAGTCAGAGCTCAACGTTTCGCCCGCAGTCATATGGGGCATCTTCAGGAGCAAGGGGGATAGTATTGTCTTAAACACGGTTACCCGACGTGTCAACCACGCTAGAGGCCGAGTTTAAGCAACAAGGAGGGAGACTCAGTTTACAAGGTTACCCGACGTGTAAACCACGCTAGAGGCCAAATAAACCAAGTGACGAACGAAGGCCGAGAAGACGGTTATATACTAATCTAAAGATACGGTAGATGAGCAGAGCTAATGAGGACCAATGGGAATCGAGTTCGTAATGGTAGATTGGGCCTGTCGTGTTCCGAGAATCACCGGTTTCCACATGTGACTCAAGAAATAGCCATCATCCCGATTGATGTTATTCGGATGTTTCCATATTTCTAAAGTTTCCCTGTATTTACGTCTGTAAAACTCAGGGACAGGAGCTAAAATGCGGGAATTTTCAAATAAGATGTTATGTCCTGTGTTGTGTTGGTGTTCTGCGACCGCAGATGTTAATACCATACCATTACGCAGACAGCGTTTGTGTTCTGACAATCTAGTGTGAACACTCCTTCCTGTTTCACCTATGTATACTGTGCCGCAAGAACAAGGAATACTGTAAACACCGGGAGACGACAAGGGTTCGCGTTTATCTTTAGTTTGGGGGAGTATTTCTGAGATCTTTTGTGGAGGTGTGACTGCGGGCGAAACGTTGAGCTCTGACTCAAAATATGACACAGTCCATTCCCGGAAAACGAATATTTCTCATGACTCAGACTGTGGAAGCCTACGCAATTATTTCACAAACCTCTACGGGGAGGATATCTATTTTAAGTCTCGTACTTTTTCCAAACTTAGACATAAGATTTCCAAACTCCTTTGTGACCTTGCCTTTCTTTCTCGTTGCCGTGACCACCATGTTGTACCCAAATCTCTTAGGATCAATGATAATTTCAAAACTCGCGCTTCCAAATCTATCCTTAACAAAGCAAGTCTCTCACTTCTTAGGGAACAAATTCGCTACACACGACGAGAATTAAACGAAAGTTCTATAAAACTATACTCGCTGCATTTGGAATTAAGTAACCTTATGAACCATGAGGATTGGTTAAAATTTGATACTATCACACATGCTCAGGCCAATATTTCCTTTGAAAAAACCAGCGAAAAACAAAAGCGTAAATTCAATTCCCTCGCTCCCCCAAAAAAGGTAATTCATGCTTTAGGTAAAACCGTCATTAACATATCATCTCGCCCCCTATCGTCCAGCGAAACTTCCGTTTTATCGAAAGGGTTAAACTTTTCCCTCGCTCCTACAAAAATTCCTGTTGAAGAAATAGTCAGCTCTATCGAATCCTCCGTCAGGAAATTACCTAAAGAAGCTAGCGACACTGTACGTATGGAAGTTGTGAAATGCATCAAAAACTTCAAACCACCACCATCTAATATTAGTAGAGATGAAAGGTTAGCTCTGAAAAACCTCAAATCAGATACCAATATTATTGTTGTTGCAGCGGATAAAGGTAATGCTACAGTAATTATGGATCGCAACAAGTACGATGAGAAGGTTCTAGCCCTTCTACAGGAACAATCATATTCTCCACTTAAACGTGACCCCACAGCTAAAATTGAACGTGAAATCACCGCCCTTATTAAAAATTCAGACATTCCTGAAGACATTCAAAAACGTATTGTACCTAAATCCTCCAAACCTCCACGTCTTTACGGTTTACCAAAAATTCACAAACAGGATTACCCACTCAGACCTATTGTCAGCACCATCGACTCTCCTACTTATAAACTGTCTAAATATTTGTCGGATATTTTAAAACCTTTTACAGGAAATTCTGAGTCATTTATTCTAAACTCAGAACATTTTGTACAAAAAATCAATAATATCACTACAGAACCCGACGACATACTAGTTAGTTTTGACGTCGCATCACTGTTCACTAAAGTCCCGATTGATCAGTCAATCACTATTATCGCTAAATTATTGGAAAATAACGGAAACTCGTCTAATCTAGTAACTCTTATTGAAAAATGCTTGACATCAACCTATTTCACTTTTAATAAACAATTTTACAAACAGGTCTCAGGTGCAGCAATGGGCTCTCCCCTGTCCCCCGTGGTTGCCAGTATATTTATGGAACACTTTGAAACAAAGGCACTAGAATCATCTACATTCAAACCTAAGGTATGGTTTCGCTATGTAGATGACACGTTTGTCATTTGGCCACATGGTCCGGAAAAACTCACTTTGTTCCACGAACACTTAAACAGCATACACCCGGACATTCAATTCACCATGGAGGTAGAAAATAACAGAACTCTCCCCTTCCTTGATGTTCTGGTTAATCGTAAACCCAACGGACAGTTAGGGCACGCTGTTTATAGAAAACCCACCCACACTGATAGGTATCTCAATTTTAATTCTCACCACCATCCCTCGCAGAAACTCTCAGTAGTCAACGCTCTCGTACATCGTGCCATTAAAATCTCTGAACCTGATTTCCTACAGCAGGAGCTTGATCACATCAGACATAGTTTAATCCAGAACAACTATGACGTAAAATTAATCAACAATGTAATTCATAGACAATTATATCCTTTACCCAAAAAACCTGTGGATACCTCGTTCGAAACATTTGCATCTATCCCTTACATTAAAGGTTTCTCGGACAAAATAGGTAGAATTCTCAATAAAAACAATATTAAGGTCTTTTTTAAACCTCCACAAAAGATCTCAGAAATACTCCCCCAAACTAAAGATAAACGCGAACCCTTGTCGTCTCCCGGTGTTTACAGTATTCCTTGTTCTTGCGGCACAGTATACATAGGTGAAACAGGAAGGAGTGTTCACACTAGATTGTCAGAACACAAACGCTGTCTGCGTAATGGTATGGTATTAACATCTGCGGTCGCAGAACACCAACACAACACAGGACATAACATCTTATTTGAAAATTCCCGCATTTTAGCTCCTGTCCCTGAGTTTTACAGACGTAAATACAGGGAAACTTTAGAAATATGGAAACATCCGAATAACATCAATCGGGATGATGGCTATTTCTTGAGTCACATGTGGAAACCGGTGATTCTCGGAACACGACAGGCCCAATCTACCATTACGAACTCGATTCCCATTGGTCCTCATTAGCTCTGCTCATCTACCGTATCTTTAGATTAGTATATAACCGTCTTCTCGGCCTTCGTTCGTCACTTGGTTTATTTGGCCTCTAGCGTGGTTTACACGTCGGGTAACCTTGTAAACTGAGTCTCCCTCCTTGTTGCTTAAACTCGGCCTCTAGCGTGGTTGACACGTCGGGTAACCGTGTTTAAGACAATACTATCCCCCTTGCTCCTGAAGATGCCCCATATGACTGCGGGCGAAACGTTGAGCTCTGACTCAAAATATGACACAGTCCATTCCCGGAAAACGAATATTTCTCAATCTTCTATTTTAGTGAAAAAATTCTGTAAAAAATAGAATTAGTAAATTTTTTGAGATAAATATTCTATATTTTACTTTCCTTTAATTCCCAATCTCTAATGGAACTTGGACCTACCATTTAACCAAATTAACGAAGATAAAATTAAAGATGAATGTAATTACCACAAAGCAAGATATTTAAACAAGATACAAAGACATATAATGTATCTCGTAAAAATATCTTAGTTTTGTATAGTAATTTAAATTTATTGAAGAGTTGCTATAGATGAATTTTGAATTAGTAACGATGAGACACGTATCTAAACACAGTATATTACATCCAGTTATTATAGATCGGGGGCTAGTGCTACGTGCAAAATGTATCATGGTATTCCAAATACTGACCCTTGGTGCTCATTTTCATCACCCTGGAGAACGATTTGCTGCCTTCCCGAAAAAAAAAAACAATCTACCCAACTGTGAGTGATGACCCAAAACTGTTTTAAAAAATTAATATTTTAGAATTTAGATTCTAAAATATTAATTATATAATAATACTTAGGTATTCTTTGTATGGGACCTGCATAAAATGACATTATATATATATATATATATATATACAGGATGTTATATTTTAATGGACCCAGCAAATATCTCGCTTATTTATTACGTTGGTAATTTCTTTCATGTAACATGATTTATACAGCAACATGTAAACTACTTGATGACGGATGTACATTCCTGATACCACTTCCGGTTTATTAGTAATTAATATCTACTTTGAAATTTCAAATGGAACATACCATATTTTTTTACAAATTTGAAAAGTACATAAAATAATCCATATGTTACATTATTAAAAAGTAAAATGGCGGGCACTTTTTTATACACCTAATTGGAAAGAGAATAGTGAGCCATGACTGTGGCTTGAAATAAAACAATTAACTAAAATAATTGTAACACGGTAAATGTCAACCTGTTTAATAATAATAGTTAAAATTGTTTTAGTTAATTGTTTTATTTCAAGCCACAGTCATGGCTCACTATTCTCTTTCCAATTAGGTGTATAAAAAAGTACCCGCAATTTTACTTTTTAATAATGTAACATATGGATTATTTTACATGATTGTAAAGAAAATTTAATGTACTCTTCAAATTTGTAAAAATATACTAATAAACCGGAAGTGGCATCGTCATCAAGTAACTTACATGTTGCTGTATAAATCATGTTATATGAAAGAAATTACCAACGTAATAAATAAGCGAGATATTTGTTGGGTCCATCAAAATATAACACTCTATATATATATATATATATATATATATATATATATATATATATATATATATATATATATATATATATATATATATATATAAGGAGTGTCCTTGCTTTTAGTGAGTATTAACTTAATTCTTTCCAACATTAACTTAATAGGTTACTGATTATTTTATTTGTATTATAGTAAGACATCTTTGTTAAGGTAATTCTTGATCCTTAATGTATTTCTATAATTTTAATTTTTTTTTATTGTATATGTAATATAAAAGTAATTTTGTGTGTACTTCTATATTATTAATGTAAATTTTATTTCTTGTAAATATTGTTCCTGCCCCATTTTGGGTTCGCCTGTGAGGGCAGTGTATTCTTAATAAATAATTAAATTATTATTAATTATATATATATATATATATATATATATATATATATATATATATATATATATATATATATAAATGGTAGCCGATAATAAATGCTAGCCATTTTCAGTCCTTGCAGAAGACGCTAAAGCCTTTTATTGCTGTGAATTTTACCTATCAGAAATTGTCTTTGCCATTCCATCCGGACTTTATCAACTGACAATTTTTACTCTGAAAGACATAAAAAATGCAAAATTCTAAAGCATCATTTCACAGCTAGGTAGATCGTCTTTTTTTCCCAAGGGTCAGTATTTGGAATACCATGATATATTTTTCACGTAGTACTATCCCCCGCGGTCTGTTAGTTTATTATATTTTGGTGAATAACAAACACAGAAATGTATAATTTACTATATCGCTACTGTCAGGACAAAAGGTCCTAAGTCGAATTTTCGATTATTATTGGATTAAATTTGGTGTCCCAACGGTGGTACAATTTTTCTTTGCGCAAACGTTACCTAATTATTTCATGCAAAAATACTTCAAATAAAAGTTATAGAGATTTAAATGCAGCATCTAAATGATGTGAAACGATTATTTTACCTCTTCATATAAACGTAACAATTGATTATAAAGTTACAGTTTTTATGAACTTTTTGTCTAAGCAGCCATGGATTTATGACAAAAAAATTCGTTGTTTTTTGTCATAAATCCATGGCTGCTTAGACAAAAAGCTCATAAAAACTGTAACTTTGTAATTAATTTTTACGTTTATATGAAGAGATAAAATTTAGATGCTGTCTTTAAAACTCTAAGTTTTATTTAAAGTATTTTTACATAAAATAATTAGGCAACGTTTGCGCAAAGAAAAATTGATTTCCCATGTTAAACGCCTATGTTCCACTTTTCGATTTACGACCTGTACATAATTTTGTCTGAGAACAAGGCTATAAGTTTATGGGATGCGTAAACATGGTTAAAGTTTTATATTTAAGTACCAAATTTAATCCAAAGGCAATAATTGAAAAAATAATGAAAAAGTATTAGATAGGCAGTAAGAATATGGTAGAGGTATACGATCATGTTAAAGAAGCAAATTATAATAATATCCCAACATTTTCAGCTGAAAATTTTATCTAAACTTATGAACTTTATGAGAATTTATTAATATGTTGCATATTACCTGTTACATTAATGTATACTTCGAAGCCTGTACTTTACTAGTTTTGAATGATATAAGATCGATAATATTTAAAGACAAATTATCGAGTATTACATCAGTCAGTACTCGTAAAGCATATTGTTCTTGCTTAGAATTACACCGCTGATTATATCTTGAAATTTTTTTGAGTTATAGTGTGATTGCCCATATCGTATTTTATTTTCATATGTGTTGTTTAATTATAACTTGGTATTAATTAGAAAATTAACTGTTATTTACAAAATTTTAACATCTTGTATTTTGGTAATTAACAGGAATAGCACTTATGCGATATTTTTTGTTTAAAAAATGACCAGATAAGCTGTTAGAAAATACAGTTTGTTACGCTTTTCATAGATTACCCTGTATACTACTTGAGAGTGATTCGAGGAGTGATTACTTTTAACAAATTAATTATGCTACGATATGTAGGTAACACTTATATTGTTTCAAGTGAGAAATGGAAATCTTTGTTATATTTAAAAAGAATCTCCATTTTTCACTCAACGCAATAATAAGCAAGTATATTTAAATAATTTAATAGAAGACGCTGAAAAAAGAAACTATTTGATATAAGTACCTACCCTTTCTTGTGTTATAATTTACAATATATTTTTTCTATCTTTTACTGTTTTTGTAGAATAAAATTCTTAAATAGTTTTGTGCCTTTGCGGCTCACTCTGTTACCAACTTTTTTTTCTATTTTATCTCTAACATCTTGTTGAACATGTTTTCATTTTGTGAAGCAAGTATTTAGAAACAAAATCTTTAATTATTAAAAGTATATTACTTGTAAAATTGTAACAACTAAAACCTGGTTAGGCTAGGACGCTTATTTACAGATCCTATCCCAATTCAGCACCGATTGATAACCGACAAAAGCTGAAGCAACTTTCTACCAATATTAACGCTATTCAGAGCCAAGCGCTGAATAGGGTCCTCCACTATATTTTTTTTATTATTTGAAATGAAAGTTCGTTTAATGTTGAAGCAATTCGTAGTATTAAGAAGTCATAATTATTTTTACTTCAACTGTATTTGATTTTTAACGAAACTTTTAGCTATCTTTCTCGCACCAGTTTCTGTAGTAGGCTGCGCGAGAAAGATAGCAATAGTTGTGACGTACACAGACATTGTAATTACTACCTATGGTTTATTTATTTATTCGTATATTTGCTACATTTTAATTTGTGGTTGATATAAAGTCAGTGTTATAGAGTTGCCAACGCATTTAGACGGAGCGTTTCCAAATCATACTGTTCCTAATATTCGCACATTTGTTAATCTTGTATATCTTTATCACAATACGAAGTGTCACATATGACAATTTTAAATAAAGCAACAGTTGTATCCATATTTGCAAAAAGATCAATGTTTTCAGCAAACTTCGATTTTGGGAATAGCAATAGTTGTGACGTAGATACATAGATGCTTCACATCAGAGCTGGGCAATACTTGCAAGAAAAGTACTTTATTAGGCTTGCAAGTACTTTAAGTACTTCAAGTCCTGGACTTGAAGTACTTTCTATTTATAGTACTTTGTACTTGACAAAGTAAGTCTATTCACATGTACTTGATACTTAGTACTTGGAAAAATACTTGAAGTACAATGATACATACTTGAAGTATTTTTAAATACTTGAAGTATTTTTAAATGTACTTGAAATACTTTAAATGTACTTGAAGTGCGATGAATAACTTAAAAGCTAAAAATCAAATGCTATGAAAATTGTTTGTCTGTCAGTGTTTCTTTTGCAGTGGTGTGGTGTTATTCCTGCAGTACATAATTATGTGAATTTCAATAATAAATTTATTTTCAGCGATAATATGAAAGTAAAGATATATTCGCAAATTTTTTGGTATAAATAAATTAATTTTAATCTGCATACTGCATATACATACATATTATTATTATTATTATTTTTATTTATTTATTGGCTATTTATACATGTTTACACAATGTTTTTAGCAAGTCATATAACATAATTTAAATAAAATGCATAAAATCGTAGAATTTCCTATTTAAAATTAACAATAAATTTATTTATTTATATTTCTATGCCCAGTCTTCTTCATTATTGTAGACGTGATTTAAGTACTCCTCTACTGAATAAAAACAGTGTCGTTGCAAAAAAAAATTTATTTTTCTTTTGAAAATAGTTTGGGAAAGGTTTTTTATCTCACTTGGTAGATTGTTATATAATTTTATTTGAATTGAATTTTGTTCAGATTTTTTTAATCTAAATCGATTTGGGCGTATCAGGTTAGCATTTCTAGTGTTATGTTTGTGGATATTTGATGCCGTTTGAAAATTATCTTTGTTCTTATGTATTTCTAACACTGATGCGAGGATAAAAAGACATGGAAGTGGCAATATTTTTAGGCTAATGAAAAGAGGTTTACAATGCTCATTAATTCGTACTCCAGCAATAATACGTATTGCTTTCTTTTGAAGTCGAAAAATAGTTATAGCGTGTGGTGAATTTCCCCACAACATAATACCATAATTGATAAGTGAATGAAAAAGACCATAGTAAGTTGATAATAATGTTGCCAAATCTAAAAATGTTGTAAGTCTGCGAAATAAGAAAATAATACCGGAGAGTTTCGCTGCTATATACTTTATGTGGTAATACCAATTTAATCGATCGTCTATATGAATACCAAGGATTTTAACAGTATTTCCCTTTTGAATCTCAGTACTTGTAGAAATTATCATGGTATTTGTCTTTTCAGCATTTAATTTTAAACTGTTTGCTTCAAACCATGTTGTTGCTTTTATTAAATTTAACTGAGATAAATGCTTTAGTTCGTTTACATCTTTTTCCGAGCATATGAAGCTAGTATCGTCAGCAAATTGAACCGTTTTAATCGGAGATAAAAAAGGTGATAGATCATTTATATATATGAGAAACAAAATGGGCCCTAGGATGCTACCTTGGGGTACTCCATATCTTACAGGCAAGTAAGGGGATGACTCTTCCTGTATTGACACACACTGCATACGGTTAGATAAATACGAATGAAAAAAATTTAAGGTGTTACCAGCTAGCCCGTAGTTTTCTAATTTTTCAAGTAGTATATTGTGCGACACACAGTCGAACGCCTTGGAGAGATCACATACTGTAACTGCTGCGTGATTTCTATTTTCCATGGCATCCACAACTTCTTTTATTATTGAGTAAACTGCTTGTGTTGTTGACTTGTTCTGGCGAAAACCAAATTGTGATTCGCTAAAAAAATTATTTTCATTTAAGTAACTAACTAGTTGTTTTTTAATAATGAATTCAAAAATTTTGGAAAACATAGGTATTATAGAGATTGGTCGATAGTTTTCACAGAGCTTTTTGTCCCCTTTTTTATAAACAGGAATTACTTTAGTAAGTTTAAAACAGTCTGGGAAAATATTTTCTGTAATACATTTATTGAAAAGAAAAGTTAAAGGAATTACTATGTATTCTATACATTCTTTAATGATTTTAATGTCCACGTCATATACATCACGACAGTTGGAGTTATTTAAAGACAGAGTAGCTTCAAACACCTCTTGTTCAGTAATTTCAGAAAATACAAAATGAGAGGTCACTATAGGCGGATTACAATTAAAATTTTGAACTTGAAAGTCTTTATTAGGTATGCCATTTATAATAGTTCCTGCAATAGAGGTGAAAAATTCATTGAATTCTACATTAGTAATATTGCTGCTAGGTTTTGTTATGACATTACATCCTCTTTTCGTATTTATAATTCTCCAGCTGTCTCTTATCTTATTTTTTGACCCGCCAATGAAGTCACTATATGCTCTTTTTTTACTGTTTTTAATTTCATTTCTATAACTTTTTCTAAAATTTTTATAATTCTCTATATCTTCTTTGTTGTTAGTACCCAATGAAATTGTTTTTAGAATCATTAAAGTGGTTCTCATGTCGTGAAACAATTTAGAGAACCAGTTTAGGGATATTTTATTGGGGTTTTTACAAATTCTAAATACTTTGAAATTAGTATCAATTTGTTTTATAAATAGGTCAACAAAACTTTTCATAGCTAAACTAGCATCTAAATTTGGCTTATAAATGAAGTTCCAGTTTACGTTCAATAATGCAATTTTAAAGTTCTCTATGTCATAAGTATTATACCGCCTTTTGAAAATGTATTCGGGCATAGTATGGTAAAATTCAATTTTTAATTTAAGTATTATACCTTTATGATCTGACAATAGAGGCTCTATAACCTTACTCTCTATTTCCGTTTCATTACAGTTTGTAAGAAAATTGTCAAGACAAGAAGATGAAGTGGGTGTAATACGAGTTGGCTCATTTATAATGTGTCTTATATCAAAAGTATTTATAATATTAACTAAATTCATTGTATTTGTAGACATTTCTAAGAAATCTGTGTTAAAATCTCCTGCAAGTATTATTTTCTTATTCTTATTTGTGACAAATGCTAGCAACAATTCTAGCTGTTCCAGAAAAACTTGGAAATTAGCACCGCTAGGTCTATAAACTGTTATAATAATTAGATTTCCATCTATTAATTCAATACCACAAAATTCTGCTTCAAAAGTGACACAGAATTTACTTAAATCAAGGGGTTTATGATTTATATTATCTTTTAAAAAGATTGCCACGCCTCCATGACAATTAGTACCTCTACAAAAGGAACTTATTAACAAATACTTGTATGTTTATATTACCTAACTACAGTGCTGGGACTTTGCAGTATCGCCTGGCGATCGCATGACGTAAAAATGACGTCATTCTAACATCTCGGTACAGCTTCTCGTATCGCTTGGCGATCAGATGACGTCAATTTTATATCATGCTATTACTAGATGATACGACAGTCCCAGCGTGGAATTCATGTTTTAAATATAAATATCGCGTATTTAAATATGTCAATAATCACCTTTTAAGGTCCATATAATCAGAAAAATAACGATTATTTGAAAAAGTACTTGCACCCAATGTACAAGTACTTTTCAAGTACTTGGTACTTTCAAGTACTTTAGAAACTAAAAAAGTACTTGTACTTCAAGTACATTTAGAAACAGTAAGATACTTGTACTTCAAGTACTACTTTCCGGTACTTTGCCCAGCTCGGCTTCAAATCTCAAATATTTCAAAAACTAGCAATTGTTTAAAAACTTTTTTCTTCTCGATCATGCTTTTTTCTTATCTCTTTTCAATGTAACTAACATTTTATCAGCAATTTTGTAATTCATAATGGCACAATTTCAAATAAAAAAAGTTACCTATAGTGAACAATAGTATTGAAACACCCTCTATACTATTTTTGACCTTTTATAGTTTTTTATTGTAAATTCTACCCTTATAAAAAAAAACAATTTAACCTGGCATGGCGTTTTTTATGTTTATTGTCTGTTGTTTCCGAGTAAGATGATAACGAAAATTCTATTCAATAATTCCCAAGTGATGACTGATTGTTGTGTCTGATATTTGTTTGGATTGTGATAAGACAATTAAATCGCTGAACTTGACATTTATGATATGAGTAGATACATATACATATGTATCTTCATTTATGTATTTCTTGTGGTATATTGTATAACGCCCATATGGCGTCATATATTTCAGTTACGAGTATTACAGTTGCGTCACAATTGTGAGTAAAAATGTTTTGTCAAAAACGAAGCGAAGCACGAAAAATATAAGTGTGTACGATTTGTAATAATTCTATAAGAATCCTATTGTATTTGAATAAATGTTTGTCAGAGGTTTGAGAATTTTTTTGTAACAAAATAATAAATAGTTTTTCTTCATTTTCATAATTTTCATCGGATAAATGCAAAATTCTTACAAAAATTAAAAAAATTCAGATATTTTTTATTTATTTAATAAATGATTGCTATAGTCTTTTTTTTAATTTTAATTTTTGGGCATTTTCAGTTTTAGAAAATCCCCGAATTAATATATTATTTTTAAGAAATTCAATTTAATAATACCGGAAGTATCTTACCGTGAAATTTAACATTCTGTACTATTATTGTTATTACGAATGTCACTAATTTACAATTCATCTTTATTTTGATCATTGGTTGTTCTTGCATTAAACAACAGTATACGAACTTGAGTAGAAAATAGGTTTTGTAGAATTTTGTGATTATAAAAAATAATATATTAGTAATTATGCTAGAATGAAAATTAAGCTGTCTGACTTACACGTCAGCACTCTATCTGTTCCATCACCGAGAACCAAAAATATTATACAATTTGGTGCCCTGTGATGGACACAGACCGAATACCAAATTTTGAGTCGAAGAAATGAATTTCTAGCTTAAATTTTGTACTTTTGAATGTTTATCCTAGTCTGCGTCTAATAATTGTACCCAAGGTAAAAAATTGGTAAACATGAAAAACTGCTATTTTATTGAACTATATATTCCGGGGTAAAATAGTTTTAAGATGTATTTTTTTATCTTTATGTACACTCAATTAAATACTTTTTATATTTTGCGTTCATAATGAAGTCATTACGATACGCAATTGTGTATCCTAATGACCTTCATTTCGATACGCAATTTTTTGTTTTAGAGGGTTGGTACTAGATGACGTTTCTTTAACCCATTTTTACCTAATTTATTTTTAGTTAATTGACAATTCATTTTAATAATATAATGTCGAAATTTTTTTTTTTTATTTAGGGACAATTTTAAGGAAAGTTTAATAATTAATGTATCCGTTGGAATATTTTGATGAAAATTGGTATACTTATGTTTTTTGGTACGAGGAATTTACTGGTGAGGTCGTTGAAGGTGTACCACACACCCATTTTTGGGTATGAGGATGGTGTGGTTTAAACAGGGTGGAAATTTTTAAAAAATTAAAAATTCTGAAAATTTGTATTTAAGTAGTTTGAAGGGTGTAGATTTAAGATTTTAAAACCACAGGTCGATATCTCTTTTCGTGTCCGAGATATTCGGCCTCAAAACTTTGCTCAAAAATGCCCATTTTTGGGTCATATCCCAAAAATGGTCAATTATACACCGCTGGCGATATCACCATTAGATTCTACGAGCAAAATTACATAAGCATACCAATTTTCATCATTTTTGAACAACTATTACAATCTCCAGAAGGAAAAGTCTGAAAATGGCCAAAAATCGCAAAAAATCTAAGGTGTACCCCTTGCGATTTTTTCAGTTTTTGATGATTTTAAGGAATGTTTAATAATTAATGTATCCGTTGGAATATTTTGATGAAAATTGGTAAACTTATGTTTTTTGGTACGAGGAATTTACTGGTGAGATCGTTGAACGTGTACCACACACCCATTTTTGGGTATGAGGATAATGTGGTTTAAACAGGGTGGAAATTTTTAAAAAATTAAAAATTCTGATAATTTGTATTTAAGTAGTTTGAAGAGTGTAGATTTAAGATTTTAAAACCACAGGTCAATATCTCTTTTCCTGTCCGAGATATTCGGCCTCAAAACTTTGCTCAAAAATGCCCATTTTTGGGTCATATCCCAAAAATGGTCAATTATACACCGCTGGCGATATCACCATTAGATTCTACGAGCAAAATTACATAAGCATACCAATTTTCATCATTTTTGAACAACTATTACAATCTCCAGAAGGAAAAGTCTGAAAATGGCCAAAAATCGAAAAAAATCTAAGGTGTACCCCTTACGATTTTTTCAGTTTTTGATGATTTTAAGGAATGTTTAATAATTAATGTATCCGTTGGAATATTTTGCTGAAAATTGGTAAACTTATGTTTTTTGGTACGAGGAATTTACTAGTGAGGTCGTTGAAGGTGTACCACACACCCATTTTTGGGTATGAGGATGGTGTGGTTTAAACAGGGTGGAAATTTTTAAAAAATTAAAAATTCTGAAAATTTGTATTTAAGTAGTTTGAAGGGTGTAGATTTAAGATTTTAAAACCACAGGTCGATATCTCTTTTCGTGTCCGAGATATTCGGCCTCAAAACTTTGCTCAAAAATGCCCATTTTTGGGTCATATCCCAGAAATGGTCAATTATACACCGCTGGCGATATCACCATTAGATTCTACGAGCAAAATTACATAAGCTTACCAATTTTCATCATTTTTGAACAACTATTACAATCTCCAGAAGGAAAAGTCTGAAAATGGCCAAAAATCGAAAAAAATCTAAGGTGTACCCCTTACGATTTTTTCAGTTTTTGATGATTTTAAGGAATGTTTAATAATTAATGTATCCGTTGGAATATTTTGCTGAAAATTGGTAAACTTATGTTTTTTGGTACGAGGAATTTACTAGTGAGGTCGTTGAAGGTGTACCACACACCCATTTTTGGGTATGAGGATGGTGTGGTTTAAACAGGGTGGAAATTTTTAAAAAATTAAAAATTCTGAAAATTTGTATTTAAGTAGTTTGAAGGGTGTAGATTTAAGATTTTAAAACCACAGGTCGATATCTCTTTTCGTGTCCGAGATATTCGGCCTCAAAACTTTGCTCAAAAATGCCCATTTTTGGGTCATATCCCAGAAATGGTCAATTATACACCGCTGGCGATATCACCATTAGATTCTACGAGCAAAATTACATAAGCTTACCAATTTTCATCATTTTTGAACAACTATTACAATCTCCAGAAGGAAAAGTCTGAAAATGGCCAAAAATCGCAAAAAATCTAAGGTGTACCCCTTGTGATTTTTACAGTTTTTGATGATTTTAAGGAATGTTTAATAATTAATGTACCCGTTGGAATATTTTGATGAAAATTGGTATACTTATGGTTTTTGGTACGAGGAATTTACTGGTGAGGTAGTTGAAGGCGTACTGCACACCCATTTTTGGGTATGATGATGGTGTGGTTTAAAGAAGGGTGGAAATTTTTTAAAAATTCTGAAAATTTGTATTTAAGTAGTTTGAAGGGTGTAGATTTAAGATTTTAAAACCACAGGTCGATATCTCTTTTCGTGTCCGAGATATTTTTTTTATTATTTAGGGAAGATTATTTACATGAAAATGTACAAATGGTTACAAATATAATCACAAATTGAGTAAGTAAATGTTATTGTAGAAGGCGCAAAATATAAAAAATAGTATAAAGAACTCATTTTATAAGACTTTCTTTCACACTTGTCAATTTTGACGCGTGCGAAAAAAACATGTCTTATAAAACACGTTCTTTAATATACTATTCTGTTTCATATTTGAACTGAATATTTAGGAGACCATATACTTTAATTTCCAGAATACAAATTTGAGTGACACACAGAAGGGTAAGAGTAATACATTATTTTTCATCTTTATATACACTGAGTTAAATACTTTCTGTCTCATATTTGAACTGAATATTTAGGAGATCATATACTTTAATTTCCAGAATACAAATTTGAATGACAAACAGTAGGGGAAGAGTAATACATTATTTTTCATCTTTATGTACACTTAATTAAATATAGTGTGTTCAAAAAAAAAAAATACTAACGCGGAGTAGGCTATGAAGAGTAAAACGTATGTCTGATCATTATTTAATTCAAAACTCTAGTTGTCAAAATTGGTCTTAAAATGTAATTTTAAGGAGAAAAGACAATAAAGAAGAATACAGTATATCGACATTCACCGTTTTCTAATTTGTTTCCATTTCTAAAATAAGATTCAAAAAGAAAAGCTTTGATTTCTATAGATAACATTTTTGACAATATCTCATGTCAAATTGACATTTAATTTTTTATCTGAGGAACCGGGTTCGATCCCGACCGACGCGAAATATTTCGAATTTTAAATGGCACCAAATTGACCCCTGTGGTGCACTCTCCACGCCAGAAATGAGTGCCCGTGAGGTGACGCCTGGTAAACGCCCGCACGGTACAAATATGTCATCATCATTACCGATATCTGCGTTCAAAGCAGATTGGCACACCCAGCAATGGGTAATATGCCGTGATGATATATTTATTTATTTTATTTTTTAAATTGAAATACGTTTCTTTGTTCAAAGCCTACTCCGAGTTAGGAATTTTTTTGAACACACTGTTCTTTCTGTTTCATATTTGAACTGAATATTTAGGAGACCATATAATACTTTAATTTCCAGAATACAAATTTGAGTGACAAACAGTAGGGGAAGAGTAATAAACTTGCCGATAAACGCCGTCAATCAAAAAAGTTTGCACACACATTTTTTTGTACATATACCGTGTGTCTGTCTTAAAGGTGTACATACGAGATTAACATGGGAAATCAGTTTTTTACAAATTCTTGCTCATGTAATTATTTTAAACAAAAACACGTCAAATAAAAGTTATAGGGCATAAAATTCTGCATTGAAATCAATAAATAGAATTACCTTTACAAGCTTTGTAACGACAGAAATTAATTATGAAAATGTTAAAAATTACGTTGTAAATATCGACAGCCATGGAATTGAACAAAAAATAAATAAATGCTTGACGTTTTATTTGTCAAAACGTAAGTTAGCTTATTTGACGTTTCTGACAATCTAATAAAACGTCAAGCATATATTTATTTTTTGTTCAATTTCATGGCTGTCGATATTTTCAACGTAATTTTCGACGTTTTCATATTTAATTTCTGTCGTTATAAAGCATGTAAAAGTAATCCTATTTATTGATTTAGATGCAGAATTTTATGCCCTAAAACTTTTATTTGACGCATTTTTGCTTGAAATAATTAGGCGAGCAGGAAATTGCAAAAAACTGATTTGCCATGTTAATCTCCTATGTACACCTTTACGACAGACACACGGTATAATGTATGCATGTATTTATACAGGATGTTTTTCAGGTTCGGGTAAAATCTTTAAGTGCGTATAGTACTACCAAAATGAGTAAAAAAGGCTTAATAAACATGGGTCCGATCTGCAATAGTTTCCGAGATATTAGGCACTGAAAAATGAGTTTTTAAAGGGGTTTACCTCTGCTATCTCGAAAACTATAAGAGTTACGACTTCGATTAAATGAGACTTTTTATTTACCTGTCAGAGGTCAACTTAGATGTGCTTTTTTTAAATCAAATAATATTAATAATATAAATAACTTCGTTTCTATTAGAAATCGAGAGAAATGTTTAATATAAAATTTTATTGTTTTTTATAGCCCATTTTCTGACATACAAAATTTTGTTCGATCACTATCTTTGTCAGTTTTTCTTCGACTATAATAAAAAATGGCCTGTTTCCCAGAAACAGTTGAAGATCAGACTTATGTTAATTAAGCTTTTTTACTCATTTTGTTCAGTACAATATGCCCTTGAAGATTTTACCCGAAGTTAGAAAACACCCGGTATAGATACCCGTATCCGACTTTTCATTATTTAAGTATTAAATAATTTAAAAAATCCTACCTTTACTCCATAACACTGTTCGAATTTATGCGCTTCTTGTATCCTCCGCGTCCCGCGCTGAAATTTGATGTACGCGCAGTTTTCTTCAGCGGACATTTTCGGTAAAGCGTGATTTGTATGCGCCTTTAGGGTGCCATCTCAGATATATTTTGATTTTCTCAAAAAATTCATAGGCTAGGAAATAATGATGAGTAAAGATTGAAACCGGAAATTTCATAGTAAATAATCAGAAATTTTCTAATTATGTTTGCTCTTTTCATCAGAATAGAAGAAAAAATTACAGATGCACTGCGGCAAAATTTTTTCGAGTTTAAAAGTTTTTTGAAAATATAAATGATCCAAATAATTTTTTTGGCATTATCTAGTGTGTAATTATGTTTCTACTATACTTTATTTATTGCATTAACCCGAAATATCCCTAATTTTTCTTCAATAAAAAAAACTTGTTTCTAAAAACTAGGATGAAACTTCAAATTTAAATTTATTTTAATGTTAATTTTAGGGATACCTAATGTGAAAAATATTTCAAAATTATTAAATTAAAACATTTTAAACGTAAATTTCCAAAAAATATTTATTCTTCAATTTAGTTTAATTAAAATTAAAACCAAATAATTTTCTTGGCATTATCTAGTAGTCTGTGAGAATTTTATTCAAAATCCCAAGGGTGTGTAATTATATTTCTACTATACTTTATTTATTGCATTAAACTGAAATATCCCTAATTTTTCCTCAATAAAAAAACTTGTTTCTAAAAACTAGGATGAAACTTCAAATTTAAATTTATTTTAATGACAATTTTAGCGATAACTAATGTAAAAAATATTTCAAAATAATTAAATTAAAATATTTTATAAGTAAATTTCTCAAAAATATTTGTTTTTCAATTTCGTTTAATTAAAATTAAAATATTTTAGTTATATTTCAACTAAATCTGTACAATATAATTATAATTATATGTCATCATTATTACCGAAATCTGTGTATAAAGCAGATTGGCACACCCAACAGTGGATAATATGCCATGATGATAAATTTATTTATTTATTTATTTATAATTATAATAAAATATACCGAGAATAAAAGCGTTAGCACGCCATATTGTTCAGCATAGAATAATTCATTCAAAAAATTGCTTGATGTAATATTTATATCACCGAATAAAATTTACAAAAACAGAAAAAATGTTGTTATACTACCCATTGAAATCTCTGGAAATTTACACAGAAACACGCCCTCGAAAAAGATACGAAAATTAACATCGGATGCACTAATTAATACCAGCGATTTGATTTAACCGATGACCACTAGATTACTGAGAGTGGGGGCATACGGCGCCTTTCATATCTTCTGATTCATAATTGGCACTCAAACTTTTTGCACATTGTCGTAGATGGCGCAATAATATTTACTTATGCAAAAAACGCTTTTAATACATTACTGATTGTATTTACTATATACACATTGTCTAAAAAATATAGAAAACAATTTTTGTTAGAAAATAAGTAAATTTTAAAATTTGTTTTAAATTGGCCCTCTGTAAAATTAATATTGAACTAATTAAGGCACGCGTACCAATTATTAAGTGCCACTAAATTTGATACACAATCTGCAGTCTTCAAACTTTAAAAATTAAGATCAAAATTTATTGTTTTATATCACAAGAAGAAATTAACAAAAAAATAATTCTAATTCTTATTCCAACGAATATTTTTTCGTCATAATATACAAAAAATAATTTTATTTGCTCTTTAAACTTATCATAGCAATCATAGCATTGAAATGTAGTGTTCTAGTTGCCTGGCGGAGAAAAATGGAAACAAAATGTAGAGCAACTCAACGTTTTTGAATCACTGATGAAAAAATAAACAAATTAGAAAATTCAAACAAGAATATGCTGATAAAACAGTGCATATGATATATTCTAGAACTATTTTATATGAAATTTATAATAGTTTTTTTCTTTCAAAATAAATGTTTCTTTGAAATGTGTGATAAAATGAAAACACTAATTCTAATTTTTACTAATAAACTCATATCTAGAAACGTACCGTACCGTTTTCGAGCTACAGACTCATAAATAAGTAAATAACTACCTTAATTTTATTTTTTTTACATAATTTAACACGCTATATATTTTCATATATTTTGAATTGTATTTTTTCACCTATACGCACATATAATTTTCCTCGGCGTTGTTATTCCGTTTTTCCCTAAAAATGACCTAATACACGCATTGCTTTATAAAGGCCTACTATAGTTATTTTAATAGTAAAAATTAAGAATATACTCTATGTTCTCATATAATTTAAAAAAAATATAATTATACAGGTGTTCAATAAAGCGAATCAAATTTACTCAATTTCTTTCAATGACTATAACTCGTAATTTTTAAATGGAACAGCCTATATTTTATTATTTAGTTGGGTTTCTTTTTATGTTATCTTTTTATGTTATTAAGGGTATCCTACGCCTAAAACCAATAATTTCGGAGTTATTCAATATTTTTGATTAAATTTATTTAAATTAAAAAACAATTGCAATAATGGACAGTAGTTTGCATTAGCCAATAAATAATACTGTTTATTATTAATATTAGTGTGATTAGGTAATAATAATTTATTCATATGAATTTTTCGCAGGAAGAAATATAATTAATTTTTAATTGTAGTGCACATTTTTTGAATACAAAAAAAAAATCATCAGTGGAATGGTCTCCAATTTTTATCAAATTTGACGTACTATATATATATATATAAAATAAATATATCATCACGGCTTAGTACCCAGTGCTGGGTGTGCCAATCTGCTTTGTACACAGATGCGGTAATGATGAAATATTTGCACCGTGCGGGCGCTTACCAGGCGTCACCTCACGGGCACTCACTGCTGGCGTGGAGAGTGCACCACAGGGGTCAATTTTGTGCCATTTAAAATTGGAAATATTTGGCGTCGGTCGGGATCGAACCCGGTTCCCCAGATTCGCGACCTGACACTCAGGCACGAGACCCCATATATATATATATATATATATATATATATATATATATATATATATATATATATATATATATATATATATATATATATATATATATATACCGTGGGTCTATCTTAAAGGTGTACATATAATAGATTAACATGGGAATTCAGTTTTCTGCAAATTCCTGCTCGACTTTTTATCTGTCACAACGTAAGTTAACTTATTTGACGTTTCTGACAATTCGATAAAACGTCAAGCATTTATTTTTTGTTCAATTCCATGGCCGTCGATATTTTCAATGTAATTTTCGAAATTTTCATATTTAATTTCTGTCGTTACAAAGAATATAAAGGTAACTCTGTTTATTGATTTAGATGCAGAATTTTATGCTCTAAAACTTTTATTTGGCGCCTTTTTGCTTAAAATAATTAGGCGAGCAGGAAATTGCAAAAAACTGATTTTAATCTCCTATGTACACCTTTAAGACAGACACACGGTATATATATATATATAGGTATTTAATATTGGAAAACATTTGTGTCTATTTCGGTGTCTTTATGAGTCTATAAACGCACCGAAAAAAGGTTGTTAAGAAGATCTATAAACGTACGGTTTTTGGCGCTTTTCGTTTTCTAAAAGTGGTATGACTGTAAACAAATCTGACGAATGGCATATAACCTCAAATTACTGTTTTTAATCTGTGAAGTTAAAATTTTAGCGGGGAGCGTCAACAATTTTTTAAAATTCTAATAAAATTATAAAATTACCTCATTAGAAAAAATAATATAAAAACGTGTTTCATAAGGCCTGTTAATAGATGAGTCCATGTTTGGAAAACGAACCGCCTTGCGGCGAGTTTTGCAAAAGACAATTGCTTATGAAACTTGTTTTTTTAATAGGCGTTACTACTGACGCATTACCTGGAGAAAAAATATAAGTATATTAGGCATGGAATATACATGTGTTAAAAAACAAGTGTAACACAGTCATAAGACATAGAAATAAGTCAAAAAAATTTATACAATATGTGTCCGATCTACAATAGTTTCCGAGATATAAGGCTGTGAAAAATGAGTTTTTACGGGGATTTACCTCTACTATCTCAAAAACTATATGAGCTACGATTTCGATTAAATAAGAGTTTTTGTTTACCGTTGAGGGGTCATCATAGATATGTTTTTCAAAAAAATCAAATAATTGTACTAAGTAAAATGTGGTGACTTGTTAACTATTTGAAATTGAGAATAAATTTTGTTCAATCACTAATCTTGGCCAGTTTTCCTTCACTTCCAATATAAAATGACAGTTTATTTTTGGACACATATTTTATAAAACTTTTCAACTTATTTTGACTTCTTTTCAATGTCGTATAAATGTGTTACACTTGAAGTAAAAATTATAGAAAAAAAATGATTTCATAAAATTTATATTTGCAAGAAACAGAGTTAATGGAATCGAATTATGCTGTTATTTTCATATCAGAAATGGTATTTTTCTGAACATTCATTATTAATACTGAATATATATGAAGAATCCTAAATAATTCTCAAAACAATTTGTATTAGTTTGAGAACAAACGGCCTACGTGACAAATCACATGAGACTATGGTCTGTCATTCTGGAATTTAAAACAATAATAACTTGATTCATATATCAGTAGCTTTGTACTGCATATCAAAACACAAACAAATATTTGCGATGCCAGCAATCCAATCATAAGACAAAATACATATTCATTTGCCAATAACATCATGCGCTCAATTTTATACACAGGAAAAAATATATTAATATTATTATTGTTGTTATACAAAAGAAACAATAATTATTTGAGCAGCAACAATTATATTAATGTTATCAAAATACGAAAAATCGAAAACATATTTCAAGGATAGTCACGTACGCAAAGGACACCTTCTGAAAGTTTTGGAAATATTTTAGAGCAGTGGTATTCAAACTAAGGGTCGTGACCCTAAATGGGGTTGCAAAAAAGTTTGTTGTGGTGGCGGGACGTACGAAAGAAAATTACGAAGAACGATTGTTTTCTCAAATTTATTAGATTTTAATAATTAAAATATTAAGTTTAATTTTAAATACGTTAAATTTGATTTTCTCATTTGCTAGTGTTTTTTTTTATTTTTATTCACTTGACAGGAGAGTGAGTGCGGGGTGTAAGGTAATGGGTGCTCTGGATACGTTTGCTCGAAACGTAAACGTATCTATAGAAGCTCGGTTAAGTGTGTATAATGGAATGCTAGTGCCTGCTTTGATGTATGGAAGCAAATGTTGGGCATGGACGAGAAAGCATAAAAAGAGAGTGACTGCCGTGGAAATGAGGTATTTACGTAGTATATGTGGATAAGACGAGATCGCGTGAGGAATAATTTGGTGTATGAAGAATGTATGGTTAGGAAGAATGTTGTTAAGACAATAGGAATGAGCCAGTTGAGATGGTTTGGTCATGAGGAGAAAATGAAGAGTGAGTTGAGGGTGCTCAACTCAGAAGAATTATAGAGAGAATTCATGTAGTATACATCTGGAGTTCGATTGCGTGGCCGTCCATTGTGTAAGTGGATGGATGTGATTGATAAGGTTCTAAAAGGGAGAATGTTTCCGAGTGAGAAAAGAAGAAGAGCATGTATGAATGCGATTATGAATGTGGCAGAGGCGAAAGAAGTGTGCTTAGACAGGTATGTGTTCTTTAATCCGTACGTTTTGGGACATACTTTATGCATTTTTTTCGGATAAGCATTGCACATAAATAATGGTCTTCCAATGGAGCAATTTTTGTCGAAGTTTGCCGATTTCGTATTTATTATATTTTATACATTAATTGGGGTCTCGTGGCCGCGTGCCTAAGTGTCAGGTTGCGATCTAGGGAACCGGGTTCGATTCCGATCGACGCCAAATATTTCGAATTTTAAATGGCACAAAATTGACCTCTGTGGTGCCCTCTCCACGCCAGCAATGAGTGCCCGTGAGGTGACGCCTGGTAAGCGCCCGCACGGTGCAAATATATCATCTTTACCGATATGTGTGTACAAAGCAGATTGGCACACCCAGCAATGGGTAATAAGCAGTGATGATATATTTATTTATTTATTTATTTATTTATATATATATATATATATATATATATATATATATATATATATATATATATATATACACCGTGTGTCTGTCTTAAGGGTGTACATAGGAGATTAACATAGGAAATCAGTTTTTTACAAATTCTTGCTCGTCTAATTATTTTAAGCAAAAATGCGTCTAATAAAAGTTATAGGGCATAAAATTCTGCATCTTAATCAATAAATAGAATTACCTTTACATGCTTTGTAACGATAAAAATTAATTATGAAAATGTTGAAAATTACGTTGAAAATACCGACAGCCATGGAATTGAACAAAAAATAATTAAATGCTTGACGTTTTATCTATCACAACGTAAGGTAACTTATTTGACGTTTCTGACAATTTGATATAACGTCAAAAATTTATTTTTTTTTTTTTGTTCAATTCCATGGCTGTCGATATTATCAACGTAATTTTCGATATTTTCATATTTAATTTCTGTCGTTACAAAGCATGTAAAAGTAATTCTGTTTATTGATTTAGATGCAGAATTTTACGCCTTAAAACTTTTATTTGACGCATTTTTGTTTAAAATAATTAGGCGAGCAGGAAATTGCAAAAAACTAAATTCCCATATTAATCTCCTATGTACATGCAGCACCTTTAAGACAGACACACGGTATATATATATATATATATATATATATATATATATATATATATATATATATATATATATGCATCACCTTTAAGACAGACACACGGTATATATATATATATATATATATATATATATATATATATATATATATATATATATATATATATATATATATATATATATATATTGAGGCATCTGTTACATTTGCTACCATTTTTACATCAATTAGAGTGTGCTTTAGATCATTTGTGCAAGTTTAGTTTTCAAATATAAAAAAAATATGGATATTTTACCTTTGAGCATCATAGTGTGTAGTATCATTGCTATCTCTAAGATTTTCACATATTGTCGATTTTCTAGTTCCACATTGTTACTGCTTCCATTATCAGCTCTATAATAATAATCAAATTATTTTAATCGACATGTATTGAAAGATAAGTTAACCTAACCTGTTCAAATTTTCTGGACAACAACCCAACTTTCGTAGAACATTTACAATATTCTTCAAGCAAGAAATTACACTGCAGTATCTTCTTATTGGAATTATAGCTTTTCTTTTTCAAACAAAACAATGAAACTAAAAAATATACAGCGTGAATACGAAAATCCGTAAGATAAGCGTTTAACACAGGTAAACAAGTTTTCAAAAATTATCTGTCCCGTAAAACTTCATGGGGCACTTCGAACATTTTAGTTTAGTTTCAAAATTTAGAATTTGTGCTTTTGGTGATAGAATCAACTTACTATAAAAACATGATAAAAATAATAAATATATGAATATATTTGACAGGTAAATGGAGTGAACTAGATCAAAATTATTACTATATTCCGAATAATTTGTACTCGTTAATGCATTATTCAACAATATGGTATTACTGGATTTTACGCGTATAAAAGATTTAATACGAAGGAATTGTTTGCGGCCTAATGTAGATAATGAAAATATAACGATTTATAATTAAAATAACTTTTGAATTCATCTGCGCCTGTATTCACTTACATCAGTATAATAATAAATAATACTCTGTCTAAAGCTTTCGGTAAGTTTACAACTATCAAGATGCGATTTAAAATCGCAGAAGCTTCTTTAAATCAGCATTTAAAGAGATTATGGAAAAGAAGGATTAGTACAATTCTAATAAAATATTATACATATATTTTGTTTTTGAACTATAGACAGTGTTTTAAAAGTTTGGCGCTAAAATCAACGCCTGTGAGTGGCTGTTTCACAGACAGTTTTATAACCAACAAAATTTCAATTTCAACTTTCGTTCAACCAATGTAAAACCGTCTGCGGAACAGCCACTCACAAGCGTCGATTTCAGCTCTAAACTTTTAAAAAACACTGTCTATAGTTTAAAAACAAAGTAGCTATACGGACTCATTATAAAAATATAAACAAAAACAATAAATAAATTTATCATCACGGCATATTACCCATTGCTGGGTGTGCCAAGCTGCTTTGTACGCAGATATCGGTAATGATGATGACATATTTGTACCGTGCGGGCATTTACCAGGCGTCACCTCACGGACACTCATTGCTGGCGTGGAGACTGCACCACACGGGTCAATTTTGTGCCATTTAAAATTCGAAATATTTGGCGTCGGTCGGGATCGACAAAAACAAAATATTTATAATAGATATTTGAATAAATAAACATAACAAAGTAAAGTAAAAAAATTGTTTTACTCAATTTTACTGTTAAATTTATTTTTCTACAGTCTATATACAAAGTAGCCATTTGCGCTCTATTTTGTCAACGCAAAATGTCACTTTGTCGCTCTAGAGCGACAAAGTAGAAAAAACGCTCGCTCCTCAAATTTCTAACTATACAATGTTGAGAAATGTTACTTGGCTACATTCTTAATGGAAACGTGTAGTCAGGAATTAATGACACTGTAGTTACACATAATCCACTTAACAAGTCAATCTGACATATAACAAAATGCCGCACTGCTGTGAAAATAAAATAGGGCATTCATTTACAAAAACGAAAGTATAAAATGCTTCGATTAGATTGAAGCAATAGCTCAAGAAGAATGGAAAATACCGATAAGTAAAAATAAATAAAAAATAAATTTTTGTTATGGTGGAGGACCCCATTGTGGCGCCTGTAGAAAAAATCTTGTGTGTTTCGACCGCAAATGGACATTGTCGATTTCGAGATAATGCCTCGCTCCTGCGTCGCGCGGCAACAACCTCTCAATCGACAATGTCCCATTTTGCGCTCTTAATACACAAATAGCTATATTGTACATAAATAATTATGATATTACCTACCAATTTTGTTTCCTACGACTGGATTTCGCCATGTGATGTATACACTTCTAAAATTCTACAGAGTGTTAATACTAAATTGTAACACCCGAAAACGGCAAGTAGAACTCATTGAAACAAACAACTTTTCTTAGTTCATTTTTTTGATTTGGAGCCCCAGTTCATAGTTATTGGCGTTCTTTTGTTTTTCGAAAAATCGTCATTGTTGTTTCATTGTTTTATTTTTCTTGTTTGTTTGTTTGTTTCTTATTTTTCTTGTTTAAGGGCAGCAAGCCTACTTTGTTTTAAATGTTTGTTGCAGTTTATTAAAATTTATCTTGTAATTCAATTTGAAAAAACTTTTCTTGGACAGATCGAAAAAAAAAGTTTCAGACAAATGTTATAGTAGATAGTTTAACGATTTTATAAATGTTCTATTTTCAAAAATCTATCGAGTGGTTTTCAAAATATCTTGTTTTGAAATTTTTGATCGGTCGCCATTTTCTTATTTGATAAACTAGAAAATAATTGTAAATACAAATGTTTTAGAGAACCGAAAACAAATGCAGGAAGTTTTTGTTTTTTTTAAATATTCCTTAAAATAAGGGAGCAATGACGATTTTTCGAAAAACAAAAGAACGCCAATAACTTTGAACTGGGGCTCCAAATAAAAAAATTGAACTAAGAAAAGTTGTTTTTGTTTCAATGAGTTCTACTTGCATTTTTCGGGTGTTACAACTTAGTATTAAAACCCTGTATACCTGGTTGTTGACGTAAACATTGATTTTAATTTGTGAACTACTGAAAAAGATAATTGCGTAGGCTTCCGCAGTCTGAGTCATGAGAAATATTCGTTTTCCGGGAATGAACTGTGTCATATTTTGAGTCAGAGCTCAACGTTTCGCCCGCAGTCGTATGGGGCATCTTCAGGAGCAAGAGGGATAGTACTGTCTTAAACAAGGTTCCCCGACGTATCAACCACGCTAGAGGCCGAGTTTAAGCAACAAGAGGGGGGGACTCAGTTTACAAGGTTACCCGACGTGTAAACCACGCTAGAGGCCAAATAAACCAAGTGACGAAAGGAAGGCCGAGAAGACAGTTATATACTAATCTAAAGATACGGTAGGTGAGCAAAGCTAATGAGGACCAGTGGGAATCGAGTTCGTAATGGTGGATTGGGCGTGTCGTGTTCCGAGAATCACCGGTTTCCACATGTGGCTCAAGAAATAGCCATCATCCCGATTGATGTTTCTAAAGTTTCCGTGTATTTACGTCTGTAAAACAGGGACAGGAGCTAAAATGCGGGAATTTTCAAATAAGATGTTATGTCCTGTGTTGTGTTGGTGTTGTGCGACCGCAGATGTTAATGCCATACCATTACGCAGACAGTGTTTCTGTTCTGACAATCTAGTGTGAACACTCCTTCCTGTTTCACCTATGTATACTGTGCCGCAAGAACAAGGAATACTATAAACACCGGGTGACGACAAGGGTTCGCGTTTATCTTTAGTTTGGGGGAGTATTTCTGAGATTTTTTGTGGAGGTTTAAAAACAATCTACCATTACGAACTCGATTCCCATTGGTCCTCATTAGCTTTGCTCATCTACCGTATCTTTAGATTAGTATATAACTGTCTTCTCGGCCTTCCTTTCGTCATTTGGTTTATGTGGCCTCTAGCGTGGTTTACACGTCGGGTAACCTTGTAAACTAAGTCTCCCCCTCTTGTTGCTTAAACTCGGCCTCTAGCATGGTTGACACGTCGGGTATCCTTGTTTAAGACAGTACTATCTCCTTTGCTACTGAAGACGCCCCACAAGACTGCGGGCGCAACGTTGAGCTCTGACTCAAAATATGACACAGTCCATTCCCGGAAAACGAATATTTCTACTGAAAAAGATATTCAAGGAACAAAGCAATTTCATTGGATTTTGATTAATATAAACATGTTTATACAGTTACAAAATAAAAAATAATTATTAAATCCTTATATCCTAAATTCTGGGATAAACATAAATTAAATTTTTTTCTGAATTTTTAGCACACCACAAAATTTATTAATGTGAGTAGCTTCACCCTGCAACACAGCAACAGCCTCCGCTACCTTCTCTTTGAGTGACTCATTGTCTTCGAGCAAGTGAAGGAGGTCGGAGTTATCCAGCTCCAATAGCATGCCGGTAATTTTGCCAGCTAGTTTTTTGTACATTTGTTGGATGAGAGGATATAGGCGTTCTCCAAGCATCTGCTTTTGTTGTTGCGGGGACATGGCAGCCAACATGGACGCTGTGAGCTGTTGGTGGTCTTCGATCTGCGCAGCCTGCTGTACGGCTGCTGGTTGGCGGAGAGACATCTGCTGCGGCGGATTACGCATATTAGCCGGATTGACCGCGCCAATGATAGGTTGCTGGATGGTGGATTGCTGTCGGCCAATGATGGGGCGACCCATAGGCCGCATGTTACGCATAGCGCTGGCTTGACTTGGGGCCCGCGCGGCGGCACGGAAGGGGCTAACTTGTGGGTACGGACGCACTTGGGAATGAACGGGCCAGCGTGGTGTGGCTCGAATAGGTGCCGGTTGGAACTGACCGTAGAAATATTGAGGTTGTGGTAATACTGGGATGAAGTACCCGCTTGAGAAGCTTGGCTGGAACGACTGGCCCATTTGGGGCATATGCATGTTAGCCATGGGTTGGAGCGCCAAGCATGCTCTTTGGTCTTTTTTGCTCTGTGCTAGCACAATGCGTAGTGGTTTGGTTCCTACCATACGGCCGTTCATTTCTGTTACAGCTTTAGCTGCTTCTTCAGGGGAGGAAAAACACACATAGCCGAAACCTTTACTAGGTCCACCTTCTGCCACCTTTACAAAAAAATAATAATATACTAGCTGTACCCATTGCAAATATTGGCAACAAATAATATTATGGGGTAATATTGTTGAATTAAAAATTTTATGCACAGAATGTCTCATTTTCGAGGTTCTTTTTAAAGATATTTCGGGTAATATTAAAGATAAAGCAAAACAGTTCCAGGGTCAACTTTTCGAGAAAAGTTTAATAGTGACCACATGAAATTTCGATCTCCTTTTGTTTCTGAGCTACAGGCAAAAACTCGTTTTCCGCTCATTTCGAAAATATCTCATATCTTATTTATTATGGTAGTAAGAAAAAAATTGTTTAAACAAACTTTCAACTGTTTTTTAGGTAGAATAAAATGGCGTAATAGATTTTTTGTAAACTTAATAATTCTGGAGATATAACACAAACTTATGATTTTTTAAATGGGAACCTATATTGAAATCGTTTTGCTTATGTCATAAGCTTTTCAATGATATATAACATATCTACATTCTTTTATTTTAAACATGAATAAAAGATAAATTAATAATTTTTTAGGGTGAAAAATTGAAAATTATTGAGAAACAAATGAAAGAAATAAATTAAAAATCAACAATTGTTTATTTATAATATTATTTGTTTCAGTTTTACTCATTTTTTTCAATTTGTTTATTTCAAAATCATATTAAACCATTTTTTTCAAAGCCAACTGTAACGTCAATAAATAATAATTTAACTAACCCGAAAATAATTAGTTAAGAATAATTTTGAGAAAATAATTAATATTTATAGAATCAAAATAGACAAATAATGATTTTTAATTGATTTTTTCATTTGTTTCTTGATCCTTTTTAATTTTTTTCACTCCAATAAATTAATAATATATCTTTAATTCATTTTTAAAACAAAAGAATACAGACTTGTTATATATCATTGAAAAGCTTATAAAATAAGCAAAACGATGAGACTATTTTTAACATATATTCCCATTTTTGATATCCTTTATTCAATTCTGGATATCTGATATTCAATTCTTGACATCCTAAATTATTTAAGAATGTCTGAAATTAATTTTAGACGTCCTTAATTATTTAAAGATGTCCATAATTCAATTTTTGATGTCTTTTAATATTTAAGGAAATGTGAAATTAAATTTTTGACGTCTTTAAATAATTTAAGATGTCTTTAAATGTAGAATAAATAGTAAAACGGCGTTCCATAGACAAGTGTATAACTGTAGGTAGGGATTATTTTGAAGGACATAATTTCTTGGTTTGAAGTTTTAATAAATACAGCTTTTTTAAAAAATAAGGTCGGTAACGTTTGGGTAGCACCTCTATTACTTTAAAAAAATGCCTATTCTAAAATTTGGGTTGCCCACTCTAAAATTTGAGTTGCCTACTCTAAAATTTAGATCTGGCTACGGGCCTATGTAAAATTCGTGATTCGTCGACGCAAATTCGCCGAACCACGGGCCTGTTACTGCGCCTTAAGAGTAGAATAATTATAAAAATATTACCTTTGCAGACGTAACTGTCCCGAACGGCTCAAACACTTTCCGTAAATTGACGTCATCAATGGTGTCATCCAGATTCCTTACGTACAGATTTACGCCTTGATAGCGGCTAAGGCGTTCGTTACGTTCTTGTTCGAACTTTCGTTTGAGTTGTTGCTGTCGTTCGCTTTTCTTCTGCGCTATGCCTACGTAGATGTGTTTACCTTCGAAAATTTCTCTGCCGTTCATTTCTCGAACGGCCTGTTTTGCTGCTTTTGGATCTTTAAACGTCACAAAACCAAAACCACGAGAGACACCATTATCATTAGTCATAATTTTATGACTAATTATCTCTCCATATTTTTGGAATATATGTACCAACATGTTTTCAGTTAAACTTATACCAAAGTTTTTTATAAACACATTGGCAAGACGCCTGTGTTTCTTGCCAAGTGTTTTTTCGCGTTCCATTCTTGGGATGAAATGCCCAACGTATACTTGCTTGCCATTTAGCATCATACCATTTACTTGTGCGATACTTTTATTCGCTGCTTCTTCTGTTTCAAAGTGAACAAAGCCGTGTCTTTTAGATACGCCATTCTCATCTTGAGCAACTTTGCAACTCAAAATGCTGCCGAATGCCGAGAACATATCATACAGGACTTTGTTGTCGATAGTTTTATCCAGGTTTTTAATGAACACATTTCCTGCGCCTGATTTACGAAGTACAGGGTCCCGTTGGGACCACATAATTCGGATTGGACGACCTTTAATTACTTCATAGTTCAATGTTTCTAATGCCCGTTCCGCTGTAAAAAAAATAAAAAATAAATATGTATGCAGGGTGTTTCCTTTAAAACAACCAGCGCTTTTTTGGGCGAAATACTGACCAGAGAAAAATGTTAAATTTCAAAAATGATCAGCAATAAGGGCTTAATGTGTAACAGTAGTAACAAACCAAACATTCAACCAGTGGGGTTTCGTGGCAGAGCGCCTGAGTGTCAGGTCGCAAATCTGAGGAACCGGGTTCGATCCCGACCGACGCCAAATATTTCGAATTTAAATGACACAAAATTGACCCCTGTGGTGCGCTCTCCACGCCAGCAATGAGTGCCCGTGAGGTGACGCCTGGTAAACGCCCGCATGGTACAAATATGTTATAATTATCGAAATCTGCGTACAAAGCAGATTGGCACACCCAGCAATGGGTAATATGCCGTGATGATATATTTATTTATTTATTTATTATTTATATTTTGCGTTCATTGAAGTCATTACGATACGCAATTGCGTATCGAAATGAAGGTCATTACGATACGCAATTTTTGTTTTAGACGGTTGGTACTAGATGACGTTTCTTTAACCCATTTTACCTAATTTATTTTTAGTTAATTGACAATTCATTTTAATAATATAATGTCGAAATTACTATTATTATTTTTTTTATTTAGGGACGATTATTTACATGAAAATTTACAAATGGTTACAAATATAATCACAAATTGAGTAAGTAAATGTTATTGTAGAAGGCGCAAAATATAAAAAATAGTATAAAGAACTCATTTTATAAGACTTTCTTTCGCACTTGTCAATTAGAAAACTCGCTAATGCTCGTTTTCCAAATTTTGACTCGTGCCGAAAAACATGTCTTATAAAACACGTTCTTTAATATACTATTATTTAACATTCAACCAATGGTTCTCAAACGGTAGAACAAAATTATATATATTTTTTAAATAGTAACCTATAGAGGGTGTTCATTTTAAATGGGCCACCATTACTATCTCGAGAACTATAAGAGTTACAAAGACGGTTATGTGGGCAAACAATTTCTATTTCACAAGACAAATTAAAAAAATATATATTCTTTTCGACCAGTGGTTCTTAAAATACAGGACGTAACTTTTCTATTTTAAATGAGAACATAAATATATTTTTAATTGATCATTCGTTAGAGAATTTAATTTTGAATTCAGTGTTATAATATTTTTATACCATTTCATAACGATTTTTTTGAGAAAAATACATGTAAAGTTTTATACTAATTTGATTAAAATATGGCTATAATAAGAGTGCCACGAATGGAAAAAATGAATCCATGTTATTTTTATTACATAGAATTAGATTGCTCTGGCCGAAAGAAGTGAATGTTTTGTTCTTGTAATTGATCATAAATATTTTTCACTGAAGTCAATAGTTTGCCCAAAAAAGCACTAGTTGTTTGTATACTTGAATGTTCCACAATGTGGGTTAGTAAAAACCCAAAATTATATAATTATGCGATCATTTAACAATCATTGTTTGCGAAACATTGTTAAGGCCATTCAGAATGAACAAAATAGCAGCACTGATAAAATTAGTGGCATCGGTAGCGTATAGTATTTCGGTTCACACTGAAAAATTATTGAAATTATCGTGTCTAGAACCACTTTCTTTTACCACCTCTGAGGAAAGTATCTACCCTAAACCGTTCATTTTAAATGGAGATAAATGATTTTGTACCACCAATTTTCTTCGTCCCTGGTACACGCAAAGCACTACCTTTGAAACAGGATCAAATAGATTTTAAACTGATTCCGACTGTCAATATCACGTCAATATGACAGAAATAGAAGATATTAGATTTTTAAATTCAGAAACAGAAACGTTATATCATGTTACATTACTTTATCCAACAACAAAATAATCTTTTAATTCATTTTATCAGAGGTCATTAAACGTCAAAACCGTCAAAAAATTACACGGCAATGGTAGTGGTAACGTGTAGAAGTTTCGAGTTTAATTTTTGGATGTGAACGAATTCGTTTGCTATAACGCATTCAATCTTTTCTTCACGCCACTAAATCTACCGCCGCCATATTTTTTTTGTTGTGAATGATACTTTATACTAATAAATTTTAGAAACTACAAGTTACCAAATTCTACATATGTATTGATATAAAAAAATACATACCATCGGCAGGGTGCTGGAAATTAATATAGGCATACCCCAAAGATCTTCGTGTTATCACGTCACGACATACACGAATAGATACAATGGGGGCCACTGTAGAAAATTTTTCGTGGAGCATGGTTTCATTAACATCGGCATGTAGATCTCCAACATATAAAGATGTCACAGGATAATACGGCGCACTTCGACCTGGATTCATTTTCACTTTTTCTCGAGTTGAATTACAATAAATTTGACTAAACTAACTAACAAAACTAGCGACCATGTGCAAGACAAGTGAAATTGAAAATGCTATGTTCACTCCAATCCACCACTTCCAACTGTAAGATGCGCACGCAAGTGTAATCTTGTTTGTTCACTAGAATGCGCATGCACGCGCACATTTTATTTTAAGCGCCATATTCAAATTCAAATGCTTAAAAATATTGCAAGCTTGTTGTTGAACAAATTATTATCGGATTTCTATGCTCAAAATGATAACAGGGTTTTTATAAGTCAACGGCTTTTGAAGAAATAAGTATTGCAAAAATATATATGTTCAAAACGGTCGCCAAATGACGCCACAACCTTAACGAGATCATACAACGAAGTTATTTGATTTGATGGTGTTTGTGCGCATGCCTGGATTTTACCGGGAATTATTTTTGTTAACGTTCAGAGGTTAAATACATGCGTGTAACAAGAAAACTGTGGTTAAACTTACTCGTTTAATTAAAAATACATACAAAGAAAAGGCACACACGTGCTGAATAGCTGAATCAGTAACCGCCCAATTAATGTGGATCACACGTGAACTTAGATGCAAATCAAGTCAGGTTATGTGTGGGATATGTTTAATTTTCCCGCGCTACATTTTTGTAGCTAAGTTCACTTGATACAACTGTTTCTATCTCATAGTTCATCAAGCTTTCTCTCTTGCAGGGGTTGGCCAAAGTCTTGCTAGGGTTGCGACATCGCGGGATGACGTCATCGCAAAATTCTTTGGCATTTTTCTCCCATTCTATAATTTTTTATGCAAAAAAAAATATAGGTTTAATATTTTTATCTCTACATTAACATATAAAATAATTAAAAGGCTGTGGAACACCCAATTGGAGGCAGACTTCTAACATCGTTAGATAGTTAATTAGAATGGTAATCTATGTTTGCAGTTATGCAGAAAAATTTCACAGTTCGGTAAATGCCAATATCATTTTGAAATATTTTATTTAACGTATTGATATACTGTCTAGATCTATATTGATTTATTATTCAGATAAACGCATAATCTTAAAATGTTGTTTATTGTTAGAAATATCGTACCATCCCTACTTTCACAAGTTGGACCCGCCCGGATGAATTTTGGTCTGTGCGCCGGTTTTTTCTCAAAACACACGGACTCTACCGGAGCCTCCGAGATACTACGAGCCTACAACTGGCGCGCGTGACGTCACACTAGTGGCTCAAATTTTGTAGTGTTTAATGGGAGATACACAGTTTTTTCAAAGTATTGCGAAAACTGTGGCAGATACGAAAAAATGTATGTAAACAATATTATAGATCATAAAATTATTTATCAAAATGCGTTAACAGAACATATTTATGTTCTGTAGTTTAGCTGTAGGAAGCGTATAAAATAACAAGGTCAGATGACACATCTTAACTTTTTTCAAAATTTTGCGAAAACTATGACAGATATAAAAAAAATTTATATAAACAATATTATAGAACATAAAATTCTCTAACAAAGTGTGTTAATATAAAATATTTATGTTAAGTCATTTAGCCGTAGGAAGCGCATAAAATAATATATGTAAAGATACATATTGACTCTTTGTTTTCCCACTTAGAAATTTGTAAAAATTCTGCCTGTTTCGGTGCTAGAATGTAATTACAAAATAAAAATAAACGTAAATAATTGAAAAACATTTATTTTTACCAAAATAAGCCACAGGGAACTTGAAAATTAGAAATAAGTTACAATTATACTATTATACTAACACTTTCGAAAAAAAGCATAAGTACATTTAGTAACATTCTACTAAATAATTACAAGTTTCTTTCAAGTATTCCTGGGCATCATATAATTTGAAAATGTGCATTAAAACTTATTATATTTTTTTAAATGTGTGTTTTATTTTAATTCTCTATTTGTATACTTCATCTTGTAACTTAAATGTTAATAATTTAATACCTAACTGCTAACCCAGAGTTGGACGCGTTTTCCAAGGTTAATGTGAAATTTTTCAAAGTTTGTTATTAACTATAATTTTTAAATGTCTGTTTAACTATTGAATAGTAATATAAAAAGAAGATAATATATATAAAAATTTGATATTTAGGTATTTACCTAATAAAAAAAACTTATTTCGGGTTCAGAAACTATAGGCGGAGCGGAGGGGGCGCAAAAAATATATGAAGTTTGTAGGGGGTAGCGATGCAATTTGGGAAATACTAACTTAAAATGAAAATATTTTTTTCATGTCTGTTCTTGAAATAGAATTTGTTTGCTTTTGTACCAATGTTTGCAGTTACATACATATGTGGCTAATAAATGTAGTTTTATGTTTAAATACAGTTCTTTATTAAATAACTTTGGGTGTTTACATTTTTTTAAATTTTCTAAATAAATATATAAATATATCATCACGGCATATTACCCATTGCTGGGTACGCCAATCTGCTTTATACGCAGATATCGGTAATGATGATGACATATTTGAACCGTGCCGGCGTTTACCAGGTGTCACCTCACGGGAACTCATTGCTGGCGTAGAGAGTGCACCACAGGGGTCAATTTTGTGCCATTTAAAATTCGAAATATTTGTCGTCGGTCGGGATCGAACCCGGTTCCCCAGATTCGCGACCAGACATTGGGGCACGGGGCCACGAAACCCCACTAATTTTCTAGAATCAGTTAAAATTTGTAAAATCAACTGTTTCTGTTCTAATTTAGAAAAAAATAAAAATAGACTTCCAAATATCTTTTCTCAATAGACATCTATCTGGACCTGTTCACTAAAGTAGAAGTTGTACAGATTGTTATAGGAGGCGGTATCAAGTTTTTTTTATCAACCTTCTCAGTTTATTAATTATTTTTTTTTAAACTTTGGGATAAAACAAGAACTGTTATTAAGGGTTAATTTTTTTTCCCAAAAGGCCATTTCCAAGGTCTCTTAATTATTAAATAACAAACATATTTAAACATGAAACTACATTTATTACTTAAATAACTTTATATTATTAGTACAAGAACAAACATATTTTTAGGTTAAATAATAACATGATGAAGGACACAAGTACCTATAGCATGTAAATAAATTACACATTTACAAAAATATATAAATTTTTAATGAATATTTTTAAATTACATTTTACAATTATTAAAACTTGCAACTTTTAAAAACAGACCATTTTAAGATTGTACATGAATATTTATCTGGAAAATACATATATAACAAACATGGAGACTTGGGCAACATGGAGTATAGGTCTCCACGCGTTTCTTCTAGAAAAAAAGTATAGCATTAGGATAAAATATATAAATCAATAAGAAATTAACATCTTACCCAGCCATCATCATGCGAAGTTGGGTTAGCAAAAAACTTTTTTGAATAACTGCAAACTTGTAAGGCAATTTGACTATACTATAACATCCATAGAATGCCGTTCTGCCAAAGTTGATGATAAGTCTATCTGTAAATATCATTTTGATCGTAGAAATTCGATATTAATTTTTTCAATAACAAACTTCCAGCCCTTTTAAGTTTTTCAATATGGTTTGTCTATAGTAAAATGTGTTAGAGCTTGCGCAGTCTAGTAAATATTAGGCAAATCAAGGTTTATATTTGCGCTTACTTTTTAAGTCGATTTCACCTACGAACTATACGAAGACCATTTTATAACATTACCAATAATAATAATAATAATAATAATAATAATAATAATAATAATAATAATAATAATAATAATAATAATAATAATAATAATAATAATAATAATAATAATAATAATAATAATAATAATAATAATAATAATAATAATAATAATAATAATAATAATAATAATAATAATAATAATAATAATAATAATAATAATAATAATAATAATAATAATAATAATAATAATAATAATAATAATAATAATACATACATACATACATACATACATACATACATACATACATACATACATATACATACATACATACATACATACATACATACATACATACATACATACATACCTACATACATACATACATAAAATCACGCATTTCCCACTTAGTGGGTTAGCACAAACCCGAAAGAATAAAAATAACATCATCCAAAAAGAATCAGTCTCCCTTTCAACAACATTCTTACTAACCTGACATCATAGGTACAACATATATTCCTCACTCTTAACATATTAAAGTGACCGATTTTCGGTAGCGGAATACCACAACCGGACCACAATAATAGTTACGAAACAATCATCCTACGCCATACATAATAATAATAATAATAATAATAATAATAATAATAATAATAATAATAATAATAATAATAATAATAATAATAATAATATTTTGTCGATTTTCAACACTTCATTTGTTCAAATACTTTATTTTTACTATATTGTACATATATTATAAGTATTTGAAAACAAACAAACATCCAAGCCCCTAATAAGAATCAAAGACATGACCCAATGATCCGAGCGGTGAAGATCGCTTTGGGGTCCTTCATTTAGATTTTTAAATGAAAATTCTTTTAATTTTGAAGCAATTCGCAGCATTAAAAAGTCTTAATTGTTTTTAGTTTAACTCCATTTGATTTTAAATGTCAACATGACGTCACGGCGACACCAATTGCTATATCTTTCTCTCACACAAGCTCTATAGTAAGCAGCGAGAGAAAGGCAGCACTAATGTGACGTCACAGTGACACTGACAACAATCCTCAAATATTTCGCAAAGTAATTATTAAAAAAATGTTTTTTCATCTTAATCGCTATTTCTTGAGTAATACTTTAAGTATAAAGTGTATATTTTATTATTTTTTGTTATGGTGCAGGACCCCATTTAGAAAACACATTGCCTCAACATGCATGTTTTTTAAGATAAATAAATATATATAAATATATCATCACGGCATATTACCCATTGCCGGATGTGCCAGTCTGCTTTGTTCGCAGATATCGGTAATAATGATGAAATATTTGTACCGTGCGGGCGTTTACAAGGCGTCACTTCAGGGGCACTCATTGCTAGCGTGGAGAGTGCACCACAGGAGTCAATTTTGTGCCATTTAAAATTCGAAATATTTGACGTCGATCGGGATCGAACCCGGTTCTCCAGATTCGCGACCAGACACTCAGGCACGCGGCCACGAGATATCGGGTAATATTAACGTAATGATAGAGCAAAGCCGTTTGTATATTCCGAAGACAATTTTTCGAGACAGATATAATAGTCACCAACCAGATTTTTTTTATCTAGAGACTAATACTCGTTTTTCGCTCATTTCAAAAATATATTATATAATGAGACATACAGAAAAAAATATTTTTTCTGTCTATCTGTACGAAAAATGAAATATTACGTACTTTTCTGAAGGTTATCACTTTTTATCAGCAAACCTTTTTCGTTTACTATTTAATAATTATTGTAATTGCAATAGGGGATTCCACCATTTTTTAATATAATTTCATCTGAACGTTCATAAGTAAAACTAAGACTGTCGGTGAAAATCCGGTGAAAAAATTCCTATTAATAAGCGAGTTATAGTCCTGCGAAATTTGAAAATATAGATGTGACGTCACGTATATAAGTTTTTATATCAAACTATTTTCTTCGTGGAGCTAAATGTTCTTGAAATATATGCTATTTCTAAATTATATTTATAAAAAATAAATGAATATTATTATACTGTACAAATCGACATGATTTATAATTGGAAATGTATTTAAATTACTAAGTTTAATGCAAAATATTTATATTCAAATAAAAACTGTTTGAAAATTGCACTACTGGACTAATTCGGTATTCGTTATACATTTATAGGTGGTCTTTGAGTCGGCAATCAAAATAATATATTTGCATTTCATATGAGTGACGAGCTGCTAAAACAAAACCCCCTTATTTCGGATGTATTTCAATTATATCATTTTATTTCTTTATTAAAATTCAATTCATTATTAAGCATATACTTTCACTATTTTTTACTAATTTCTAAATTCGATTGAGCTGTAATCCCCTATTAATCGGTAAATCGGTACAAAGCTTAAAACACAACTACAAAAAAAGAAGAAAAATAAATAACTATGAAAGACCAAAATCAAAATAAATAATAAAGTTTGTTGTATTTAAAAATATGTGTATTTTAAATCTATTATTAGTAAGGTACGGAAAAATATAATATGCACCTCAGCAAAAAATATATATTATAGCCTCGCTTTTTGGTTTTACCTCGGCTTCCCCTCGGTGAGCAAACTCAAGCTCTCCTATAATATGCAATTTTTTGTCCATACTGTTTTTTACGAAATATAACGTATTGTAATTAGTTCTGCAGAAAACTTAATAATTTTCGAAATATAACATGATATTTTTTAAATGGCACCTTTGTTGAAATAATGCCATATTTTTGTTCATTTCATACGATATTCAATGATGTATAACATAATCTACATTCTTTGGTAACCAAGTAAATTTAATTTGAAGATTTGTAAATAGATGCATTAGATATTTTAAAAAATGAGTGTCGTATTAACTGTTATAACATTTTCTGTCTTGTTACCATTAGTACGTAGGTTGACAATAGTTAGTCCTACGTTCATTTTTTGACATAATAGAAACACAGCATACTAGATCCTACCAAAATGTCACAAATTCTCGTATTTACCTGTATAACCTGTCAAAAATCTATTACTTTGGGTAGTTTCAGAAAGTACTCAAATTCATGAATTAAAATAATAAGAGTAGGTTTTACAAAAACCAATATAGTTTATAGAAAAATATTTATTCCAATTTTGAACAAGAAAGCTTAGAACAAGAAACTCATAATTATCAACAATAATTGAAAATTCCTAAACATTGAAAGTTAGAAAAAACGATGGAAGTCCGGCTCGATAATATTTAACATTATATTATCACGTGGTGCTGCTGGTGGTCCTTCAGTACTATTGAGATTTTCTGCTATATTATATCGTTTCACTTCAGATGCGGTAAATGCGTATATTAGAGCATTATAAGCTTTTTTACACATTTTCCAACAAAATACGTTTACTTTGAAGAGGCCGTAGAGCAAACTCTCGACTAGTACCAATAAAATAAACAGCATGTATACTATTAAAATGACCTATAATATAAAATATGTTTGAGAAATTATTGTTTTCATTCGTATATTCATAATACTTTACCTTCATTTTTCTATTTGCATTCTAAAAAACCACACTTTATTTAGGTGAATAAGATATTTTATTTTACGTGCTAGTTTTACTTCTGTTTGCCGATCTTGCAATGTGTCAAAATGTTAAAGAACTGCCAACTGTCTAAATAAATATTCACTCTTGTGAAACTATTTCAGTTACAAAGATGTAGTAAGAGTTGGTGATCTATAATTCAATTTTTTAAATATATCAATGAATTATATATTTTAATATACTTGTCTACATTTTTTTTTTAATCTTAAAAATTTCTTTTAGTCTCAGCTTATTTATTTTGGAAGCCATTTTTAACATTTATGTACTAGAACTAATATTTAATATCAAATATTCGATATCATATTGTACCTATCGATAAAATTCGTTTATCGATAAATTCATCGTATAAAATTATCGATAAATTTCGATAAATATCAAAACATCTATAAAATATTGATAAATATCGATATTTCTAGATAAATAGTATTACTTATTGATTAATGTCGATGTTATGTATTCATCGCGCTTTTTCATTTATTTATTGTAGGGTAGCATACGCGCTGCCGACGCCACTGAGTGAAACGTGTCTAGACCTGTCGGCGGCATAATAAGGGATTCCACCCACCATTTTTTCTATATAATTTCATCAGAAAGTATAAGTAAAACTAAGACTATTGGTGAAAATCCGGTGAAAAATTCCTATTAATAAGCGAGTTATGTCCACCGAAGTTTGAAAATATAGATGTGACGTCACGATCACGAATATAAGTTTTTATATAAAAATGTTTTTGTCGTGGATCTAAAATGTTCTTGAAATGTATGCTATTTTTAAATTATATTTATAAAAAACAAATTAATATTGTAGCACTGTATAAGTCTACATGCTTTATAATTGCAAGTGTATCAAAATTATTAAGTTTAATGCAAAAAATTTATATTCAAACAAAAACTGTTTGAGTATTGCAGTACTGGACTGGTAGTAGACTCCACCCCGTAACTCGGTGTTCGTTATATATTTATAGGTGGTCTTTAAGTCGCCAATCAAAATAATATATGTATCTGAATTTTATATGAGTGACGAGCTGCTAAAACAAAAACCCCCCTTATTTCCGAAGTATTTCAATTATATCATTTTATTTCTTTATTAATATTCATTATTAAGCATCTACTTTCACTATTTTTTACTAATTTCTCTTAATTCTATTGAGCTGTAATCCCTTATTACCGGACGTGCAGCTGTGTAAACAAAATTCGCAATAAGCCCAATAATTACTCGCTCTCGAAAGTTGTGTGGTGTGAAATAAACGGTGATATAGTAATATAAATACATAGTCTACAAGTTAGTCTATAAGTTAGTCTACAAGTTAGTCTACAAGTTAGTTGGCAACGATTTTACACGCTTTGTGAAATAAATAGTTAGTTATATAAATAAATAGTGAAATAAATATCGTTTAAACCTATACTAATTTGCTTATGTAGTGCTTGCTACTTATTCTTAGCATTACTTCTGAAAAATATAAAAAATAGTATAAAGAACTCATTTTATAAGACTTTCTTTCGCACTTGTCAAATAGAAAACTCGCTAACGCTCGTTTTCTAAATTTTGACGCGTGCGAAAAAAACATGTCTTATAAAACACGTTCTTTAATATACTATTATTGAGGTGAACATGATAATGTGTAATTTAATGATACATTTTTTGAGTGTAGGAAATTCTTTGTCCGCGTGTATATAATTTAAATGTCGCGGGTACATTACTACAATTTTTTTAATCGACAACAAAGTAGACACCAATAGCGAAATTTATAATAATAAATATTTTTATCCTTTTTAAATCAATTTTCATTGTAAATATATTAATTTTAATTTTAATCATTGTATAAAATTAATTATTAAATTGAAAGTCACACAAAATTATGGGTAGTAATACTTATTTATATCCATAATGCAAAATATGTATCTCTTTTTCTTCTTAAAGATTAATAATCTATTAAGACAAAATCTTAAATTAGGACAATAATAAAAAGTACCAAAATATTTTTAATTTAAAAGTATATTCATATAATTATCTTTATTTAAGTGTAACAATAACTACGATATAATTATAATTATATAATTTAGTCGAATATAGAGAACTATATTTTGTAGCGTAGGGATTTCCGTTAAATATATGTTGTTAAGTTTCCTAACTTCACCCTCTTCCTGTATAGTTTTGCTTACGTTACGACGTTACGTGTTCTGTGAGGTTGCGTCTCCTATAACAATCTAAGCAAATTTTGCGATAAAACTATAAGAGAAACAAAAAAAGATAGAAGAACTGTCAAATACACATTTTATCATGAAATCTGACGTACCGATTTATCCTATTTCATCGTTGTATGTGTGCGAAATACATCCCGATGTTACAGAAATAATGCTCCTTAGAAAATTCATAAAAGCAGGTCGACTCGTGTCGCTTCGCTTATGTCGGGACCAACTTACAGGGCGTTCTATGGGGCACGCGTATGTTAATTATATGCACGCTACTGCCGGTACGTATTTTTTTATATAATGCATGTTCAGAATCATATATATATATATATATATATATATATATATATATATATATATATATATATATATATATATATATATATATATATATATATATATATATATATATATATATGATGTTTCCTTTAAAACAACCAGCGCTTTTTTAGGCGAACTATCAACTTTAGAGAAAAATGTTTTATACCAAAAATGATCAAGAATAAGGGGATAATGTATCAATAGTAACAAACCGAATATTTAACCAGTGGTTCTCAAACGGTAGAAAAAATTATATTTTTTAAATGGCACCCTATATAATTTTTTAGCCCTTTAAATTGAATATTATTTTCTGATTTCAACGATATAAATATAGTATAGGGTTGTATAACAATTATTTCGAGATAAATGGTATTAAAAACTAGAAATAATGTAATAAAAAATGGGTTTACTATTAGCGTAATTAGGCAACAGACGTATCAATATCTGTGTATTGCATAGCTTATTGTAATATTATAACATTATTTTTTTAATACCATTTTTTCCAAATAATTGTTATATAACCCTATACCATATTTATATCGTTGAAATCAGAAAAAAATCTATCTAATGGGCTAAAAAATTATATAGGATACCATATAAAAAACATAATTTTGTTCTGCCATTTAAAAACCACTGATCGAATTTCCGGTTTGTTATTATTAATAAATTAGCCCCTTATTCTTGATCATTTCTTGTATATAACATTTTTTTCTAGTCATTAGTTCGCCCAAAACATATATATGTATATATATAAAAGGTGTTTCACGGATATGGGACACCCCAATTATTTTCTTAATTATTAGGAATAGAAGAGAATCATTCAAATAAAAGTTGTTGTAGATCAAGGGGACATTCACTTACTAAAGAAAAAGAAATTTAAACCAGTGGTTCTCAAGTTACAAACCAAAGTTAATTTTTTTAAATGGGATATTATACATTTTTTAGGCTCATTTGACAGAGTATTTTTTTCTGAACCATATAAATATTTTATGTGCTTACATAACAAAAATATTGATATTTATTTAACATAACACAAAACAGTAGGCCATGATCAATAACAAAACAATTAACTTGTATTTAAATTCACAAATAATTTTCAAAATTGTTTCCATTATTTTCTAAACATAAATTAATTCTCCTAAATACAGTTTAGTATAAGTTAATTGTTTTATTATTGACCATGGCCTACTGTTTTGTGTTATGTTAAATAAAGTTTATATCATTTCCAACTGAATTTTTCTCAATATTTTTGTTATGCAAGAACACAAAATATTTATATGGTGGAATTCAAAAAAAAATACTGTGTCGAATGAGCCTAAAAAATGTATAATATCCCATTTACAAAAATATAACTTTGGTTTGTAACTTGAGAACCACTGCATTAATTTTTTTTCTTCAATAAGTGAATGCCCCCCTTGCTCTACTGCAACTTTATTTGAATGATTTTCTTCTATTCCTAATAATAAAGAAAATAATCGGGATGTCCCGTATCCGTGAAACAGCCTGTATTTATATATATATATATATATATATATATATATATATATATATATATATATATATATATATATATATATATATATATATATATAGGGTGTTAATTTAAGTCGTCACACAGTTAGAACTCATTAAAACAACTTTTCTTAGTTCCAATTTTTGATTTGGTGCTCTGTTCGAAGTTATTGAAGTTCTTTTATTTTTCGAAAAATCGTCATATCTCCCTTATGTTAAGGGCTATTGAAATAAAAAATTCTTTCCATATTACTTTAGACCCTGTAAAACATGTGCATTTACAATTATTTTTTATTTTTTCAAAAATGACAAAATGGCGATCGATCAAAAATTTCTCCATCGATTTTCAAAAGTAAAACGTTTATAAAATTCTTAAACTATATACCACAATATTTGTCCTAAACATTTTTTCAGTGTATCCAAAAAAAGTCTTAATTGTGTATTTTGCATAATTTGTACGTAAAAATGGCAGAAACACGCTGCCGAGCTTGCATGGTACTTGAAGTAAATGAATAAAGACTTTTTTTGGATACACTAAAAAAAAAATGTTTAGGACAAATGTTGTAGTAGATAGTTTAAGGATTTTATAAATGTTTTACTTTCGAAATTCGTGGTTATCAAAAAATCTTGTTTTGAAATTTTTGATCGATCGCCATTTCGTCATTTGAAAAAATAAATAATAATTGTAACTGCAAATATTTTACAGGGTGTAAAGGTAATTTGAAAGAATAAATATTTTTTCAATGACATTCAAAATAAGGAGAAAAACAAATGAACTCCAATAAATATGAATCAGAGCACCAAATCAAAAATTGGAACTAAGAAAAGTTTGTTTTAATGAGTTCTAATTACCATTTTCGGGTGTGACGACTTAGTATTAACAGCCTGTATATATTCAAAATGAATGACAGCAATGTGGACATAGGGAGTTGTCAAAGTCATCAAACTGTCATGTGTCAATTTCAGAATTTTTTTTATATCGAAAGGGTATTGTCATTTTCATTTAACTGTATAATTTAATGTTTTTATTATTAATTACCTTACTTATTATGATTTTCTTTTAATGTTGTTCATTGACGAATCTTGTAGTTCTATAATTATTATAGATTTTTCTAACAGTTGCTAGCCTGGGTCGCTTATTATAAGTAGCAGCAAATAAATCGGAAACTTGCCTTAGACTCATATTGGACTTATACTACCTATGTTATGATTTGCACTTTTTCTTCATACATAATTTTGGAAGATGACAGTTTGATGATTTTGACAACTCCCTATGTCCAGTTTTAAAAAAATGATAATCCGTTTCTGTCAATCATTTTAAATATAACTATGACAATGACATACGCCTATGTTTACTGATAAAAAAAACTCTCGGTATGAATGTGGACGAGGCTGCATGTTTGTTGCGGATTGTGCTGAACTTACTAAATACCGAAATCTGATCATTTGTCGCGTTTTGTTAGGTTCAGTTAGATATTGTTATTGTTGTTTTTTTTTAAAAAAAAACAGCAAACTATAACAATACCTAACTGACAATTCCTAATTGGTACCTAGTCAGTGAGCGTTCTAGAACGCGTCGTGGCCGTTTCAACATTATCCATAACGCTCACTGAGCATTTTTGGTGTTTGGACGTAACATATACATATTTATTTATTTTACAGCTAAACGCGCAGTAGACAATTTTAACTACAATTTCATGAAGGGACATTGTATTAGGGTAATGTATTGTGAACCCTCATATGGCCAAGGTCAAGGGCCGCTTACGCCGGCCATGTTGTATGCCGCAGCACCACATGAACAAGAAGTAATGCTTGGCGAACGCCTCTTCCCTGTAGTTAAATTCATGTTCCCGAACTATGCTGGCAAAATAACGGGTATGCTGCTACAGTTGGATCCCGCCGTGCTGCTTTATATGCTTGAAAACAAGGAACTGCTCAAAGCAAAGGTGGCGGAGGGGTTTTTTTTATTACAGATGCATCAATACAAGAAAGCTACAGTTAGTAAAATTAAGAAAAACTGACATATTTGTGATATTAAACGATTAGTTTATTTCCTACGATTAACCTAACATTTGTAAGTGTAATGTTCATAAAGAAAATATATTTTTTGAATGTGTAAACATGTTTTTATTACTTAATCCTAGAATCACAACGTAGCGTCAGCTGTGAGGCAAGCAACTGGAAGGCAGCCATTTGCAGAAAAGGCAAAATACGCGCCAAATTTAAAATTACATAATAGAAACGAATTATAAATGGAATGAATTAACAGATTTTTTTATATTTATTGCGTATATTTTAAAAATTATAGTTATTATATTAATAATATAATATACAGGGTGCAAATCGAAAAGTGGAACATAGGAGTTTAACATGGGAAATAAATTTTTCTTTGCGCAAACGTTACCTAATTATTTTATGCAAAAATACTGCAAATAAAAGTTATAGAGATTTAAATGCAACATCTAAATCATGTGAAACGATTATTTTATCTCTTCATATAAACGTAAACATTAATTACAAAGTTACAGTTTTTATGAGCCTTTTGTCTAAGCAGCCATGGATTTATGACAAAAAGCAACGTATTTGTTTTTTTTTTTTAAGGAAAACTCTGGAGCAGTTGCAGGTAAATATTTGCCAATAAATCGAAATTCTACCGGTCGAAATGTGATGGAAAATAAAGAGCTTGATTTAACATAGCGGATAAGGGGCCCAATATTATTTTCGGAAATTGACATTCAAAAAAATAAAGGACTAAATAAATTTGTATGTTGCTACAAAAAAATAATTAAATTCAAAATTTCGCAGTTGTAACAAAATTATAAATCATGTAAATTGGGGCCTCTCTAGAGCCGGGGGCCCCCTGGCCCGTTAGTTACGCCACTGTATATATATATATATATATATATATATATATATATATATATATATATATATATATATATATATATATCTGTATCAAGAGTAGGGTAATTTAATGAAAATATGTTCCTCTGCTTATATTCCTTAGGGTTTTTTCTAAAGATTTTTGATTACAAAAAAGAAAAGCTTGATTAAAACAAAGAAAATCCAAAATAATACCTAATAATATCGTGGTTAACCATTGAAAAGCTACTGTCAAATTCAAATTATTCAAGTTACCAACAAAATTTGTTTTTTGTCGTTCTTTTTACTTCATAAAAATCTCACTTGATCTCAACTCAGTTCATGCCAAACTCATCTCATTTTGAGATGAGATGAGATAAGGCAAATGATAAAAAGAACGCGACTATAGAAGTTAGTTACTTTCTACATGTCTAATGGCGGCATAGAAATCTGCGCATGCGCTTTCGACACCTGTTGAGTTAAAACAAGGAAAACAAGACAAAAAATAAAATTTAATTGTTCGTTATGATTATGTACATTATGCATGTTTTATTCTAAAACTGCATAAACGGTTACTTACTTCTGTACACATTTATATTTTATGTTTTATTCCTTACAGAAAGCTGCATAATCTAGTCTTTGGTAAAATTAAAGTATATAGCCCCAACTGCCATTTTCAAGTTTAAAATGTCAATGTAATTGAAACAATGTACCTATATGTGTTGTGGTTGTGAAATTAATTGTTTTTGTTTGTCTAATACTGAGTATTGTCCATGACACATGACAGCAGTAGTCAAGAAAACATTCAACAGATGGTGTTAGTAATTGTTCTTCGAGCGAAGCCATCTTAGCGGAAGTTCGTTGCTACTTTGTGTTTGGTGATATTTTTAATCTTTCGAAGAAAAAATATAGATCTGTATGTATTTAGTGAAGTATCTTGGTACCAATTTAAATTCGTGCATATTGGATTAAATTTAGATTTGAAAAAGTGTAACGAAGTTGAGGTTTCAATTCCGCCATTTCTGTAACCTTGTGGTTGGTGATACTTTTTAATCTGTTAAAGAAAATAGTATTTTTCGAAAGAAAATTTAAATATAGTATATTAAGTTTGTAGTTGGGAATATGTCTGATATTAACAACGAAGATGAAGATTTCATCATTCCACCATATCTATTCAGGTAAGTTTTGTTTTTAATGATATACAGTGTTTAAATATATTTTTATAATAGGAACGACGAGGAAATGGATGAACTCAGCGATACCGATAGTCTTTCGAGGTAAATATTACTTATTTAATACAAATGCTTATGCCTGTCTACCATTCGGTGACAGGGTATGACTATGTTTAGCTTATATCTTCTTCAGTGGGTTTACATCTCCATGTGTTTTTCCAGGGTGTCATTTGATTTTTTAGCTTTCTACCATTTTGTTTCTTTGTCTTCGATTGCCTTTTTAACTTTCTCGTTCTATGTTTTTGCTGTTCTACATCTTCTTCTTTTTCTGTCGGTCTGGCTTCAAATATTCGTTTATCTTTTCTTTCTGACTTCATTCTTTAAGAGGTTTCTGTTCCATTTTAATTGTCTGATTCTATGATTTCCTTCACAGGTCTTACATTCAAATTCTTCGAATGCGATAATATTTCATCTTTCTTTCGATTCTTCTGAGGAATATCTTTTGCCCTCTTATCCTACTGTAGAGCCTGTCGGTTGTTGTCCATGCTTCGCATCCATAAGTTAGTACTGGGACTACTACTTTCTTAAATACGTCAACTTTTAGTTGGGATGGTACTTTTTTCTCTCTCAAAAACTTCATTTTGAAGGCATTAAAGAGCCTTCTTTCTTTTTCTGTTACTTCCTTTTGCAAGCCGCCTCTTGTATGCATCATTACCCTATACTATTTGTATATATTCACTTGTTTATTCGGGTATCATCTATTTCCATTGAATTTGATTGTTCTTTATTATTTATTATCATTGTTTTATCCTTTTACTTATTGATATAGTCTCTTGATGCTTCTTATTCTAACTATGCCAACTCTTCTTCAATAGAAACATTTCCATAGCCTTCATCGAATGAAGCATAAATGTATTACCTTCTTTGCTAATCTACCTTTTCCGCAAGCTCCCTCAATTCAGAAATATGATCTTGAACGCTTCATCCAAATTTACAACCATTTTGTGTCTTCTTAATTGTGTTCTCTACTTCTGCTAGTTTCCTTACTTTGGTCCGAACAATTCTGGAGTATAATTTTGTTGGGACACTTTATAAAGGAAAATATCCAGCTTATTCTAGCTCCTTGAAAACAATAATTTCTCTTTTCATTTCATTGAATGCTTTCCCTCTGCTTTTCCAATTTGATGAAGCATAATTGTATTGCGTTCCTTGCTAATCTAGCTTTTTCCGTGGGCTGCTTCAATGTAAAAATATGATCTTAATGTACAGGTCTACAACCGCTTTGTGGATCCTTAATTGTGTCCTCTATGTATACTTGGTTCCTTACTCTGGTCTCAATAATTCTGGCATGAAACTTTGTTGGGATACTTAGTAAAATGATACACCTGCTATCTTTGTTGTCCCCCTTTTTGAATATAGAGGATATCACTCCTGTTTGCTAAGGGGCACTTCGTTTTCTATTTCATTGAAAAAAAATTTAGACATTCTATTCTTTTTGATTTATATATTTCAGCGGCATTTTCGCGTTTCTTTCTTTATCATTTCCGATACTATTTCTTGCTCAGTAATACAGTTTTGCTATCTATTAATGCCTTGTCTAAATGGTTTGCTTCCTCTAATAATTCTCTGAAATACCTTGCAATCTTTCCATTATTTTTTCCTTCCTCTAAGTGTAATATGTTTCCTGTTTTATCCTTTTAGACTTTTGAGTTGTTTGCATTAAGTAGTCCTTCGTTAGCGGTTTCAGTCCCGTATCGTTATGCCCAATATATCTACCTTCAACTTTTCATATATATGGAGAATACTTTGTTATCATTACAAAAAAATTATTAATATTGATTTGCCTATTTCAGATACCAATGTATCCCTACTATATCCTTAAATTCATCATTCACCACAGACTCGGATTTTAGCAATACATCTCAAAGTACGATATCGAGTCCGGATTCCCCGAGCGTCACCAACGACTTATTGTTTGAGAGTCTCATAAATATGAGACCTCCACTTGTCGACGGCGAGATTCCAAGCAGCTTCATCGAATTGCGCAACAACGTTATTAACACTCAGTTGAATGAAGGCAACATTCGCTTACATAACAGCGTAATTTCCGATTTAGGGGGAACTAGAGAGAACCTTAGCCCTGTTTCTGATCTACCATATTTTTATATTGGTGGCATTAAGGTTCAGTGGAACAGACCAAGACGTACTAACAGAGCAGGTTGTTCCCGGCGAATCTTCAATACTGATTCAGAAACGCCAGAGTTGTCTAGACGTTTGGGAAGTCGTGCGGCTCGTAGTGTACGTTTCATTGATCCGCCTACCAGAAGTGCAAGTCAGAGCTGGCAAAGACCGGGTAGCTCAAGACGTAATATCCATTACCCGTCATCTCGTGGGGATAACCCCGCGCACCGTGCTTCTGGTGATACGTCCACTTCGTGGGACTCTATTTCCGCTCAGCTATCCAACATGGCTATGGCTGATCCTTTGGGCCAAGGACCAGATATAATAGAAACTGGTAACGTAGCAGGACCAAGCCGAAATCTGCATCTTGGGCGCTTGAATTGGATCGAAGACAATGTGGAGGATATATTTTCGTACCTCATCAGTGTTGAGCCACCCTCATCTCCAGAAAGCACACCCGCACCTTCAAATAGTTTACAGAACGTGACTGATTATAATCCGGCAAACTCTGGCATAATCGAACCATATGTATTGAATGTACAACCGCAAGATGAGGAAACTCTGCCAGATGATCTGACTTCGTTTATAGCGGATATATTAAGTGATTTAATAACTATGACTCTGGAGAATCTTCCGTCAGATTCTGGGGTGAGAAATAATATTATAATAATAATAGATTTATTGTTTGAAAGCCTGAGCTTTATACAATATTTGGTTGGTTTGCGAACAGTACGTATACACAATAATATAATATAGATAATACAATACAAAATATTTAATATATATATATATATATATATATATATATATATATATATATATATATATATATATAACAATTAAATTTAATTCTCAATACACGAATAATAATAATTATATTTGAAATAAAGAAACAATTTGTGTAATTACAAAAGATACAATTAACTTTATTAGAAAAACAGATATTTTATTCATTTACACAAAAACTTCTCAACCTCATGGAACCAATCACATAGAGAAAAATATTTTTAACTTTAGCTGGCGTCAACGAATCTAATAATTGCATGAAATTCTCTTCATTTACATCAAATAAATATTCAGATAGATATATTTGTCTGTATGGACGGTATATAGGGCACTCTATTAGAAAATGGTATAAATTTTCCAAAGTTTGACAATTGCAAATAGTACAATTTGACCTTGCATCAAGCTGATATTTTATACCTTTTATATAAATTGAAAGACCATATTTATGTGCTAGTCGTAATTAAGCAATAATCCATATATAAGTTAGTGGAATTCGAAATTTTAAGTAATTTTCAAGGGAAGGTGTTGATTTAATGAAAATATAATTTGGACTATATTTAGAATTATGCAGGAGAGATATATCTTGTTCCTGTAATTTAAGTTTTTGGGTATCTAATATTGACACAATTTCGTTAACAGATAAAATTTGATTTTCCCAAAGTGTATTAAGCCCTAGATTATATATGCACAGTTTTAATTGTGAAACCTAGTTAAATTCAATTTTATTATTTTCTCCGGCATCTAAATAAACTAATCGGTTATACAATATTTTAATGGTGCGATGTTCATTTATTTTACATATTCAAATTTTCATAAAAACTGATGTAAATGCTTCCATAATAGAACCACCTTAAAAAATCTTATAATGATTTTCTTTTGTTTCAGCCAACCGAACCAACAGAATAATTCTCTATTAATCTAATTATTTAAATTTAGTTTGTTTTTTTTGTTTCGTCTATAACTTCTTTTTATCTGTGATAATACACAATTAATTTATTGCATTATGGCATGAAACACTGCCATAACGAAGAATAAACAAATGTTCTTGTGTTAATTGTTAGTCATAAGTTATTTAAATAGAATTTTAAATTGTAATGTTTTTGATTCTGGTAGATTACTTGTTTTTTCTGTGATTAAACGATTTCGTTATGAAGAAAAAAAATTCTTAACCAAATTTATAAGAAATAATGTTAATGAATGAGTTTGTACCGGGCGCATAACTTGTTGTTATCTGTGATAATCACTTTTATTTTATTGCATCAAGCACCAGGGTATGAAACACTGACACTGCCATAACGAAATAGAAAAGTTTTGATAAAATAATGTTAATGTGTTAATAATTTATCATAATATCTGATTTATTTTAATAGAATTGTAATGTATTTGCATCTGCTAGAGATTACTTGTTTTTAACAATTTCGTTACGAAGAACGAATTTCCTAACCAAAGAAAAGTAACTAAATAAACTATGTAATGTAACTGCTTTATAAAAAAATGTATGTTAATGAAAATTTGAGTTTGTACTGGGTACATTGCTATAGTTTCTTACTGTGATTTAATACTAATGTAATAAGCAAAAAATTGTACCAAATTATTGTAATGTTGAAAATATGATTGTTTAATAAATGTTTTTTCTATTGTTCTGACATCTGATCCTTTTGAATAAACACCCAACTCGCCTCTAATAGTCCATGATGGTTCCTTTATCCTTGTCACATATAGGAATTTCGCCAAACACGTAGAGATACGTTCCAAAGAAGCGTAAGGAATTTTAGATTCGTGCTTGTAGCTTAATAACTCTATACAAGCTGTCCCATGACAAGATTATCAGTACCGACGTAAGACATTTTGCCGCCCGGGGCTAATTTTTAAAAACCGCCATTCTCAACAAAGAAAAAATCGTTTTTCCAACATCAAACTGCCAAGAGCCAGGAGATTCACGTATTTCTTTCATGGCATTCTAATTCTACGTTAAAAAAATTAGTAGGTTTCGTTTTTTTCCATTCATGACACTCTTATTATAGCCATATTTTAATCAAATTAATATAAAACAATACATGCATTTTTCTCAAAAAAAATCGTTATTTAAGGGATAAAAATATTACATCACTGAATTCAGAATTAGATTCTCTAACGAATGAGCATATAAAAAATATATGTTCTCATTTATAATTAAAAAGTTAGGTCCCGTATTTTGAGAACCACTGGTCCAAAATAATAATTTTTCTTTTCTTAAAATTTGTCTTGTGAAACAGAAATTGTTTGCCCATTTAACCGACTTTGTAGCTCTTATAGTTCTCGAGATAGCAATAGTGGCCCATTTAAAATGAACACCCTGTAGAGTTAAAATTGAATTATGAAACAAGATATTTATGAAATAAGTTATTTAAGTAAAATAAAGTACTATTTTCAAAAACTAATGAAATCACTGAGAAAAAATAAGAAAAATCATGAAAAATAAGGAAAAATCTAAGATATTTAAGGGTAAAATAAATTTGAAACACATTAATCCTGATACTAATTGAAATAAAAAAAAATATGGGTTCCATTTAAAAGAATGTAATTTCCAGAATTTACTGATAGAAAAATTATTTTCGTACGCCACTGGATAGAAAATAAAAATAAATAACCGTTTTATTTAAACATTTATCTCGATTACTAATAGTTTAGAAATAATTTCAAAATGAAAATATCGACCAATTTCAGTTTTCCGCCATTTTCTATTAACCTATAAGAATTTTTGTCAAAACAATAGCACGAAAACACAAAAGTCTTGTATTTTTATAATAACAATATATATTTTTATATTAAAAAAATTATATTTATTCCCTATACGTATGTAGTTTTTAAAACGGCTACAAACGGGCAGCACCTGTCGATAAACGTTGCAATGCGTATCGTTTTGCAAGAATCCTAAAGGTCTACCCTTTAGATTTTTTTGCAATTTTATTTATTCGTTTCGTTTTTTACTCAGTGAATCGTGCATAGATGCTACTTTTAATATAGGGCGTATACCTACTGGGAATTTAAATCCAGTATATCGTGCATGGATGCTTCTTTCGATATACCTATTGGGAATTTTAACACAGTGCATCGTGCATAGATGCTACTTTTTAAACTCAGTAAATCGTGCATAGATGCTACTTTTAATATGGGGCGTATACCTATTGAGAATTTAAATCCAGTATATTGTGCATGGATGCTTCTTTCGATATACCTATTGGGAATTTTAACACAGTGCTTCGTGCATGGATGCTTCTTTCGATATACCTATTGGGAATTTTAATTCAGTGCTTCGTGCATAGATGCTACTTTTTAAAACTCAGTGAATCGTACATAGATGCTACTTTTATAAATTTGTGGTTGCCTATATTTTAGGCGAAAAGGTTTCTGACTAATGACTCTTAGAAACTATATACTTACGTGTGTTTGAGCGGTGTATTATAAAAATTAAAACTAAAGAATAGAAAATAAGTCATTTCTAAATCAATTTCAAAGTTTATTAGCAAAATATACCTACAAATATATTTAAAATATATACATTAACATTTTATTACAATTTTACAATATGTAATATTTCTCTTCTACTGCCTTTGGGGTCCTTGATGCTCACGTGTTGACAACCTGCACAGAAAAATATATAAAAATTAGATTATTAAACATAAAAATACAAAATAAAAGGGGATATTGTTATTGTTGTGAAAAAAATTAGAAATGTTTAAATATTTCCAGTACTGTAAGAGATAAAACAAAGAATCTAAAAGATAAAACAGGAGTTGTTTGACGGAGTAAACTTAATAAAAAAAAAACAAGTTTTCTTATTTTAACAGCTTCAATTTGAAATGTCTGCCCGTCTGTCTATCTGCTCGGCGACTCCTCACGACCACAGGGCCCCATTTCACCCGTTGCCTTCGTTGCAATCGTCGTTCATGACGTTTCCCATGTTTTCAGCTCCAGGATCACGACAAGAGATGTCTGTCCGCCCGTCTGCACAGCAGCACCTGGGACAAGAAAATTTTAATCGATTATTACGTAAGAACTAAGGGCAGAAAAAAATTTTGGACGCCGGGGAAGACCCTAGGGACGTACACAATTTATACAAACTTAACACCGTCGTTGAGAACACACTGTTAGGTTCCCCCATTTATGTATATTTTTATGTATGTATAATAAGGGTCACACAATATCAGAGAATATTTATTTCTGTAGTATTATTCTATAACGATGAAATTTGCAAAATTAAGGACAGTTTATTTAGTACTATTAGTGAACAAGCAGTTTTTTTAAATAAATAAATAAATAAATAATAAATATATCATATTACGGGTTATGACAGATTTCTGGGTGTGCCAATCTGCTTTGTACACAGATATGGGTAATGATGAAATATTTGCACTGTGTGGACGTTTACTAGGCGTCACCTTACGGGCACTCATTGCTGGCGTGGAGAGTGCACCACAGGGATCAATTTTGTGCCATTTAAAATTCGAAATATTTGGCGTCGATCCGAATCGAACCTGGTTCCCCAGATTCGCTACCTGACACTTAGGCACACGGCCACGAGAAATTTTGGAAATTTTATAATAAATAAAGTAAGTATAAATATTAATAAAATATCAAATAATGACTAAAGCAATTTATTTTTTAATATGTATTAATTAGTGTACCTATATAGTCTTCATTAAATAAAAAACTATTATTTATGATTACTTTTAATAAAAAATTGTACGCAAAAAGTGGTAATAAAGGTGTATAATTTATACACATATTTTATATTTTATTAAAATTTACTAAATATAGCCAAAAAAGGTATTTAAACACAAAAGTTTAAAGAACACCTTCGAAATAGTACACGTAGACGCAAGCAAAAAACTAATCAAAAATGGATCAGTACAAGATGGCGGAGTATTCCCCGCACGGCTTCAAGATTGCGGACTTGTGCTCCCTCTATTATATATTCTTAACTCTATGCCCCAGAGCTATTCGCAAACCGACAATAGCGAGAGCATCAGCTGTTGGCGCCAAAATTCCAGGATAACTACTGAAAACTTACCTACCTCAAAGCGTACCATAAGGCCTGCCGGTTCGTATGGACACACCCCTAGTTTCAGGTTGCCCTCAAGACGGCCCGCCTCGAGGCAGACCTTTCCGGAGCGTGTGTAGCCGCCTTTATTATTGTTTTAGCTCAGGACTTCATTTGCTATAAATATCATTCGATACGAGGGTTTTTATCAGGGTGCTCCGGCTTTCCTCTGTTGTAAGCAGGCCCGGATTAGCATTTCTTTACGCCCTAGGCCAAAGTTCATGACTGTACCCCTCTCCCCGCCCCCCTCTCAATATATACTGAGTGTCTACTGTTTTTATAGACCATAAGAAATATGTTTAATGGTGACATCTGACAAAGTTTTAATAATGCTTGATTTCATTAAATTGTTTTTCTATATCGGTGTCTTTATGAGTCTATAAACGCACTGAAAACATAATAAATAAATAATAATTTATTTATTTAACTATTTTACATTTTTAACAATGTTTATAGTACGTCAAAAGAGAACAAATATAATAATTAAACAAAGTAAGTAACAATGTAAGTAGACTCACGTGTCGAAAAAATAAATAATTAGTAATAAAATACAATAAAATTGAGTGTTACTTAGTTATTTTTAACTAAAGTCATTAAAATTGAATTTTAAATATTCTTCGGTGCTGTAAAAACAGTTTCTCAATAAAAAAATTTTAACAGCAATTTTAAAAGCTTTAAATTTCAGATTTTTAATTCTGGAGGGTAAAACATTATAAAAATCTAGATTTAAGGTGTTATTTATTGATTTTTGTAATCGCAAAAAGGGTTTCCTTATTAAATCTACAGATCTGGTGTTATAAGTGTGCACATCTCCATTTTTCAACAGATTGTCCTTATTTTTATGAATATCGATGAGTGTCTGAAAAATAAACAGACAAGGTAACGACAAAATTTCTAAACTAATAAAAGCTTCTTTACAGTGGTCTCTAAAAGAAAGATTGCAAAGAATTCTCACTGCTTTCTTTTGCAGACGAAATATTTTAATAGAGTTTGGCGAGTTTCCCCATAAAAGGATACCATAAGACAAAACTGAATGAAATAATGAAAAATAAATCATTCTCAATGTAGATTTATCAATCATAGAGTTTAGTCTTCGTAATAAAAATATAATTCCTGATAGTTTTTTACTAATGTAAGAAATATGAGAGGAACCATTTAAAGCCGGTTCTAAATGCATTCCAAGAATTGAGACACAAACATTATTATTGAAATAACGATTATTTGAGAAAACTATTTTTTGAGTTTTATCTTTATTTAAAAGTAAATTATTTGCTGAAAACCAATTTTCAGCTTTCTTAATAGTACAATTATTAGCTTGCAATAGATTTTCATAATTAGAATCACCTGTAATTAGTGAGGTGTCATCTGCAAACAATACACTTGTAATCGGATCCATATAGTTACTAAAATCATTTACATATATTAGAAAGAAAAAGGGCCCTAAAATGGAGCCTTGGGGAACGCCGTACTCAATTTTTCTAAAATTTGATGTGGCACCGTCACAAGAAACACACTGGACTCTATTATCTAAGTAAGACCTGATAAGACTTAAAGCCGGTCCTGTAATACCATAAAATTCTAATTTATGTAAAAGTAAGGCATATGATTAAGAAGATGTATAAACGTACTGTTTTTGAAGCTTTTCGTTTTCTAGAGGTGGTATGACTGAGTACTTTTAAAATTGATACATAAATGATATATATCAACATCAAATTGCTGTCAGTCAACAAAGAATTTTCATCTGTGAAGTTCAATTTGTTAGCTTAGTCCTACCAACGTAACTGATTTTCCAAGTCGCATTTATTAAAAATCTAATAGAAATAATATAAAATTATCCCAAAAGAAAATATAGCATAAAAACATGTTTCATAAGGACTGTGATCGCACTCGTCCTTCGTGAAACTCACCGAAAAGCGGCTCATTTTCCAAAGTTGGACTCGTGGGTTAACAGATTGCCTTGAAATTTGTTTTTTAATACATCTACTATTATCAGTCATCATAGATACATTTACCATCTTTTTGTAAGTAGCTAAAGATGACAACTTTTATTTTGCTTCTCTATCTCTCGAATGAAACGCATGTAAACATTTTTTTTGGAATTATTAGATGCAGTTTTAAACTCTGAATAGTTTTTGTATTTATAGGTTTTTCTAAAATTCCTAGAGCAGAAATTACAGTCATGAAAATTTTACCATTGTATTTTCTAAGATTCATAAAAAGTAGACACCCGATATATAAATATTAGAATTATTTAAAATCTTCGACAACTGTCATAGCTCAACAGGATTTGCCATTCACCTACTGATTTTGTATAATTAAAGCAAATGTGACTGTTTACGTCGTCTGGTAACTGCAGGCACTTTTCTCTGTCCTTTTTCCCATTTTTCCAACTACTCGATGTGCGCCCCCTCCGTGCCTACGCCCTAGGCCATGGCCTAGGTTGGCCTTATGGGTAATCCGGGCCTGGTTGTAAGTACACTGTACTTTAAAAAAATAAGCTATAGAGTGCTATTTCACCACTCAGGCAGAGCTATTTCTGTTTACTATGTAATACAAGTTGCTTATCTAATACTAATACTAAATACTCAACCAACCTTACCTTATTACCTACTATACAGGGGCAGTACATATTTTACTGTTTTTTTTTATTTTTAATTAGAATGTAGAAAGAATTCCCAAATGCCACATGAAACACAGTTGTTACGGCAAAAAAATGAACTTACCTACTTAGGAGTACCTTTTACTTAAAGCAGCCAAAATATAAACTAATTAATATTAATGTTAGAAAATACAAAAAGAAATACCTATATATATATATATATATATATATATATATATATATATATATATATATATATATATATATATATATATATATATAACAGATTTCGAGCGCCACGCGATATACAATACATGATGATATAGACACATACACTGCATACACGCATCATACTATGGAGAGGAAATTATTATCTCCTATATCGGGGCTACACACATTTTTACTGTTTTTCTAAATGATTATTTACAATTTAGAAAGAACTCCCAAATTCCACATGAAACAAAACTGTTAAGGCAAAAAATTGAACTTACCTACTTAGGAGTACCTTTTACTTAAAGCAGCCAGAACATCGAGCTGAAATATAATTTATTAATTAAAAATTTACTGCTGGAATTATGATTATTATTGTCATTAGACGTGTTTCATTATATATATATATTTATTTTAGCAACTGTTTTTTAAATATTTTTTATATTAATTTTTGTTTTATTGTAATATGTAAGAAATACTTTTTTATTATTTTATTATTATTTATTTTTTCATAACCTATATATATATATATATATATATATATATATATATATATATATATATATATATATATATATATTCTATTTTATTAAAATAATTACAGTTGATAGTCGTATCTTGTAAACCTGACTTTATAAAAAATATCTACATCTGCCATCAAATAGTATATGTAAAATAATAAAACTTATATGAGCCATTTTTTTCTATTACGTATAATAAAAAAGTTAAATAGGGGGGTGTCTTCCTAGACTCACCCTATATATATATATATATATATATATATATATATATATATATATATATATATATATATATATATATATATATATATATATATATATATATATACAAATTTACTGTGATACGAATAGGAATACGTAGTTAATATATGTATAAATTTGTACAGGCAAGAATTGTAAAAAAAATCCCCGAAAAACATATGACATCACTACAGTGTAAAATAATAAATTAATAAACTAATTAATATTAAATAAAATAAAATAAATATATCATCACGGCTTATTACCCATTGCTGGGTGTACCAATCTGCTTTATACACAGATATCGGTAATGATGAAATATTTGTACCGTGCGGGCGCTTACCAGGCGTCACCTCACGGGCACTCATTACTGGCGTGGAGAATGCACCACAGGGGTCAATTTTGTGCCATTTAAAATTGGAAATATTTGGCGTCGGTCGAGATCGAACCCGGTTCCCCAGATTCGCACCTGACAATTAGAAAATACAAAAATAAATATATAAATTGTTGTTTTTTAAAAATTGTTTGATTTATGGAAGAAATGTATCGAAAATATTTATATGAAATAAAACTGTTTCGGTTTCTACTGATATAATACTTTTATTAATATTTGCATATATTTATTAACATATTAATGAATATTTTGTAGCAGCAAATATGATGTCTTCAATTCTTATACACAAGTTAAATATTTTGGTCCATTTTGCACTTTTAAACACTATCTTTTGTAACATACATACATTCTAATAATTGAATGTAATACTTCTAAGTAACTCTAAGTACATTATTGTGCAATTTAATATAAATGTAATTACTTATTACTTAAATACAAGAGATTTAAATCATAATTAAATAGCTACATATTCCCTAAATATATTGTTGTCACTTTTATTGTTCTTTTAATATTAATATTGGTCGATAAGTTGAAAATGTAGCACCTAATTTAGTACAAAGTTTGTACAATTAAATCCTAATTATACATATGTGTCACATCAAATGATCTCGTGCTAAGAAAGTCTCTAAAATTATATTTAAAAAGATAATTATTAAAAAAATAAATGTAATATAAATAAGTGGTAAATGGTTTTTTTTTATATTATGAATAATTTATTTTTTGTAGATTAAATTTTGTAGAAATAGAATATTTTTATTTTCATGGCCATTATTATTACATTTACCACTTATTTTAATAATAATTTCAAAATTGAATATCTTGTTTATATTCTTTTTTTTACAATGATTGGTTTTTTTTGATACGAGTATATAGGTTTAAAATTAAACTTAATTATTTTTAGTACTGCCTTTTTAATTTCATTTGATTAAATATATATACACAGGGTGTTTCACGAAAAACGACCACCGTCATTATTTTTTTTATTATTATAGTTACAAAAAAATACTATAGAACAAAGTTGTAGGAGACCAAGGGGGACATCCCATGAGAGATGAAAATATTTTTTTAAACCAGTGGTTCTCAAGTTATAAGACAAAGTTATATTTTTTCAAATGAGATCCTACATATTTTTTATTCCTATTCGATAGCGTATTTTTTTCTGAATTCAACCATGTATTAGTCTTATATCCTTACATAATAAAAATATTGAAAAAAATGAGATTGAAATTTAACAAAAAAATTATTTTTAATATTTATATACAGTAGGCTATGGATGAAAAACAAGAGCGAAAAAAATTAAATTAAAAAATTAATAATTGTTAATTATGAAAAGTATTTCAATCTCATTTTGTTCAATATTTTTATTATGTAAGGATATAAAACTAATACATGGTTGAATTCAGAAAAAAATACGCTATCGCATAGGAATAAAAAATATGTAGGATCCCATTTGAAAAAATATAACTTTGTGTTATAACTTGAGAACCACTGGTTTAAAAAAATATTTTCATCTCTCATGGGATGTCCCCCTTGGTCTCCTACAACTTTGTTCTATAGTATTTTTTTGTAACTATAAATAAAGAAAATTATGACAGTGGTCGGTTTTCGTGAAACACCCTATATATATATATATATATATATATATATATATATATATATATATATATATATATATATATATATATATATATATATATTTCCTGTTATAAATTGTGGTAAAATTATTTTGAAAGTTTCACAATTACATTTGTTGGAAAAATAGGACCTATTTTAAAGGAAGAATCTATTGCAATGTCCAGACAGAACAGCAAAAAAAAGAATAGTGAACTGTCGCACATGCGCAGAAATGGACATAGATTTATATTGTGTGTCTGCCGTAAAGGTGTACAATGGGAAATCAGTTTTTTCCTGCTCGCTTAATTATTTTAAGCAAAAACGCTGCTCGTCCTATATTCTGATTACGCGGCTCACGTGTATTTTTTGAAGACACATTAGCAGTCTTCAAATTTTGTCACGAATTTAGCAATTGTGAAATCACGCTCTTCCTTAGTACAAATATTCATTTTCTTATAATTTCAGACAATAAAACTAGAGATAAATTCAAATTGTCAGAAACGTCAAATAAGTTAACTTACGTTGTGACAGATAAAACGTCACGCATTTATTTATTTTTTGTTCAATTCCATGGCTGTCGATATTTACAACGTAATTTTCGACATTTTCATATTAAATTTCTGTCGTTAGAAAACATATAAAGGTAATTTTGTTTATTTAATTAGTTGCAGAATTTTATGCCCTAATACTTTTATTTGACGCGTTTTTGCTTAACATATAGACTACGTTTATCTCGATAATTCAAGCGGCTTCAAGTATATTATGACTTGAAAAATCCTATTGGTTTATCTCAGCGGATTGAAAATACGATTGAGTTATTTTCAATCTTCTTTAAATTCGTATCGACTAAAAAAAGATAGTTAAATACTCGATTATGCAGACAGACAGGGAGAGGTGTATGATATAATTTCATCCTGGATATATAACCCCAAAATCTAAAAATTGTCATGTTGTTATTTGTCTTCTCTTTCAAAAACATTAAAATACATTTATTTCTTCATCGCTCCAAATATTTCGCTTTTCGACAATTTAACTAAGTTTTATGTCGCGACTTTTATAAAATGAGGTAAAATGCAAACAACCAACAAATGATATCAATATAGTAACACTGCAACATATTACGGATGTGCGCTTGCGTAGTTACATTATTTGAAGCTTCACTGTTTATTTCGACAAAAGTCAAGCCGCTTCGTTAGTCCAAGCTTGTTATTTTATAGGCTTGACTTGACATTTTCAAGCGGTTTGAAATATTAATGTCGATCGTTTATTTCGAAGATTGAAAAGGGATTTACTAAATTCAAGCGGCTTCAAACGTCGAGATAAACGTAGACATAATTAGACGAGCAGTATATTGCAAAAAACTGATTTCCCCATGTTAATCTCCTATGTACACCTTTAAGTCAGACACACGGTATAAGCATAAGCAGTTGGCGTGTTCTGTATTTGATGTTAGACTCGCGCAATCACTAATTTGATTATTTCAAATAGTAATAAAATATTTACTAGGGTTACAGGGTCCAAAAGAAGTTTTTGTCCAACATTAAATTCCTGCGCATGTGCAACAGTTCAGTAAATTTTTTGCGGCTCAGTAGGGAGTGTGCATTAGACACTCCATTTTTTAAACCATTTAAAAATATATACAGGTTAATTTATAAATGACTAATAATAACTAATTAGAATCATGAACACTGCGGTTAATTCTAAGTTTTTGCTAATAATAGAGCACATGATTAAATCAGTTTATGATCATTTGATGTAACGCATATATTTCATAGCATCTCACAAAGTTCGTTGTATATATTCATTTCAGAATCACAAAACAACTTCCAGAAGAACACGTAGAAATCCTGGAAGAAAAATTTCTTTAAGGCTACGGAAACTCACGATTCACCAAGCTGGTTCTTTATTCAAAATTTCGGCACCATTCTTATACAAAACAAATGTAATCATTTACTATTTTGTGCGAAATTAATTTCTTATTTTTACATTATATAGCAACTTTTTTAACCAGATTAACAAATATTTTTGAGATACATATGTTAGTTTAAACTAATTTATACAGTTTTAAATTAAAAATAAAGGTGTGACTATAACTATCTACAGTTTTATATTTGGATTTATGATTAAAGTTTTTAATATATTTTTTTTACTAATGTGGAAATATGGCATGCTGTTTAGGAAAATATTATTGTGATATTAAATTTACTGTTTCCTCAAAAATATTTAAAAATTGAACATTGCAATATGTTTGGTGTATAAATATTTTATTTTATTATAATAAAAATATTATATATATATATATATATATATATATATATATATATATATATATATATATATATATATATATATATATATATATATATACAGGGACGCCGCCCCTTTAACATTTTTATTATAAGTAATAAAAAAATAGCTCATATAAAAGTTTTATTATTTTACATATACTATTTGATGGCAGATGTAGATATTTTTTATAAAGTCAGGTTTACAAGATACGACTATGAACATTTATTTTTCAAATGGCAACCAATTATAAATAATAAAATAGAAACCGCCATTTTTTTCTCTTTGAAACGATGTATTATTTTTTATTAATGTATTTGAAAAATTTCGAGAAAAATGAGATAATTTAGTATTATTAGAAATAATTTTTAAACAAATATTATAGGTGGCTATGTGAAAATAAACAAAACGTAACAGTGCTATGAAACTTAGCAAACTAAAACAACAAATTTAGTAACAAAAACAACTTAAAACAAATGTTCAAAATTACGACCATGTAATACAAAAATTCAAGCGTTGAACGTGATGTGTTCGAACATCTGCCAGGATGTTTCGCGAAATATTCTGAAAAGCATGTTTTTTTTTGTTTACAAAATAAGTTAAATTAAGTAACAAACAAATGTATACTTTTTTGACATTAATTTAATTGTTTTACATTGTTATAAAAAATATCTACATCTGCCATGAAATAGTACATGTAAAATAATAAAACTTTTATATGAGCTATTTTTTTCTATTACTTATAATAAAAAAGTTAAAGTAAATATATAAATAATAATAATAATATAAGTATAAAACATAAAATAAAAAATAAATATATAAATTATACAATACAGGCTTTCATGAAACTATTCAATGAAATTTTGACGTCCTCTATTTGATATAATAATGTTTTTTTTTTATTATGTCAAATAGAGGACGTCAAAATTTGATTGAATAGTTTCATGAAAGCCTGTATTATATAATTTATATATTTATTATTTATTTTATGTTTTATACTTATTATTATTTTGTAGCATAATGACGACTGTAGATCTGTAGCAGTCGAAACGTTGTTATATTTTAAATATATATATATATATATATATATATATATATATATATATATATATAAAATAAAGACAATGCAAGTCCAACCAGTATTTTTTAATTAATATAATTTTTCCTGTAAAAATTTGAGAGCATCACTCAATTTTTTTTCTTTTTGTACCATTTTTTTAAATTTGTGCCTTCAGTATACATAATTTGAATGCATGTGAAAAGTAGATAGGGTATATTATGTTATTTCAATATATGATATTTGAAAAAAAAACTGTTCCATATCGAAAAAAAGATTTTTGTGATAACTTCGCGGACTTCACTATATAGTAGGATGCTCTTATAATTGAGCTACGAAGTCTCATTGAAGTCAGTGAATACTTTACTTCTTAATGAAATTTTCACATAATTTTTTTTTTCGTATTTGGTAATAGAATCGTTTGAGTGTTATAAAAATGTAAAAACTGTAAAAAGAGTTAGTAATTGAAGAAATTAAGTTAATATCGTAAGAATAATATTTGACTAAACAACACACCATAGAGAGAAAAAAATCGTCGAAATAAAATATTAGAAATAAATGAATTAAAAATGTAGTTTCACTGAATAATGAAATAATAATTTTTATTGGATTTTTAAAAATAATTTTATGTATTTAAAGTTTATGTCTATAAATAATATAATTAAAAATACTATGTACAGGAAATATACGGAAAATATGTAAATTAAATAATATAATAAAATGTAGGTTTCCTTTAGTTGTTATTTTTACAACATTTATATTATTTTTCGTTTATTTAAAATTTTAATTTTACAAAGTGTATTTAATAATTACACTACAAGTTCATTGCAAAATAACCAAGAAAATAATACAGGTGATTTCAATGTAAAATCTATAATGGGTTAATACGCTAATAGTTGCGTACTTTAAATTATGTAGAACTTATTTTTTTCATCGAAATCACCAAATACAAAATTATTTTCGAACAAGTGTACAACGTATATGGATAAATGTGTATGTAAAATAAATAAAAATAAAATTCTGAACTAATTTATATTGCATTTACATTAATATGTATTTACTTATCACTTTCATTTAATCCCTACATTTGTATAGTTGGCTAAAAGATTAATTGTAACAAATGAACATTTGTGACCTAACGTATGTTAGTACTTAAATCATACAATGTGCTTATATATTTGTGATAATGAATAAATTTATTTCATCTATCTAATTGGAATTTATATAAATTTCTAAATTTATGTTTATTTAGTTTTAGTGGTATTACGAATAATGTGAAGTTAATATATCAAAAATGTTTTTTCTAATCATACAAATTTAAGACTAAAATTTGGTCATTTTCACAATTTCTATAGAAATACAATGCAATTTTACTTTAGAAACATTAATACTGTTATTCAATCTTTATCAGTTTTTCAATTTGAATATTAATTATTAAAAGAAAATATAAAAAAATATTAAGTTTAAATTATAAATTTTTATAATCATATATTACACATTTTGCTCTTTATTCATAAGTGGTATAAAAAAACAATTATAAATTAGAATGAAAAACAAAAAAAATATTATACCTATAGTATTCTTAATATCTAATCAATAGGTTTATCAAAACATTCTTAAATTTATGTCATCGTACATAGCGTGTTAAAAAAAGGATAAAAAATTTCGAGGTGTATAGTATAGACCAAAATGAGTAAACATAGGTTTGCATTTCAACTGTTTCCGAAAAAAGGTCATTTTGTATTAGAATCGAAGAAACACTGACAAAATAAAATTTTATATGAAGCATTTTTCTCAATTTCTAACATTGATTTTTTTGAAACACAAAGGACATCTAAGCTGAGCTCTGAAGGTAAACGAAAGGTCTTATTTAATCGAAGTCGTAATGAGTCGCGGGCAGACACGTGACTTTGACAAGTGCTTGTAGGGCCCCACAAGTTTACCAAGCATATATCGTGTGTACCTTACCTGTGTTGCCAAATCAATTTAAGCGTAAAAATAATAAATAAAATTATAAAATTAATTATTATTGAATATCATGTTTTATATTCTGACACATAAACTTATTTTTAAAATATTTTTTTATAAAAATAGAGCGATTAGTGCTGCTATTTACGATACAAATATTTCTTGACGCGCTAAATTTGAGGAAACCATCGAAATCATGTTGAATGCTCTATTTTTATAAAAATTAATTTAAAAGCAGATTGGCACACCCAGCAATGGGTAATATGCCGTGATGATATATTTGTTTTATTTATTTAAAATTAAGTTTAACGTGTCAGAAAATAAACCAACAAGATATTCATTCATAATAACTAGTTTTATACAATTTATTAATTTTACGCTTAAATTGATTTGGCAACACAGGCAAGATATACAAGTTGCATACTTGGCACCCATGTGGGGCCCTACAAGCACTTGTCAAAGACACGTGTCTGCCCGCGTCTCATTTTTATAGTTTTCGAGATAGCAGAAGTAAACCCCGTAAAAGCGGAAACTATTGAACATCGGACCCATGTTGATTAAGCTTTTTTTGCTCATTTTGGTCAGTACTATATGCCTTCAAAAAAATTTACCCTTTTTTAACACCTGTATATTAGAATTCCACTTATTAAAAATAGTTTTGTAATAAATGTTTTGGAAAAATGTGAAGGTAGAAAATTAAAAATCAACTGCAATTTTGAATAAACAAATTTGTTGAAAAATAACTTAGGGTGTTAAGAAATGAATAGGGTATGTGACCTTGATTAAATTTAGGAAAAATAATAATATATTATTCATATAAAGTTAAAAATAACATACCCGTACTTTTATAATTTTTTAAAAATATTAATCAAAAAACCACCATTAAAACTTCTGTGACGTCATCGAGACGTTATCTGTGCGAATAGAAGCAACAAGAGCAAAAGAAATAGGTCTGTACCCATCTCTTTTGCTCTCAATGGTTGTATTACTTCGGCATCGGTGACGTCACAAAAATTTTAAAGCTATTTTCTTCGAATTCTATTATTATTTCATTAATTTTAAAAGATACGGGTATTTAATTTTACCTCTATAATTAGAAGAATTTAAAAAATAATAGTCAAATACTCCATTATATGAAATAAAAGTATAGCAAAGTTAGTAGAGGTAATGACTGGTATGGTGTTATTGATTTGTACCAATCTACATGATTGAATTTTGTTAAAATAAATTATAATTTCAAAAGAGTCCTAAATATTTTGTAACATTTTAAAAAATAAATAGGCTATTTATTGCTATTATTATAGTAATTGATATAGTGAAATAAAAACAAATATATATATATATATATATATATATATATATATATATATATATATATATATATATATATATATATATATATATATATATATATACAGGTGTCCTATTTAAGGTACGAATGCATTGGCATTTAAAATTTCAAGAACCGTAAAAACTACGAGGTTGATCAATTTAGACAAAAGTTGTCCAATTAAGAGACCATTATAATGTAAATTTTGCAGTTTTTTATTTTTGTAAATAATTTCCAAGTGTGAAATCCTTAGCGCAAAGCTTAGATGGCAGCAGGCGGATATTCTCCTAAGTACATATTACGATCTACAGAGTTTTTAAGACTACACAGATATTATTGTGTGTAATAATAACTTTTCAAGGTCCCGGCACATTATATAAATACAAAATATGCAATAGGTGCAACAAAACAAACGTTTTTAAAAAATACGTCTAAATTTATTATTTTTATTTTAATTAATGGTTAAGTTTGACGCTCGTTTGACGTTTCAAAGTCTTTTGAATGTTAAAGTAACTAGCTGGCTAGTGAACCTATCGGAAGAAATATGCTAAGGCTCTCATTGTTTTTAACCTATACATTGAATAATTGATATATTTTTGCAGTTTGTAAAGAATGAATATGGATATGTTATACGTCGTTGGAAAGCTAAAAAAAATCTCTATTCAACCGCGTAACTTTCCAATATGGCGTTCATATAAAAATTAAAACTTTGACATCAATCCTCGAAAACCAACAGTGATAAAAAATTTGAGCATCGCCAGTTGAAAACAACGAAATACCATTAAAATGGTCTCCTAATGAGGCAACTTTTGTTTAATAGGGGATTACAGCTTAATCGAATTAAGACAAATCAGTAAAAAATAGTGAAAGTAGATGCTTAATAATGAATATTAATAAAGAAATAAAATGTTATAATTTAAATACTTCGGAAATAAGGGGGTTTTTGTTTTAGTAGCTCATATAAATTCCATATGTATTATTTTGATTGGCGACTCAAAGACCACCTATAAATATATAACGAATACCGAGTTTGGGGGTGGAGTCTACTACCAATGGAAGTAGACAAATTCAAATAGCGGACACGTGGCTACCAGTCCAGTACTACAATTCTCAAACAGTTTTTATTTGAATATAAATTTCTTGCATTAAACTTAATAATTTTGATACACTTGCAAATATAAAGCATGTAGACTTGTACAGTGTTATAAAATTAATTTGTTTTTTATAAATATAGTTTTAAAATAGCATACATTTCAGGAACATTTAAGATTCACGAAGAAAACAGTTTTATATACAAACTTATATTCGTGACGTCACATCTATATTTTCAAAGTTCGGAAAATCATAACTCGCTTATTAATAGGAATTTTTTCACCGGATTTTCACCAATTGTCTTAGTTTTACTTATACTTTCTGATGAAATTATATAAAAAAAAATTGAGTTGAGGGAAGCTTCGGTCGCTCAAGTGCGCCTTTATTCTTATTGTTCTCGAGATCCCATAGCATTCGTACCATAAATGGGATATATATAGTGAAATATATTAAAATATGTATTAAAAAATTATAACCTTCAAATTTCCTAAAATGAACACTATCTAAAATGGTTGTTATTTTGAATGAACAGTAAAATATGAAGATCTAAAATTACATTTTGTTATTAAATTCGTTATAGCACTTTCCTTTTACTTTTCATAAAGCTATGTAACATATTTTTGTAAACAGCAGTGACGTAATTGTTACCAGTCTATATCAATATATATTTTAATACTGACGTTTTCTTTAACTATAAAAACGTCATCAATATATCTTTAACAATAATGATTCCAGAAAGCTGAAAAAAATTAAGGCAAGTAATATTCTGTGTTATGGTATATACCAGGAAGACTGCCTAAATATAAATAAAACTGTATCTATGGACGTTTCATTCAGTTATATTTAATAACCTTTCTTCTTATTCTTCACGCTGCGCACTGATTTTGATTATTTATTTAGTCAACAAGGTTAAAAATTTCATTAATAATATAAACACCTTATTTTATCTGTTCATTGAGCAAATAGTATTCGAAATGTAATCTCTCGTCTTAGCATTATTTCAACATTAATGGTTTAAGTTTAGTTAGATTTGTAAAATTTGGTTAGGGGCTGTCCTTAAATTACGTAACGCAAAATTAGGAAATTTTTGATACCCCCTCCCCCCTTTGTAACGCACCCGTAACGCAAACATGAACCCCCCCCCATATATTACGTAACGCAGTACTTGACCCCCCCCCATTTTTTTACTGGATATAAAAGTATATGGCCTCCTTAATATTCAGTTAAAATTTGAAACAGAAACTATTTAAATTAATGTATATGAAGATGAAAAATAACAGAACAGAACAGAAACTATTTAAATTATTGTACATAAAGAGGAAAAATAATGTACTACTCTTGCCCTACGGCATGTCATCCCAATTTCTTTACTGGATATAAAAGTATATGGCCTCCTTAATATTCAGTTAAAATTTGAAACAGAAACTATTTAAATTAATGTACATAAAGATGAAAAATAACAGAACAGAACAGAAACTATTTAAATTAATGTACATAAAGACAAAAAATAATGTACTACTATTGCCCTACGGCTTGTCACCCCAATTATTTTACTGTATATAAAAGTATATGGCCTCCTTAATATTCAGTTAAAATTTGAAACGGAAACTAATTAAATTAAAGTACATAAAGATGAAAAAATAACAGCACAGAAATTAAAACCATATGCATTTCCATGTGCTTTTAACAAACTATTGAAAAGTTTTTCCTTATCAACACTACTTGATTCATGTTTTAATATGAATTGTATTGCACGAATGAAAGACCACTGGCCCGAATTTGAACTGTGCCCGACATATTATGTTGACTGTTATTGAAAACAAACGACTGCCTGCATATACGAATTAGCACCGCGAAATCTGAATATTTCAAAACTATTAAAGCAAGTTTAGCAATATTTTTTATATTTTATCGTTACGTAACGCACACATTAACCCTCCCCCACCCCCTCGTAACGCTGCGTAACGCTACTCTTGACCCCCCCCTTGAAGCGTTACGTAATTTAAGGACAGCCCCTTAATATAAACTAGTTAAATGTGTAATATGAAATATACAAGAATTGTGAAAATAAATAAACATGATATTTCTTATAGACTTACGTTCTGCGTTCTTATATTTATAAAATGTAAATTTTCACATTTCTCGTACTTGTGTTCACGTAACAGTGTCAGACGATGCTTGATATTAATTTCATAAATGAGAAAAGGTTTGAAATTTATCATTTAACTAAATTAAATTATATTTATAAGATGCACTTTTCATTGGAGCGTACATACATATCTATGCCTTATATTAGGCAGTAATTTATTTTATTACATACATTACCGTTCAAGAGACTTTATAATTGATATATTACATATTAATTAAGATAGTCAAGGCACCGAGATGTTGACAAAATACATTTTTTAATTCCAAATTAAATATGAAAAATTATGGTACCTAAAGTATTTGAGCAGTATAATCTGTGTATACACAAATAGATATTCATTCAACATGTGAAATCAAATTTTGTCTATTATAGAACTTATCTATTCATTTTATATAAAAAAAATATTTCATTATCAGAGACAATTTTTTTTTAAATTGATGGTTTTTGAAATATATCAGATATTAAGCATTTATACAGGGTGTAACACCGAAATCGATCACCGCCATTATTTTCTTTATTATTATAGTTACAAAAAAATACTGTAGAATAAAGTTGTAGGAGACCAAGGGGGACATTCCATTAGAGAAGAAAATATTTTTTTAAACCAGTGGTTCTCAAGTTACAACACAAAATTATATTTTTTCAAATGGGATTATAGATATTTTTTATGCCTATTCGATAGCGTATTCACATTAAAAAAAAAAGTAAAATACTCCACATATTAAATAATTAGGCTACGATATGATAGGTTAGGTTAATATTAAGTTTTGTTATTCGGATAAAATATTCATTGTATTCATCATCATCATATATATATATATATATATATATATATATATATACCGTGTGTCTGTCTTAAAGGTGTACATAGGAGATTAACATGGGAAATCAGGTTTTTTCAATTTCCCGCTCGCCTAATTATTTTATGCAATAAAGCGTCAAATAAAAGTTTTAGGGCATAAAATTCTGCATCTAAATCAATAAACAGAATTACCTTTACATGCTTTGTAACGACAGAAATTAATTATGAAAATATCTAAAATTACGTTGAAAATACCGACAGCCATGGAACTGAACAAAAATAAATAAATGCTTGACGTTGTATCTGTCACAACGTAAGTTAACTTATTTGACGTTTCTGACAATTTGATAAAACGTCAAGCATTTATTTATTTTTTGTTCAATTCCATGGCTGTCGATATTTTCAACGTAATTTTCGACATTTTCATAATTTCATAATTAATTTGTGTTGTTACAAAGTATGTAAAGGTAATTCTGTTTCTTGATTTTGATGCAGAATTGTATACCCTAAAACTTTTATTTGACGCGTTTTTGCTTAAAATAATTAGACGAGCAGGAAATTGTAAAAAACTGATTTCACATGTTAATCTCCTATGTACACCTTTAAGACAGACACACTGTATATATATATATATATATATATATATATATATATATATATATATATATATATATATATATATATATATATTATGTACGCATTAAATCCTTGTCATGTTTCTTTCGTTTACTATTCACAAATTCAAATACTTATTTTGAAAAAAAAAAACTGATTTCCGCATGTTAAATTCAAATGTTGGATGAATATCATATACCATGTACCTATAAATTATATAAATTAGTAGGCTACTGGAAGTGTTCATCTGTTTATAATTTAAACATTTTTTCTTATTTTTGTTATTTATTTATGTAAGTGAAACAGATTATATTTTCATTCATTTTAAAGTAGTTTTATAAAGAAAAAAATTACAGAAAAGTTAATAAGTATAGTAGTATATATTGTACTTTTGAATATTAAATATAATGAAAAAAAAAACAAAATATATTCGTTTTTATTGAAAATAGACCATATTATTTATTATAGCGCCTCTGCCGGCAGATTTATGAAATGAAAAAAGTGTGCCAGGGTGACATACTATGTTTTAATTTTTCCAATTAATTTTGCAATACTAACTTTTTTTCTCTTTACTATTCTTAGGTAAAAAGGAAAAGATATTCCTTTTTAATTAATGGATTCAAATCACAATCCTGGAAGCAACAATAGTAAAAAGGCATAATTAAAAAATATATATTTTGCAGTTTACAAAAGAATCACAACAAAACATTAGTTTAAGGTTATATGTCAGTGGCAGAAAAGTAAATAGCCGCTTAAAATTTTGAAATTTTAATGTTTATTTTATTGATTATTTATGTATTACAAGGGCAGAATCCAGTAGTTAAACATGAAATGAAACTTGCAAAAAAAATTATCGTTCATTTACAGGGGCGGATTAACACTAATGCCGCCCGCAGGCACACAGAAAATTGCCGCCCCTTTTTTGAAAAAATGCGTATTGAGCTTTTCTCTAACAGTAATAACGTAAAAACCGATATACAAATATGTTAGTGTACATGTATGTATAATAATATTTTCCACTTTTTCGTATGAATAATGTTAATAAGTCAATTGTATGATGCGATATTTTTCTTTTATTTGGCAAATAAGAAAATCAAGAGGTGAAAAAACCGAGCCTAAATGTATTTATCCATAAAATTACATTTATAACGGGTAATATACTTCATTTCACGTAAGATCTTAAGAAAATAGCGATGATTTTAGATAAGGCTATAAATTCTGCCCTTTGATTGATCAGAATGCAAACCTAGTTCACAAAAACGAAAAAAATATCATCTATCATTTATCAAATAAAATTTACAGAAATAGATGCATGTAAAAACGATCAGCTCTCAAATGTCATCTACTATTTTCTTATATAAAATGGAGTATAGGTTACATTTATTTTTTGAAGTTTCAAAATAATACCACAGTTCGTAAAGTAACACAAATAAATCAAAATTATATTATAAAGCAAATTATTACAATAAACAATTTAAAAAATGAAGATATAATATGTAATGCAAAAACAAGGTGAAAAGTGCACCTAATACGGTATCTTCGGGGCTCTTGTAACATTTTACAATTATTTTACATAATACTGCATTGCATAATAACAAAGCGGATTAAACATTATATTAATTATTTGAATACCTATAATCTCTATATTTCGAAGCTATGTACAGCTCTAAGACTCAAAGGAATTTTCTTTCATTTAAATTAGAATTACGCTCTAGGTCTTGAGCGACTGTCCAAAATGTTTTCGTCGCGCCTTTTGACGAGCAAATTCGTCAATGATTTTAGCTACATCAATTTTTTGAAGAAATTTTTCTTCGATGAAAAGTAACGCCAGGCAGTTAAGTCGATCTTCCGACATCGTAGAACGTAAATAATTTTTTATCCGTCCTAAACAGGAAAAAGAACGCTCTGCTGTACAGTTCGATGCTGCAGTACATATAAACATTCTAAGAGCAATATCGATGTTTGGATAAATGCACTGCAAATCTTCTTCTCGCAACCACTGACATAATGTAATGAGGTTTGTTGGCTTAATCTTCGGATCTAAATTTTCCAAATGCGATTTGAAATGTCTTAACTCAAAAATAAATGTTTCATCAAGATCTTCAGGATATTGCAATCGCAAATTCTCTCCTGCTTTCTCCAAATCGAGCAATGATAATTTTTCAATTTTTATTACAGCTTGAAATTTTTCATTTATTTCTATATATGCTTTCTTTCTTTTGTACAGTTCAGCAACTAATGTGTCTATAATGATCCGAAAAGTATTAATTCGGAAATTTTCTCTTTCATTCAGTTCTACTTCATTATCTCTAGATTCGTCATAGTGTAATTTTCTTTTTTTCTTTTTTGAGTACATTCATACGTTTCAATAGTAGACAGTTGTTTTGCCTTTTCTTCATAATAGTCGAAATTGTCTCGATTTGATTTTAAAAGTTCAATAATTGAGTCATATAAACCAATTACGGAGCTTAGATCGATGTCAATTTTTTGCAGGTTTTTGTTTGTTGCATTTAAGCGATCCAAAATAAATCCCCATAGTTCTACCATAAAAGATGTTTCCAAACGATTTAAATTTATTAGAAGACCTTTAGCTTCAGCACGAGTTAATGGCTTCTGTGTTAAATCATCTTCTATAAAATTAAGTGCATCTAAAACATTGTTCCATCGATATTTCAAAGCTCGACATGCGTCATCTCGTGCAGACCATCGAGTATCAGACAGGCTCTTTAATGTGGTCTGATTGGATCCTTGATCAACTGATTTTTGTAGTATTTTCCATCTTGCGGTGGATGAACTAAAAAAGTTATAAAGATTTTGAAGAAGTAAAAAGAAATTACAAGCCTCAGTACAACATTCAGCTGCATTTGTTCCTACAAGATTGAGAGAATGCGCTGAACAAGGAATGAAATCAGCCTGAGCATTCAACTCTTTAATACGCGCTTGAAGGCCTGTGTAAGATCCAGACATATTTCTTGCATGGTCGTAAGACTGCCCACGACAATCCTGAATGTTTAAATCATGAGATTCTAAAAAATTTGTTATTGCATCAAACAACTCATTCACTTTATGACCAGTATTGGGGAGGAATTTTAAAAATACTTCTGCAGGCACACCATTTTCTTCTACGTATCTGATAACTATAGACAGTTGATCAATATGAGCTATATCAGGCGTTGAATCAATTATCAACGAAAAATATTTTCCACCTTTAATATTGGCAATAATTTCTTTATCAATTGTTTTTGCTAAAATTTTAACTAATTCTTCAGCTGTAGTTGATGATACGTCCGATGTGTTTCCTTTCCCACAATTTCCAAATTTTGCTATATGAGTTGCTAGAAAGCTATCAAATTCGGAGATTACTTCAAGTAGCATAATATAATTTCCATTATGAGGGTTCCCAAACTTTTCAATGTGTCCTCGCAAAGGTAGTCCTCTTGAAGCAAGGAATTTAACCGCTACTATAACGCGCTCAAGAACTTTTCGCCAGTAACTAGCTTCAGTTTCTAATTGTTCAGTTAGTTGCTTGTTTACTTGGCCTGCATCACGTCCTCTGCTTTTAAAGGCGGTCATACAATTTCTATGACAAGTAGAGTTTTCATGTTCCTTGAATTGAAGGTGAGCATTTTTCCAATCGTTAAATCCTTCTAAAGATAGTTTTGTTTTTATTTCGGATTCATTTGAGAAAAGAAGACATGCGGCACAAAAAACACGTCCTTTACTTTCTGAGTAAACTAACCAACTACGACATATTTTTTCTCCGTTAGCAAGTGTATAATCGAACATGTTTGATGTGAGGAATCTGTTTTTACCGTCATTATATTCTCTTTTTGATTTGGAAAATTTTGCGTTCTTATTTTGTTCAAAACCGTGCTTGCAAATTTAATCACATGTAGTTTCGTTAATTTGCCACAAAGCTGGGTCATTATTTAGGCAAAAATATTCACAATTTGATGGAGCGATGCTTTCTTCGCTGATTTTAGGGATCGTTTCATTTTGTATCTCTACATTTGGTTCTGTTGAAGCTTCAACAGAAATCCTTAAAAATATAAAATAACAAAAAATATTTCTCATGATTTTAATTTAAAATGAGACGCGAGCAGCTATGTAACTTGTTGTCCTTTTGGGGAGCCCTTATCAGAATGACAGCTACAAATTTGTTTATAATTTTTCATTCATTTCCAAATGTCGGTAATATAGATAACATAATTTGACTATTTGACATTGCCGGCAAAATTACATTAATTTTATCATATCACGTCACTATAAATCATTGTGGATCACTCTATATTATGATTTTCCAATTTCTTGAAGTGTATTTTCGCCAGTTACAACTCCGCACGCCTGATGCCTGGTGTCATATTTATAACATTTATAAGTTTACTATAATAACGATTTGACATACGCCTCCATATCTGCCTGCCAAGGTCAACAGAATCACATGATTGCTCGCGTCCTATAAGCTTAAAATTTAATTTACTAATAATGAATTAGTATTTCTACGATAAATTTCAATAAATCAACTTACTCTGTAACTGAAATTTGCAAATCAGAAGAGTTTTTACTTATAGATGATGTAGATTCAGAATCTTCGGTTACTGATTTGAAAAACTCATTAATTTTCTTGGTTTTACCAATACCGACTTTAAACTTTTCTTCTTTTTCTTTTCTTAGTTTTGCATACTGATGTCCGCTAAGTCTTTTCCGTCCGTCACTCATTTTTACAATTAGTTTTCACACGAAATTTTACATAAACAATAAGTTATACAGCCTTACATGTGGCGCCGCCGCTCTCTAAACACATTAGTTCAATGCTTATAATTAACCTTAATAGATGTCGTCGTTGTTTCCTTTGGATTTAGCAATCTAGGGACTTTATATAAAACTGCTGTGAATATATTTGAACTCAAAAATGGTCCCTTTTTGTTCCGTATTTAAATTTAAAATTCATTAAAAAAATCAATTTTTATTTCAATGATTGAAATATTTGCCACCCGAAAAAATGCCGCCCCCGAAAATTTGCCGCCCCAGGCACGTGCCTAGTGTGCCTGTGCGTAAATCCGCCACTGTTCATTTACGTCTACATAAAATTTCATTTCCGCTGTACTCTCAAGCATATGATTGGTGCATTCTGACCATGCGCATTAAGATAGTAATATGGTCTATTATATTTGTAAGTAATATATTTTTAAATAATTATAAAACAAATTAAATGAAAATAAACAAATACAATATTCTTTTATTAAAATTTATTTTGGTAATTATCACTTTATAATTACAATTTTGTTTATCTTCAATAACAACTAATATTTTCCTGTATTAAAATAATGCCAGTTTAGAACATATTTTATCAAGTATAATATTATATTATTACTGTGCCTTTGACTATCACATTTGAGACGTTTTTCCAGCTCACACAAATGAATATTATGATTAGCATGAAAACACTGCTTGTAAGCCAAACAAATTTTTGCAAATAGCAAATATATAATTTTTATCTTCTACGAAACAATGAAAGATGAAATTTAATTTGAATAATCAGCTAAATATTAAATGCGACTCCTATTACGATAAATGAATATGCTGCTAGTTATACGAGAAATTAATGTGAATCACTTTTCTAATACTTTTTTCTTAGGCAAATAGAGAAAAAAGTTGGCTAAATTCTATTTTAATTATTTTATTTAATTTATAAAACTAATGCTATACCTAGACGAAATAATTACAGTCTGTTCCAATTCGATAGTTCGCTTGTTTCTTTATGCTTTTACTGCTAAGGACATACTTACACATTATAACAATAATAATTTGAACTTTGTGCAAAATTATTAATATCTATTATTACTTGTATCATGGGAACGGTATGCAAATGACAACATGTACTAATGAATTGAAAAGGATTACATAGTAAATTGTGAATCTAAAACTAATCATAATAATGTGAATTTTCCTCTATTTAATATATAAAACAAAATGAATGGGGTAGAATAGTGTGACGTCAAAGCATAGCGCCAAATATGAAGCACTGTCCTAAGCAAAAACGATACTTTCAAAGTAGACTCTATTGACAGAACACATAAGGGTCATAATTTAAAGGCTTGTAATTTGATGCTGATATTATTGTTATTATGAAGAAGTTAACTTTGAGGTATTAATAACATCAAATTTTAGACATTTTTCTATCATTTCGTAATACAATGTATGCACATTAATAAATAATAAAGGTTTTATTTCAAATTGAAATCAACTCTGCACATTCTGAACTACAGAGTATCAAGTTTGCGCAGCTTCAAGCATATCCGAGAGTTTACCGACATACCGACTGAAATTTTGCTTGTTGGCGTTTTTGAGCATTTTCAAATCAGTTCTTTTCAAAACTTTAGATTTTTTCTTTTAAAGTTTGATGTACGTAAATAACTCTGTCTATCCACATTAATATATTAATAATATGCAGTGTTGTGACTGGTCTAGATCATTGTATCTAAATCACTTATCTATCTCATTTAGTATTGTTTTTGATCTGATCTAGATCCTTTTATAAATTCAGATCTTGATCTGGATCTATGATCTTAAAAAAATCAAATATACGTAAATATAAGGGAAACTTGAATAAAATTGGAGAAGTCGAAAATTATTTTTTTAATGTGCCTAACAGTTTTTGCCATGTCAAATGAGAAAACAAATACAAATATTTGAAACCAGAAAATCCAAGACCAAATTAAATAAAAGTGGGTTGTAATTTATTTAATGGCGTAACATGATTGTCTGCCCATTTGATATGGCGTGTCTTACTTTATTATTTTTCAACAATTCTAATGTTTAAAATTATTATTTTTGTTTCTGTTTCTCCTTTATTCGTTAATTTAGTATTAATAAAACTAAGTATGTATCTAATTTTTCTTTCCATATGTAAGGCATAGAACTAGGTATATTGTTTGTAATTAATTTACATTTTGCATTCTTATTTAATAAGAAAAAAAGCATTTGAAAATCATTACTGATCTTTTTTATGATCTAAGAAAAACAGATTCCAATTTCCTGATCTGATCTGAAAAAAAGATCTGGTCGCAGAAATTGACCTATAATCCGATCTAGAACATATTAATTATAAAGATCTTGATCTTGGTCTAGTTTCTTGATTGATCTGTCACAACATTGATAATATGTCGTGTTCTTAGGGTACTGTAACATAAAAATGGTTCGCTGTCTTTCAAACGGACCTTCCGGCCCAGTGACCTCTATATACAAAATACAAAAACTGGCGACTCGTATCTCTAACGGCACGAGCTGTATCCACTCAACTGTCATGGTGGGGTAGCTATCTCTTTCTAACAGTAAGAAGTACGCATGCGTCAACTAGTACTAGTTCAACGAATTAACGATGAACATGAAGAAGAAATTACATCCTGTTATGAAGCTTGGCTAATGCAATGTATTTTGGGGACAAATTGAATTTGTTTCTACCGATTCATCCGGGTATACATGCTCTAGGTGAAGAAATTCACGAATTACAAATTTTGAAGAAAGTCAATCAAGACAAATTAAATAAACTTATTCTATTTTCTAATGTTTACAATAAATAAAAATGTCTCTAGTTGGTTAAACATAAATATTTTCTGTATATATCTTTAAATTCGTATGTAATTATTATTTCCAATTTTTTGACTATGTTGTATTGTAATTGTATTATATAAAAAATAATATTATATAAAATTAAAATTGTAGACACTACGACCTTATTATTCTATTATAGTTAAAAATCCTACTTTTGATGTTATCCTTTTATAAAATATAAAAAGTTATGGCTTGTGTATATACTTTTTTGTAATAGATAATTTAACAATTACTTTTAATATCAAAATACATATGAAGACCACACTGCAAAAAGGGGAAATGTCGCATTTTAAATGAGTTCAGATATGTGTTGTGTACATCAAATACGGTAGAATTTTATGTGCAAACTTCCATTGCAATAAGATCATAGTCTCAATGTTATTTAGCTTTTATTATGTAGTTTTTTTTTAATTTCCCAAAAACTACATAATAATGCTATTCCCCCTTTTTTTCCTTGTGATTTTCCTATGTTAAATCATTCGATGAAAGAATATATCAATTAAATTTCAATTAATTTAATTCAGATAATGTTTTTAGAATTTAGTAAAATAATAGCTTAAATAGCTAACTTTTCTTAATTAAGTAAGATATTGGCGACGAAATGAACTGCTTAAAATTATAGTTCTTATTTGCTGTGGCAATAAGGTTCACTTTGAAAGATGTGTTTACCGGTAGGACAGTAATTTAAATGAACCGCGCCGCATATGACGTAATTACTGAACTACCCTATTGAAAATATATTGAAATTACATACGTCCCATTATATTTATATAAAATATATATAACATGCCTTTGAGAATGTTAAAATTACTTGAAATACTTATTTGTAATTGTAATATAACTTCAGGTCCATTTTCTAAAGTTTTAATTTTATCCAAATTGTAAAATGTGTTATTACATATTTTCTAATTTTATAAAATATTTAAAAATGATAAATAGATTATATGTAAATGAGAAAAAAAATATAGTTGAAGGTACCTGTTCACAAATTCTAATTTATTACTCGCCATATTTCCCAATATAACGCACATGAACCACAAGCACTTGATGGGTCGTTGAGTATTAGAGCCTCTGGAGCTAGAGCTAGCGTTCGATGGCGTGGAGAGTGATCAGCTCTGCGTCGTGGTGGAGTTGGAAGTCATCTTGCTGATGAACGGTAGGCTGGGTCCCGGCCACGGGCATGTCGGAGGAACGCTGCGCGCTTGCTGAAGTCCCGCCGCCGACTCGGGGTGTAAAAAATTACGGCGTTGTTCGATTTTCTCCGCCTGGACAAAACAAACTTCATGTTTTCATAGAACTGTAATTTGGACAATAATAAAAGTTGTTCTGTTTGATATACAGAGTGAGTCTGAGAAGACGCCCCCCCCCCTTAACTTTTTTATTATAAGTAATAGAAAAAAATGGCTCATATAAAAGTTTTATTATTTTACATATATGATGACAGATGTAGATATTTTTTATAAAGTCAGGTTTACAAGATACGACTATCAACTTTTATTTTTCAAATGGCAACCTATAATTATTTTAATAAAATAGAAACCGCCATTTTTTTCTCTTTTCAACGATGTATTATTTTTTATTAATGTATTTGAAAAATTTCGAGAAAAATGAGATAATTTAGAAATATTAGAAATAATTTTTAAACAAATATTATAGGTGGTATGTGAAAATAAATAAAACGTAACAGTGCTATACAACTTAGCAAACTAAAACAACAAATTTAGTAACAAAAACAACTTAAAACATACATACATACATACATACATACATACATACATACATACATACATACATACATACATATATACATACATAAAATAATTCCAGTCGATTCACCATTTATTAGAATCATATCAATTAATTCGTTCTTCGTAAATTTTTAAAAATGTTTTTTTTTATTGTTTACAAAATAAGTTAAATTAAGTAACAAACGAATGTATACTTTTTTGACATTAATTTAATTGTTTTACATTGTTACGTTTTGTTTATTTTTACATAGCCACCTATAATATTTGTTTAAAAATTATTTCTAAATTATCTCATTTTTCTGGAAATTTTTCAAATACATTAATAAAAAATAATACATCGTTGAAAAGAGAAAAAATGGCGGTTTCTATTTTATTAAAATAATTGTAGGTTGCCATTTGAAAAATAAAAGTTGATAGTCGTATCTTGTAAACCTGACTTTATAAAGAATATCTACATCTGCCTTTAAATAGTATATGTAAAATAATAAAACTTTTATATGAGCCATTTTTTTCTATCACTTATAATAAAAAAGTTAAAGGGGGGGGGTGCGTCTTCCCAGACTCACCCTATACATATATGTAGGTATGTATTTAGATTAATAAAAATTAACGATTCACAAAAATGTTTAAGCTAATCCTCATTTTTGAATTAAAGAATTCTATTCTATCCCGGTATTTAAAATTTAATCTTTATTTTATTATATCTCCGGTCGCGCATTGTTTAGAGTTTAGAGCAACGCCTCATAAGTCAAGAATGCGCTCGGGACTCTGGGTTCAAATCCCACTAAGGCATGGATGTGTGTGAATGTGAACCTACTGTGTAATTGGGATTTAATCCTGTTGAGGGGTTTTAAAAAAGGTAGTTACTTGGATTAAATTAGACTATTTTAAGAAATAAACTGTCAAAATTAGAGTAAAATTCGCTAATCTAAAATTAAGAATTAACTTAATCCTTTTTGTTACTCGGGCTGTAAATGGCGGGAGGTATTGTGTTGGCTACACCAGATTCTTAATATTTATTTATAGTTAAATAAACATTTTTTTAAATTAATAATAATTCTTTGATTTTTCACTTTACTCAAATAAATAATAGGTTACCTACATTATGAAAACGTAAATACCTGTATTGATATCCTAGAAGCAATGAGATCGGGCAGTAATTCTATTTGTTCTTGTAACGATGACAGCTTATCTTCTACTGTTGTTAATCTATCTTCGAGGGCATCTTGCCTTGAGCTCATGTCAGATACAATTTCATAAACTGTATTCTGGGTCTGTGTTTAAAAAAACAACATATTAATTAACATACTTTATATGATATTACATTTCAAAGTCTCTGTTTATTATTTTACAATTATTAAAACAAATAAATGACATATACAGGGTGAAATAATTGCGTAGGCTTCCACAGTCTGAGTCATGAGAAATATTCGTTTTCCGGGAATGGACTGTGTCATATTTTGAGTCAGAGCTGAACGTTTCGCCCGCAGTCGTATGGGGCATCTTCTGGAGCAAGGGGGATAGTACTGTCTTAAACAAGGTTACCCGACGTGTCAACCACGCTAGAGGCCGAGTTTAAGCAACAAAGGGGGGAGACTCAGTTTACAAGGTTACCCGACGTGTAAACCACGCTAGAGGCCAAATAAACCAAGTGACGAAGGAAGGCCTAGAAGACAGTTATATACTAATCTAAAGATACGGTAGATGAGCAAAGCTAATGAGAACCAATGGGAATCGAGTGCGTAATGGTAGATTGGGCGTGTCGTGTTCCGAGAATCACCGGTTTCCACATGTGGCTCAAGAAATAGCCATCATCCCGATTGATGTTATTAGGATGTTTCCATATTTCTAAAGTTTCCTTGTATTTACGTCTGTAAAACTCAGGGACAGGAGCTAATATGCGGGAATTTTCAAATAATATAAACCAAAAGTTTAAAGTTAGATAAAATAAAACATTTCACGAAGACTGGTTATGCGTTATGCGTTATGCGTCTACTTCATACAACAAATTTAAACGAACTGCCTGAATTATTGAATTTTTTCAAAATATTATTGACTAATTAACAATTAAACAATAATATAATTAAATAGTTGTAGTCAAATGTTTAGGAATTGCATCATCTATCCGGTGTTATGGCAACAAATATTATTAAAACCTACTTAATAAAAAAAAAAACTTAAATTAATTAGGTACAGTTATTTCTACCAATTATATCGTATATGCTTGGATACATTTTTTCTTATTATTTCGCGTTCAAATTATTTAAAAGATAATCAGAGACTTTTTCTATATTTTTATATACTTATTACACATACTTTGGCCATATCCGTAATGGTATTGGCATTATCCATGAGTTTCCTTTGGTCCATTTTTACTTTGCGTAAACTGTAACAGAATAAAATAAAAACCGGATACACACGGAGCGAGAGTTGCTGGAACTCTGTCGTATCGCCTGGCGATCGCATGACGTAAAAATGACGTCACTCTAACATTTCGGCATTGCCTGCCGTATCGCCTGGCGATCACGTGACGTAATTTTTACGTCAGGCGATCCCAGAAAGATATATTAAAGTTACGAAGTTCATTTTAAATTCATTTCTCCGTTAAGTATAGAAAAATGCAAATATTAGAATCTAAATAAAATTATAAATAAATATATCATCATGGTTTATAATCTAATTCTAGGTTATATTTGCAGATATTAAATAAATTTAACTCCGGTCGGACATTCAAACTCCGGTCTAGGACTGTATGATCTTAGAACTTTAAAATCGATTTTCGGTCTTTTGATAAAATCGATTTTAAAATAGCATATTAAAGAACGTGTTTTATAAGACATGTTTTTTTCGCACGCGTCAAAATTTAGAAAACGAGCGTTAGCGAGTTTTCTAATTGACAATTGCGAAAGAAAGTCTTATAAAATGAGTTCTTTATACTATTTTTTATATTTTGCGCCTGCTACAATAACATTTACTTACTCAATTTGTGATTATATTTGTAACCATTTGTACATTTTCATGTAAATAATCTTCCCTAAATAAAAAAATCATAATAATTTCGACATTGTATTATTAAAATGAATTGTCAATTAACTAAAAATAAATTAGGTAAAAATGGGTTAAAGAAACGTCATCTAGTACCAACCGTCTAAAACAAAAAAATGCGTATCGAAATGAAGGTCATTACGATACGCAATTGCGTATCGTAATGACTTCATTATGAACGCAAAATATAAAAAGAGTATTTTAATAAAGGCTCAAAAGATCAGTTATAATAAAAGATCAAAAATAGATTTTAATATAAGATCACAAGACCGATTTTGTTAAAAGATCGATTTTTATTGATAAGAAGTTTTTACTACGTACATCAAATCCCGAATAACACCTGACGTGCGTAACACACTAAATGATGCTAAAATCAAGAGATTTTTCATCGATCTTAGATTTTTAGAAAAACTGATCTTTCAGAATCTAAAAGATCAATTTTCTGGAATCCAGGTAAATGTTTTTTTAATTGATCGATCTTTTTGAAGAAAAAAAAACGCGTTTCAATTGATGAATCTACTTGAAAGATTGAATTTTCAATTGATCCTTCTGTTCAATAAATGGATTTTTTCAATGATCGATCTTTTCAGAAAAATAGATCAATCCGATTTTTTAAAACAATTCGCAGCCCTACTCCGTCCGTCCGAAACACAAACGATCACACAAACTCAGCCATTTTCTCCATTTACGAATACATAGTTAACATGACGTAAAATTGTGACTTACGCGTATATAGCTAGAAGGAATTTCCTTTGGTGCGTTCTTACTCTTCCTGGATTTACGCGTTTAACAAGTCTTGTGTGCTTGTAAATCAGCCATGTTTCGCGTAAAACATTTGCTGCTGCATTTTTTAACTGCAAAATACAAGAAACGCTATAATACGAAATCTAATTTAGTTGAGAAATGTACATTACCCGTTTAGTAAGCTGAGTATCCATCATAAAATTATGAACATGTTTCTCAGCTCTTGTAAGTTCCAATTTTCTTGAAACAACTGCAACAAGAAGTGCTGTACAACCAGCACCCTGGAAAAAGTATCAATAAATTACAAAATAAAACAGGAAGCGGAAAAAGTTCCGTTTTTCTAAAGGCGTTTAAAACAAGAAATCGGTATCGCAATGTACTCAGGAGTAGAGATGCACGACGAGGCGAGAGTACTGTCGCATCTCGTCTCGTCTCGTTGCATTATGCGAGACGAGAACGAGAGCGAGATTGCAGTTTAAAATTCGAGGCGAGATCGATATAACAACTGCGAGAAGCGAGAAATCTCACGAGATTCTTGCGAGAGTCTCACAATAAAAACTATTTATAACTTTGCTTTGATTTATAAATTCAATCAAAAATGCACCGTACAAGGAGTGGAGTCAACGCTAATTCGTGCATAGAACACGCAAATGTGAAAATTATATGAATTCACTATATTTTTTTGGGTCTATCTAGAGTCGATTGGTATCGGTCCCAGAGCGAGGAAATGCAAAATAAAGACAAATTCGGTTTTGCATCCAGGACTAGTTTTCTCCAATAATTCATCCCAGTTAAAACTTCTGTTAATAAAATTCTTGTCGCCTTAAATCACACTCTAATCTCTATTTTCTAGTACAATAGGCTATTCCACGACATTTTTTTAATTTTTTCATTGAAGTAAAAAAATATAAGACCACATGTGATAGTCCGAGTTAAAAATAGTGATACACGCGAGGCGAGACGAGACGAGAAATATAAAATATCGATCTCGTGTCGTTTTCGGATCAGTAATCTCGATCTCGCTCTCGTTCTCGCACTTTTTTGGGTCTCGTCTCGCTCTCGCACGAGAGTCTCGCTATTTACGTAACAATTTAACTACAAGAAACAAGTTCGCACAGTGTATTTGCAGGCGTATAACTATAACTAAAATAAAGAAACGAAACACTAAATTCTTGTCACCAAATTATTTCAATACGAACATAATGTTTATTCATTTACGGTCATCAGAAAATGTGATGTTAGTAAATAATTTAATTTACCTCTAAAATATCCAATTTATCACCAAATTGGGATCTCTAAACTATTTCAATACGAACATCTGCTAATACATTCTGTCATCAATAAAACGAATTAAATATTAAAATAGTTATTTATGTAACAAGTGTGTAAAGTAGTACTTTTTTGGTTGAGTGCGATGTTTTACGCATGAGGCGCAGCCGAATGTGGAAATTGTAGCACGAGACAAAAAATACTATTTTACACACGTGTTGCATACAACATTTTTCCTACAACCGAAATGGTATTGATGTTTCTCATAATATTGAGTGTACAGGCATCCAGCAGCTTCAAATACTGTTAGTACTCTTTCTCATAACACTGTACAAAATGTAACTGAAACACTTGGAAGGATCTTAGACAGACGATGATTAGTCTTTTATAATGTACAAATTGTACATTTATTATTAATATTAAAAATTTGGTTAGGTTGGAATACATGTCAAAAAATGTTAATGATCTTAAAAATTAGATTAGTACTCAATCTGTTAAAAAAATATTAGATTTGTTTTATTTACAGTGTATATTCAAATGTCTTAATAAATTATATTACTTTCATTATTATTTACTACTTAATTATATACTTGACAGGTAAATTAACCGAATTTTAATGTTGCCTAGCAACGCTTATTTACTTTTCAAGCACTAGTGCGTGAAAAGTACTTTTCACGCACTAGTGCTTGAAAAGTGACACTTTACACACTGTAATAAGTGCGTGAAAAGTACTTTCCACGCACGGTTGTAGGAAAAATCTTTTTTGTAATTAAAAGTACCTACACCTTATCATTAAATATATGCCACTATTTAAGTAAGATTTAATCATAAAAAACCACTACACTGGTAAGTCGCCGGCAATCAGTCAATTTGCTTCTCTCGGTGTTGACACCCATCGACGCTCAATATAACATCCTTTACTTTTGAGATGCGGTAAAAATTTTATTAACCTTAATTTTAACTGGGGTGAATTAGAGACTGAAATATTGGAGAAAACTAGTTCTATTGGATGCAAAACTGATTTTGTCTTTATTTTGCATTTCCTCGCTCTGGGACCGATACCAATCGAAATCGACTATAGATAGACTCAAAAAATATAGTGAATTCATATAATTTTTCACATTCACGAGTTCTATGCACGAATTAGTGTTGACTCCAGTCCATGTACGGTGCATTTTTCATTGAATTTATGAATCAAGCTATAAAGTTACAAGCACTTTTTGTTTCTAGCTTCTCGCAGTTGTTATATCGATCTCCCCTCGAATTTTAAAATTCAACCTCGCTCTCGTTCTCGTCTCGCATAATGCAACGAGACGAGACGAGATGCGATATTACTCTCGCCTCGTCGTGCATCACTAATTCCACGATATTTTTTTTAATTTTTCATTGAAGTACAAAAAAATATAAAACCATATGTGAAATTCCGAGTTAAAAATTCCTCCAAATAAGCGAGATATTAAGGTCTGAATTTTAAATTTGTTTTGTGACGTAGATAAACTAGAAATACAAAACCCGAACAGCATCCGAACAAATCCGACATACCCGAAATAGTATATTCTTAGTTGTAGCGCAGTGAGGGCGAGTTTCAAAAAGTAAGAAATTATACGTTTCATGATCATATATACTTGGATCCTATTTGCTCAAACACTCGTGTACATGTCCTGCATCAACAAAAGCAAAACACCCCATATTTTTTAGAGGAAGTCATTTTTAATTTTAAAAATGTTATCATTCATATTTTCAATAAACTTTTACTATTTTCGATTATGGTGGAATAGCCTATTATTTAATTTATTTTCTATAAATGGAATAAAAAAATGAAACTCACCATTATACCAGTGCTAACTGCGATACCACGTCCGCAGTACGTATTTGGGACGATGTCTCCAAATCCGACACTTAAAAATGTGATTGCAATTAACCACATTGCGTTTAACAAATTTGCGTGTTCTTCATCATGGAATCTGCACATACATTATACATAACTGTTTAGTACATTATCAACATCCAATGTTGTAATTATAGTGGAATAGTCCATAAGTACTCATCCAAAACTAATATGGCGGAGTATCATGCCTACCTACAGACCCACACTGAAACTTGAAACTAATTAATGTAAAGTGTGTTGTTGGAGAATAACTTGCTAGCTACCACCAGGGATATACAGGTGTTATATTTTAATGGACCCAGCAAATATCTCGCTTATTTATTAAGTTGGTAATTTCTTTCATGTAACATGATTTATACAGCAACATATAAGCTACTTGATGAAGGATGTACATTCCTGATACCACTTCCGGTTTATTAGTAATTAATACCTACTTTGAAATTTCAAATGGAACATACTATATTTTTTACATATTTTACAAATTTGCTTTACAATCATGTAAAATAATCCATATGTAACATTATTAAAAAGTAAAATGGCGGGCACTTTTTTATACACCTAATTGGAAAGAGAATAGTGATCCATGACTGTGGCTTGAAATAAAACAATTAACCAAAACAATTTAACTATTATTATTAAACGAAATAATTTTTTTTGTCATAATAATACAGAAAATAGGAATACGGAACACTTAATAACAACAAAATGATTTTACAACAAATATTCAAAATGACTACCAGTCATGGCTCACTATTCTCTTTCCAATGTGGATTATTTAACATGATTGTAAAGCAAATTTGATGTACTTTTCAAATTTGTAAAAAATATATAGGTGTTCCATTTCAAATTTCAAAGTAGGTATTAATTACTAACAAACCGGAAGTGGTATCAGGAATGTACATCCGTCATCAAGTAGCTTACATGTTGCTGTATAAATTATGTTATATGAAAGAAATTAAAAACCTTATAAATAAGCGAGATATTGGCTGGGTCCATTAAAATATAACAGCCTATATATATATATATATATATATATATATATATATATATATATATATATATATATATATATATATATATATATATATATAGAATGTTCCGTGACTCGACCAACAAACTCATACCATATATTCCGGGGGTCATTACGATCAAAAAATATTATATGACCTATAGGTGAATTTCTCTTTGTTTCGGAGATATCGAAGGAATTAAAAAAAAGATAAAAGAAAATTTATTCATCAATGGATAGCTAATTAACACAAAATTGCAGCAACTGTTCAAAATGAGAACCGCCATTTTCTAAACATACTGCTATCCTTCGAGGCATAGAATGTTGCTAGTTAATTACTGCCAATTCATTCTTTAGAGAATTAGTAGCTTCAACTATACAGTCAGTCAACTCGTCGCGTGTATCTGGTTTACCATTACTATACACAAGAGATTTGAGGCAACCCCACAGAAAAAAATCTAAAGGTAGGTGACCGAGCTGGCCAATGTACAGGACCACCTCGTCCTATCCACCTTTCCGGAAAATTTTCATTAAAAAACACCGTCACTTGTCTACCAAAATGTGATGGTGCCCCATCTTGCTGGAACCACATGCCACGACGAGCTTCCAGAGGAATATTTTCCATGTAATTCGGCAATTTTTCTACCAAAAAGTCTAAGCTAACTCTATTATCATTTTTTTTAATTCCTTCGATATCTCCAAAACAAAGAGGAATTCACCTATAAATCATATAACATTTTTTGATTGTAATGACCCCCGGAATATATAGTATAAGTTTGGTCGGTCGAGTCGCTGAACACCTTATATATATATATATATATATATATATATATATATATATATATATATATATATATAATAATGTAAACTAAAAATATTATTAGTGATTTAAAAGAAAAAACAGAATGAAAAAAATAATTACCCTAACCTTGAAAATAAAGTTTAATAAGTACATAGATATTTCGAAATTAAGTTCTCATCATCAATAGAAAAGAAACAACGCAAACACATTTAGAAAATATATCGAAAACGATAATCGATTGATGAAATTGACTAAAGGGCAAATGAAATAAAATGATCAATTATCCCATGTCATGTATGTGTTCGAGTTTTTTTAATTGAATACTCTTTAGCCCTGAAGAAAATTACAATTATAATCGAAACGTTTGCATAACATAACAGTTCTCCCAAGCAATTAAGCTGGGATTTAACACGTACAAAAAGATGTTTTTGTATAATTAAAAGATGTTTAAAAAAGGTATTACCTACTTTGTAAAATATAGATGATAAATACAAAGACAATTTTATTCATACAAAATAGAGACCTTTTTTATTGTAAAACTTTTTTGTGTAAATTCTATTTTTTATATGTTTCCACTTACACGTTTCAACATTGTTGCCAAAATAAATCTACATTTTGTACTAATAATTTGTTTTGTACAAATCCATTTTTATAGCCATTAGAAAACGAAAGAGTTAAGATTACTCAACATATCAACCATGCCAGAGGCCCTAACAAATCTAAGTTGAGAGATAAATCGTTAATATTAGAAAAATAATTTATTTATTTTACGTTTTGTTATTTTTGATTATTAACCCAATAATTTAATGCAAAAATATAATATAAATACCAATGTAATATACTCGTACATGAATATATTAACAATTAATATAAAATCGAAATAATACATGGCTTACATTTAATATACAAAAGTCAATATTAAGATAAACTGGAAGCAGCGTTAATTTACTATTATTGGAGTTTATTGTTAGTACATCTTTTAAAATCATAAAAAAATGTCAAATAGGTATTTTTTTGTTAATTTGTTAAGACGTGTATACGTTAAAATTAAAAAAATATATTTCAATTTTATAATGATATTGCTGACATTAAACAAATAATATTTTTTATTGTCAAGTTATAGATCGAAGTTTATTATAGGTACACATATTAGTATTGCCTTATATGTATATCTGATTTTTTTATTCGTCACAATGTATTAAAAATTAATAATTAGAAATTCAATTTATTTTGAAGCATATACGTAAAAATATAAAAAAATGTATAAATTAGAATTTATAATAACTTAATTAACCTAATTTCATGAAGTTACAATTAAATTTTCTAGTTGTACTAATCGACAAAATATGGTAATATACGCTACATTTGCAAAATTTAATTAAATGACACATACAATATTCAAAATTACATTTTTTTCAAGAATTATAAAAATAAGAAATCTCGTATATATGTGGACGGTCAGATGAGACAGAAATGTAACATGGGATTTTAGTTTTACGCTCTCTTGTTAATTTTACGGAAAAGACTGTATTGCAAAGTTGTACAAAACTATTTTTACATTTCTTATTATGTTTTTGATTTCTTCATATTTTTAAAAATAAAGTTCAAAACTTCCATTAATTAGTTGCAATAGCTATGACTTATGACAATTCTGTCGTTTTTTATATTTTTTATAAATTAAATAATTAATGTTTATTATTATGAAGGCGAGGGCAGTTAGCGGGGCTTACAGAATGAGAATTCACTCGAGAAAGGATAAATGGAGAGATGGTCAAACCAAAATCTTCAAAGATATAAAAAACAACTCCATCCTTCGAATGGCGCCAGATCGGACCAGCAAAAAGTTTACCATCAATAAAACCTACAGGGTAGAAATCCCCACAAGGGAGGCATGGGAACATGTAAATAGTCCGGTGGAAAAAGATGACATAGTCATGTATACAGACGGATCCAAAACACCAAATGGAACCGGAGCAGGAATACATGGAGCTAAAGGACTGAGGCAAAATCAGTCGATTGGCCTCGAGACTTATACGACACTATTCCATGCAGAACTGTACGCAATTTTAACCTGCGCCAAATTACTACTAAAGAGCCACTTTAGCAACAGAAGAATCTCCATAGTAACAGACAACCAAGCCGCACTAAAAGCACTAGAATCTTATGAGACAGAATCTGGACTTGTTCTAGAGTGCATCCACATATTAAATGCACTAGGAGCGAGGAACAAATTGAAATTAATATGGGTACCCGGGCATTCAGAGATTGAAGGAAACCAGATAGCAGATAGTCTGGCAAAGAAGAGGACAAGTTTTCCTTTCACAGGCCCAGAACCGGCTTTCGGAATCTCAGCGGAGACAGTTGGAAATAAAAACATTGCTGAATCAATGCCACAAGAATCACTGGTTGGAGTCACCAGGGCAGAGACACATGAACCAACCAAGAAAAGAACGGAACGTTTACTCCTAATGAGCAAACAAGACGTTAGATTAATAACAGGACTCCTAACAGGACACTGTCTACTAAACAAACACCTACACACGATGGGACTAACACAAGAACCAACATGTAGGGGGTGTGGTAAAGAGGAAGAAACCCCTCAGCACCTTATATGTCACTGTGAAGCCTTTACGAGTAGCATATATAATATCCTGGGGGCGGAAAAGATCCAGCAGGATATGCTAAAAGATTTAGTTCTGAAGAAAACTCTGGAGTTTATTGAACAAACAGGACTCCTAGAATAGGAGTAAATCTGGAGGGTGCATAGATCTACAGGTCGCAGTACAGGGATCTACAGGAGACCACCTCTTGTAATATAATAATAATATAATAATAAATTATGATGGATATAGTTATTGAAAAATAAGAGATTTATTATCCATGTCAGATTGACGTTTATAAATGATTTCTGAAAACTATAAAAAAGTAAATATTATGGCTATTGCTACGAAGTAACAGAAATTTTGAAATTTCTTTTTAAAATTTTGAAGAAAGTAAAAACAATAAAAAATTTAAAAACAATTTTAAACTTTTAATTTTGAACAACTTTGCACTCTACAGGTTTTGCCGTAAAATAAAAATTTCGTGTAACTAAAATCTCATGTTATGTTAAATCCCTATATTATTGCATTTTATATTATCATTATTATTTTATATTATTATTAGAATGCTGCAAGATGATATAAATATTAAACCACTTCAACATCGGCACCATTTTCTTTCACTGAATTTTTTTCGTTCCTTAACTTAATTACTTAAAAACATTTGCTTGCTAACTTTAAAGCTCATTACAGTTTATAGTAAGTAGCGTGCTTGGTAAGGTATTTTCATTTCACAAAGGAAAACAGAAAGCAAAACAAAATTCAATTCCGGGGTTTATAACTTCTGTCCTTTTAAAAGACAATGGCAGACGCTGAATTCTAAAACTTTTCCAACACAAAAAATAATAATTAATGTTAGATGAGTTTATAACTGATACTTCTAAATGATTAGTATTTTCCGTGCCAACTTTTCAAGGATTGTTTTCTTTTCGGTATATTGTGACGTCAGCACGTTTACTGTGTTTTATTGATTCTCTGTTTTTGTCAAAACACTGTAGATCTCTAGTGGTTTATGAATTATTTTTTAGATGTAGATATGACACATTGTTTTCGTCGTTCACAATCCAGCAACGTCGTTTTTTATTATTAGAGAATGCAGCATTTTTTTAATGATTTAGAAATAGGATAGACATCAATTCCTTTAATTGTCATGAGAAATATTCGTTATCCGGGAATGGACTGTATCATATTTTGTGTCAGAGCTCAACGTTTCGCCCGCAGTCGTATGGGGCATCTTCAGGAGCAAGGGGGATAGTACTGTCTTAAACAAGGTTACCCGACGTGTCAACCACGCTAGAGGCCGAGTTTAAGCAACAAAGGGGGAGACTCAGTTTACAAGGTTACCCGACGTGTAAACCACCCTAGAGGCCAAATAAACCAAGTGACGAAAGGAAGGCCGAGAAGACAGTTAATTAATTAATTCATAGACAATTAAACCCTTTACCCAAAAAAACCGTGGATACCTCGTTCGAAACATTTGCATCTATCCCTTACATTAAAGGATTCTCGGATATAATAGGTAGAATTCTTAATAAAAACAATATTAAGGTCTTTTTTAAACCTCCACAAAAAATCTCAGAAATACTCCCCCACACTAAAGATAAACGCGAACCCTTGTCGTCACCCGGTGTTTATAGTATTCCTTGTTCTTGCGGCACAGTATACATAGGTGAAACAGGAAGGAGTGTTCACACTAGATTGTCAGAACACAAACGCTGTCTGCGTAATGGTATGGTATTAACATCTGCGGTCGCAGAACACCAACACAACACAGGACATAACATCTTATTTGAAAATGCCCGCATTTTAGCTCCTGCCCCTGAGTTTTACAGACGTAAATACAGGGAAACTTTAGAAATATGGAAATATCCTAATAACATCAATCGGGATGATGGTTATTTCTTGAGCCACAAGTGGAAACCGGTGATTCTCGGAACACGACACGCCCAATCTACCATTACGAACTCGATTCCCATTGGTCCTTATTAGCTTTGCTCATCTACCGTATCTTTAGATTAGTATATAACTGTCTTCTCGGCCCTCCTTTCGTCACTTGGTTTATTTGGCCTCTAGCGTGGTTTACACGTCGGGTAACCTTGTAACCTGAGTCTCCCCTTTTTGTTGCTTAAACTCGGCCTCTAGCGTGGTTGACACGTCGGGTAACCTTGTTTAAGACAGTGCTATTCCCTTTGCTCCTGAAGATGCCCCATACGACTGCGGGCGAAACGTTGAGCTCTGACTCAAAATATGACACAGTCCATTCCAGGAAAACGAATATTTCTCATCCATTCCTTTTTTAAAAAATACATTATTTATTTCGGGCATTATTTGTTTTCGATTTATCTCGTTGGTACCACGGTTTGTGTAATGTATCAGATTTCATTCATATTGGACGTTTAGTTTGTCTTGTAACTTATTTCTAATTTCCAAGTTCCCAGTGGCTTAAAGTAGGTATAATAAAAAAAAAAAACAACTTTGAAATTTTGTATTATTTTATTTTATGTGTAATTGATAATTATTTAAATTATAAGTAGCGCAATGTATATTGTTTATTAATATGCCTGTACCTATGTATTTCATAGCATTATATATTAATTAGAAGTAATTGCATCTACATAGTAGAGTATTCACGTTTTGAATGTAACACGTACAATTACGGCATTATCATAATTAATAATGGGTAGAATTCGCATTTATACCGACATTTATCAACCGGAATGTTAATGTATGGATGCATGCAAACATTGAAACATTTGCTATATTTTTGTTAAGTTGGGACTGATATGTTAACTTCTGGCGATGAAAAATATACTCCATGCACTTTATTTAACTGCAATGTAACTAATCAACTGAAAACTGAAAATGTGACGCTCGCGTTTCTCAAGTTATTTCACTTTTTTAATATAATTTGGTTTTGCATTTTATAAAAAGACGAGGGTAAGAGCAATACCAGATAAATAACTTTTTATAAACTTATCTAAATTTTAGTTTCAATAATCATATTTTAACTCTGTTTATCTATTTAAGTCAAAATTCAGTTTAGAAATTCTTATCATATTATGATAGTCACGACGTTTATTTGTTGATCATTAAGTTTAGAAATTATTATGTATACGTGCGTAACTTGAATGCCCTAGCCTATGTACCCTGTACCCATCATCCTGTCCTGAAGATAGCGCTTTGTTTTAAATAGTCGACATTAGTTACTCATGGAGTAAACATGTAAGAGTCTAGATTAGTTCGTCGAATCGTGCAGACGTTTTGTTGTCGGAACATGTAGTGTTTTTTGTTTTGGGGCGCGTGCTAAACGCCTGCCCGCTGGGTTACGGAATGTAACATGTTAGGCTATGTTTAATTAATAATAATGTAATCATTTAGTTAAAAAAGTTTAGTTATTTATTCAGTAAATTTCCAAACAAGTAATGTCCATGTCCGTTGTGTTCATCAAGTGTAAAGTGTATGTGTTTTTGTGTTCTTCGTTCTCACGAAGCCGTGGACGCCAATCATCCGAGGCATCCACCAGTCAGTGCAACATCGCTGGAGTAAGAAGTATTAGTATCATCATCAGCTTTAGGAGACCCTCCCCCGCGTGTTACAATTTAATTTCATGTCAAAATAATATATGACAAAAGTAAAAAGAAATGTACGGACAAATTTGAAGAAATAAATAAAATAAATATAAATATATCATCACAGCATGCTATCCATTGCTGGGTGTGCCAATCTGCTTTGTACGCAGATATAGGTAATGATGATGACATATTCGTATCGAGTCGGCGTTTACCAGGCATCACCTCAGGGATACTCATTGGTGGTGTGGAGAGTGCACAGCAGGAGTAATAACATGTCTACGGCTTCACCTTCATTGTGAAACGTTAGCTATAATCACAGGAATATTCAAGTTCAGAGCTGTCAATGTTATTCTAACATAATCAATATAACCCTTAATTTTGAAAGTGACGCTAAGCTTGCAACAGGTGGTTTTTGATTTATAAAGTATGTAAAATTAATAAAATATACCCAATGAATAATGTAAGGCATAAAGGACAAAACAACTTGTTGCTGTCAATATTTCAAGATAATACACAAACGTCAATGTAGTTCCAATTTTATTCGACAGAGTTTAATGTCATGAAAGGGTTACGTAGAAACTTATATGACATAAAATAGATATTTACGTAAATAGTTTTAAGTACACATTAAGAAAAAGATTAATAGGAAAATTTAGGATGACCCTATTATACTATATTACTCTACGAATCTGTATAAAAATTGTTTTAACATTTTTTCTCTATCTATGTATTATAATAATTGAAATACTCGTATACATCATATATTTTTTAAATGAGTGCAAAAACAAGTTTTATTGTTTAGATCAAAGATATGTAAGAAAACTTTGTCTGGAAAAACAAACGATGTTCCTGTATCGTTAATACTATTCGAGATGCCGAAATACTTTTAAAAACCATCAAAAATGTAACATCTACTCGTTGTTCTGGCCTTTTAATATGTATTTAGTGTCGCCAAAATGCAAATATTTGTATAAAACACGCTAAAAACAAAAATCGATCAAATACTGAAACATGACGGGAGGCGGGAGATAAAAGAAGCACTGCTAAAAATTCAGAAATTCGGGTATAAGGATATTAGATGTCGAGGAAGAAAATGGCGTCTAATTTCATTCAAATTTAGTTCAATATGTAGAAGAGCGATGGAATATGACCAACGATATTGTGGAAATTCTATACTGAACCAAAGTGCATAATGAAATATTGTGTGATGAAAAAATGAGGTTCTACTTGCATTTTACATATAAATGGATTATATGCTGATGTTATTATTTCCCTGTCCAAAAAAGACATAAAACAAAATATGCAGGGTGATTCCTTTAAAACAACCAGGGTTTTTTTTGAGCAAAAAATAACTTCAGACAAAAATATTATATATAAAAAAATTTGGATTAACGGGCAAATTTATCAGTAATAACAAATCGAAAATTGAACCAGTGGTCCTCAAACAGTAAAACAAAATTATATTTTTATAATGGTAACGTCTATATTTTTTTTAGTGCATTAGATCGAGATTTTTTTCTTATTTCAACGATCCATTATTTTGAGAAAATTGGTAATGTGTAGTAAATACAGTTATCTTCTAGATTTAATTCTAGTTATTAAAAAATCTGATGAATTATTAAGTTGAAGCAAATAAATACTAATAATTATGTTTGTTTCGGTATCAAGGTTTTTAGTGGAAAACGTCGCAGTTAGTGAGCTGCGGAAAGTGTTGTATGGCAAACCGGAAACTGTACAATTAAATTACTAAACAATAAAAAAGTAGGTACAAATATCTCTCAGAACATTAAAATTTTCATAAGTAATATATTTTTACAAAAAACCAAAACCAATTCGTAGACAATTCACAAACACCATATAACACAAAAATAATGCAACGCGCATGCATCAGTATCTGTCACTTCTAATGTATTCCGAAATTGAACCACAGTAACCACTGAAAATGGTTACGGCTTATCCGCGATTACAGTATTAACGGTACCGGACTGGAAAAACGAAACGCTTTTCTCTTTACATTTAGTAACCACTTAAAAGTTAACCTCAACTTGTTAAATCTAAGATAGTTGAAATTTATGGAGACCATGGAATAGAGACAAACTAAATTTAAACATGTGACACATGTACGCAAGGGGTTATCTGTCATGCGGAAAAGTTACCAGATCTTTCAGTAACCACGTTCCGAATATAAAATCGGTTACTGAAAAAGTAACCGCGGTTAGCGTGGTTCAATTTCGGTATACAGTATTCTTCTTATAAAATAGTTTCATAGTATATTCCGAAATTGAACCAGTGATAATCGCGGTAATGGTTGTGGTGACTGGAAAAATATAACATTTCGGAATACAATGGTTAATCCTGATGTATAGCAAAGTTATTTAATAAATAAGTGCTATGGTACTATTATTTAAAATTAATGTTCGACATTCTACACTGAAAACTTGATTTTTTTGTGATTTATAAAGATAAAAATCTGGTGTGGCCAACACAATACCTCCCGCCTTTTGCAGTCCGAGTCAAAAAAGATTAAGTTAATTCTTATTTTTGGATTAGCGAATTTTACTCTAATTTTGAAAGTTTATTTATTAAAATTCAAAATGTATTCTAATCTAATCCAAGTAACTACCTTTTTTTAAAACCCCTCAACAGGATTAATTCCCAATTACAGAGTGGGTTCACATTCACACACATCTATTCTTCAGTGGGATTCGAACCCAGAGCCCCGAGGGCACTCATGACATGAGGCGTTACTCTAACCATTGGACATTAGAGATATAATAAAATGAAGACTAAATTTTAAATACCGAGATAGAATAGAATTCACTAATCCAAAAATGAGGATTAGCTTAAACATTTTTGTGAATCGTTAATTTTTATTAATATAAATACATACCTACATATTTACGTATGCTGAAAACTGTATTGAATTCCTTTTTTATTGTTCTATTTAATTTTTTCTTTTTAAAACGTTACTAATATTATTTTGAAATGATTAGTTCTTTGATAGTGGCATTTATCTGTGAGTTACATACATATGAATAACTGCGTTTTCTTTGTTTAAAGCATAGGCTCTAGGATTTACAGATAATTTTATAAATTTATCCATAACATAAATAGAAAACTATTAAAGAAAATCTATAGAAAATTTAATAATCTTTAATTTAATCTCGAGAAAATAACATTTAAAGGTATTTTTCGAAGGAAAACTATTTTGAGCTTCTAGTAAAGTGCCATTTCCGGTTATCCGATTTTCACCAAAATCTAATGGCTCTTTTCATTACAGAAAAAGTTCGAAATACAAGGTTCCAAATTTTCTGAATGATAGTATTTGAGTTAGAGTGGAGGATCCCCACATACACACAGACATCATCGTGAAAATGTTAAAATTGGATTCTAGGGACCTTAAAACGTGGTCATTTACCAAAATCTCGATATGCGATTTTTAGCACGATCCCTATACCTCCCTTACCAAGGGTAGCAGGAGGTAAAAAGCAAACTAAAATTAATATAAAACTAATTATATATTATGAAGAAATATAAACAAGTACATTTACTATAATGTAATTCTACACTCATCTGCGACTCACGAGAAAGTACGGGAAATAAAATATGCTACTCTAAACACATCAAATTTTCAAATATTCTTTCTTTCATTCTTTTATGTATCGATCTCTTTCCAATTATCAACCGTAACCGAGGATGAAGCTTGGTTGCGATGGTACCGAAAAAATAACCAAATCTTCAGTAAGTGTGTTACTCTGGTTCAGTTTCGGAATCAATTTTTGACGATGCGTCAAGTTAGCTGTTAGCAGTAACACTAGTGCGCGAAACGAGCAATCATCTATTGACTATTTCTATTGCCTTCAAAATGAACATGCTTTTTTGACTTAATGGTAAACCTGATAATAAAATGTAGAGAAATCGTAGCTTACCTTTCACATTGACGAAGAGTCCAACTTGCAATAATCCACAACGAGACCATAAACACAAGTAACACAGTCCCGGGACAAATAGTCATAAGTGTCTTGAGTACAAAGCGCGTATTGAAATTAATTCGATTTAGTGCGCCGATACTACGTGACGAGGCATCCGTAAACAACTTGCTGTGTAACAACATGACGCGACAGATCAGATAGAGACGCAAGAACATCGGCAGCGATAACGTTACATCGTACGGCACCCACTTTGAGCCTATATCACCATTCTTATTTGCTAATTTGGTCGTCCATAGGAAGTAATATTGCCCAGGAATTGGATGCACTGCACATATGCCTAGCTCCATTGAGATCTGACATGAACGCTGCCACGTCATTGCAATACGCCAGTCGTCTGCGCAGTTATCTATCATAAAAAGCTGCAACAAATATATATACATTACAATCATATACATGTAAACCCAAGTCAGCATATTAATAAAGGTCACGCATGTTTCCAAATTAATAATAAATGCGCAATTGCGGAACAAGTATTTATTTCTATTATTATTTAACAAGTGAAGCGGACCTAGATTTCTTTGCTGACTTAGCTTTACGTTGGATATAAATACGACGACGGTATTGTAGGTCTTACCTCAGCGAAAGGTATACCCTACCATACAGTCGTCCACTCCTGTAAGTTATCAACATCATATTGTCATTATTAAATTAAATCCTTTTATATTTTTATAACCAAAAATCTATTCATTCTACCCGAACCTCCTTATTCACCAGAACCAACTGTAAGTACACTATATCATTTTTATTGCAAACAATTTACTTTGGATACAATTCGTATCTCCAGTTTGGCAAGAACCCTTCATAATTATTATTTTTAATTCGCCTCATAAAGGCGGGTTACATACATATAGAGTGTAGCTATAGTCAGTGATATTGTTAAACAAAAAAGTAGCAGAACGGTCATCTCCAATGAAAAAAATCCGAAACACTTATGCCCGAGTATTAATGTGCCGCCAAAAAATTCCCGCCGGGAATTTGTTTTTTCCCCGGGAAAATTCCCGGAAATTCCTTCATTCGCGATTTTCGGGAAGAAATTTTGTTACCTTTTTTCCCGGATTTTTTTTTTGAAAATATCCCGTGAATATAATTTTGACAATTTGACAACTTTTATAAAATGAGTTAAAATGCAAACATCAACAAATTTAGTATCACTGCAACATATTGCGGATGTGCGCATGCATAGTTACATTATTTGAAGCTTCACTGTTTATTTCGACAGAATCGAAGCCTGTTTTTTAAAGGCTTGATTTGACCTTTTCTTGAAACATTAATCTTGATCGTTTATTGCGAAGATTGAAAAGGGATTTACTAAATTCAAGCGGCTTCGAACGTCGAGATAAACGTAGTGATGTATACTAACAAATCTCTTTCGAGCAGTCAACTTCGTTTTAATTCGTACCCTTCACAAACATATATATATATATATATATATATATATATATATATATATATATATATATATATATATATATATATATATATATATATATATATATATACCGTGTGTCTATTTTAAAGGTGTACATAGGAGATTAACATGGTAAATCAGTTATTTACAATTTTCTGCCCGCCTAATAATTTTAAGCAAAAACGCATCAAATAAAAGTTGTAGGGCATAAAATTCTGCATCTAAATCAATAAACAGAATTACCTTTACATGCTTTGTAACGACAGAAATTAAATATGAAAATGTCGAAAATTACGTTGAAAATATCGATAGCCATGGAATTGAACTAAAAATAAATAAATGCTTGACGTTTTATCTTTCACAAAGTAAGTTAACTTATTTGACGTTTCTGACAATTTAAATTTTTCTCTAGTTTTATTGTCTGAAATTATTAGAAAATGAATATTTATAATAATGAAGAGCGTGATTTCACAATTGCTAAATTCGTGACAAAATTTGAAGACTGCTAATGTGTCTTCAAAAAATACACGTAAGCCGCGTAATCAGAATATAGGACGAGCAGGAAAACGTGCGTTACTAGAAGAAAGAATGATATGAATAAGTATAGTCCCCTTCTGTAGTACCAACTAGATGTATTGGAAATGAGTTGGGAGTACATCACAGCATCATACATTATTTTGTTACGCAGTTGAAGTTTTAATACATTCATATTATTTAAACAAAACTCTATTTTTTAACTTTATTTATTAGTACAAAATAATATTTCTCTTATTATCATAATTAACGATATTTTTCAAATCAAATTGTCAGAAACGTCAAATAAGTTAACTTACGTTGTGACAGATAAAACGTCAAGCATTTATTTATTTTTTGTTCAATTCCATGGCTGTCGATATTTTCAACGTAATTTTCAACATTTTCATATTTAAGTACTGTCGTTACAAAATATGTAAAGGTAATTCTGTTTATTGAGTTAGATGCAGAATTTTATGCCCTAAAACTTTTATTTGACGCGTTTTTGCTTAAAATAATTAGGCGACCAGTAATTTGCAAAAAACTGATTTCCCATGTTAATCTCCTATGTACACCTTTAAGACAGACAACGGTATGTATATATATATATATATATATATATATATATATATATATATATATATACCGGGTGGAACATCATACCTGTGTACATAGGCGATTCATATGAGAAAAACAGTTTTTTCGTGCCCATTGCTCCCCAAATTATTTTAGACAAAAATGCTTCAAATAAATGTTGTAGAGCATAAAATTCTGCATCTAAATCAATAAACATAATTACTTTTACATGCTTTGTAACGACACAAATTAAATAAGAAAATATTGAAAATTACGTTGAAAATATCAAATAGCCATGGAATTGAAACAAAAATAGAAACAGGTAGGTAAATTAAATTCATACAAAAATCTCCATACCTATTATTACGACAATTGTACATTTCAATGAAATATTTATTTTTTATAGGATTTTTATTGAAAATCTTTTTAAATTGGAAATAATTCATGTAAACATTAAGACCTATCTACTACAATTCAAATTTCAAACACTAATTCTCTGAATAAAATAATCACTACAATTTATTATTATAACAAATATTCGAATAATCCTCCGTTTTCAGCCAAGCAATAACCAAGTCTATTGTAGAATGAATTTCTTACATTAGCGAGCTGCCTATTTGTGATTAAGGCGCTCTCCTCCATGATAGCTTCTCTCAATGAATTAATATTTGGGTGGCGCTGCTTATAAATTTTACATTTAAGATGACCCCATAAAAAAAAGTCGCAAGGTGCTAAATCAGGAGATCTGGCTGGCCAATTTAAAGTTCCACCACGACCAATCCAGCGATTTGGAAATGCTTGGTTTAAATAATCTCTAACACTTACTCCGAAATGAGCTGGGCAGCCATCTTGTTGAAACCAAACCTCCTGATTTTCGCGCGCTACGCTGTATAATGCAGGGCCGATCTCATTAATCAAGAGTTCTAAGTATGTTTCAGAATTTAAGTTGCCAACGATCTCAAATGGTCCAATAATATTGCTATTAAAAATGCCTGCCCAAATATTAATTTTTTGAGGATATTGCGTTCTGGTGGTAACATTTAATCTTGGATTTTCTAGAGCCCAGTGCCTATCATTTTGAACGTTTGGTTCATTGTTTAATGTAAAAGTACACTCATCGGTAAAGCAAATAGATGGAAGAAAATCACGATCCCGATTTGCTCGTTCTTGCATATCTTCACAAAAAACTCGCCTACTTTCTTCATCAATGGGCGAAATGTCTTGATGGCATTGCATCTTATAAGGGTGGTATTTATGTTTTTTAAGAATGCGCAATACAGTAGAATGAGCAATCTCACATTCCTGCGCTATTATTCTTGAACTTAATTTAGGATTAAAATTTATTAATTCCAGAACTCTTTGTTCGTTTTCTAAATTAATGCGATTATTTTTATTTCCTATAAATAAAGATATGATTTGTTTGTAAATCTCTTAAAAAATATTCAAATTTAAATTTACCTGTACTATTTTCCGCCGCAACACTTGCCGTGGATTCAAATTTTTGAACATACGCGCGTATTGTTGTAGCGCTTGGAATTGGCCTATTTGGAAATTTCACGGCGAATAAATCTCTAACTATACGTAAACAATTTCCACTATAAAAAGTTTTTATTATAAAAACCCTTTCTTCGTTAGAATAAACTGAATTCATTTTGATATTTTACCGTCAAATTAGTTATTTATCTGTCAAACGTCAGACATTTATTTGTTTCTATTTTTGTTTCAATTCCATGGCTATTTGATATTTTCAACGTAATTTTCAATATTTTCTTATTTAATTTGTGTCGTTACAAAGCATGTAAAAGTAATTCTGTTTATTGGTTTAGATGCAGAATTTTATGCTCTACAACATTTATTTGAAGCATTTTTGTCTAAAATAATTTGGGGAGCAATGCGCACGAAAAAACTGTTTTCTCATATGAATCGCCTATGTACACAGGTATGATGTTCCACCCGGTATATAAGCTTACTTGCATCATTGGAACGTCATCTGAAGCTTAATTTATAACTTGATCAGCTTAAAAGACTCGCCAAGTTACGTGCCGTGGAAATTCAGTTTGCAGTTGTATGCAGTATAGATGTATTCATATTGGCTTTTGCATAATACAGTAAGGGAAAAGTTGAATTTTGACGAAATTTCTTGTTTATGTACTCGAGTAAACGTAATCTTCTTATTTTCGAAATATTGTTATACATATGTGCATATTAATTCATGATTTTGCACGAATTATATTTTAATTATTGCTTTCTTTAAACTTTTTTTTACCTATTTCGTAGTGTTGTGTATAATACGACCGACTTTATAAGTTCCAAATTGGGATATATCAGAAATATATTTTTATATTGTCTCATTTAATGACTAGACCGAGGGTTAGACTTTTGGTGCTCACTTTACATACCCTGCTATATCCCAAAAAAAAAAAAAAAAAAACGATCTACCCATGATCCAAATTTGTTTAAAAATGATATTTACAATCTGGGTATTCTAAATCGGACCTGCATTTCTTGTGTCTTAAGGATTTCTAATAAGTAAAATTCACATCAATAAAACTCTTTAGCGCCCCTGCAACGATTGAAAATGATCGAAATTGAAAATTTATTATCGGCTACCATTTACATATACATAATGTCATTTTATGCAGGTCCCAGTCAGAGAATAGCTAGATTCTTTAATATCATTTTTTAAAACAGTTTTGGGTCAAGACCTACAGCTGGGTAGATCGTCGTTTTTTCGGGGAAGACAGCAAATCGTTCGGCAGGGTATTTAAAACGAGTACCAACGGTCAGTATTCGGAATACCATGGTCTATACGACCATTGGAATCTCAGAAATTATAAAATTATGAATTCTGCAAATTTAGAAAACTTTGAACTAAGAAAGAATATACACGTTATAATCGTATATCAATGAAAACAAAACAAACATTTTTAAAAGCAAATTTCTAATAGATTTAAAGTTATTTGAAGAGAAAATAATCAACCAAAATATGTTTTTGTTATTATGTAGCAGCCTATTAAAAGTTTTAGGGAAAACAAAAGCAAATCTCATATCTGAGATAACCCCTAAAAGAGACACAAAATAGTATATTAAAGAACGTGTTTTATAAGACACCGCTCGTTTTCTAAATTTTGACGCGTGCGAAAGAAAGTCTTATAAAATGAGTTCTTTATACTATTTTTTATATTTTGCGCCTTCTACAATAACATTTACTTAATCAATTTGTGATTATATTTGTAACCATTTGTACATTTTCATGTAAATAATCATAAAAAAATAATAATAATAAAATAATATCTCGGACACGAAAAGAGATATCGACCTGTGGTTTTAAAATCTTAAATCTACACTCTTCAAACTACTTAAATACAAATTTTCAGAATTTTTAATTTTTTTAAAATTTCCACCCTTTTTTAAACCACACCATTCTCATACCCAAAAATAGGTGTGCGGTACACCTTCAACGACTTCACCAGTAAATTCCTCGTACCAAAAAACATAAGTATACCAATTTTCATCAAAATATTCCAACGGATACATTAATTATGAAACATTGCTTAAAATTGTCAAAAACTGAAAAAATCGCAAGGGGTACACCTTAGATTTTTTGCGATTTTTGGCCATTTTCAAACTTTTCCTTCTGGAGATTGTAATAGTTGTTCAGAAATTATGAAAATTGGTATGCTTATGTAATTTTGCTCGTAGAATCTAATGGTGATATCGCCAGCGGTGTATAATTGACCATTTTTGGGATATGACCAAAAAATGGGAATTTTTGAGCAAAGTTTTGAGGCCGAATATCTCGGACACGAAAAGAGATATCGACCTGTGGTTTTAAAATCTTAAATCTACACCCTTCAAACTACTAAATAAATTTTTTCAGAATTTTAAATTTTTTTAAAATTTCCACCATTTTTTAAACCACACCATCCTCATACCCAAAAATGGGTGTGTGGTACACCTTCAACGACCTCACCAGTAAATTCCTCGTACCAAAAAACATAAGTGTAGCAACTTTCATCAAAATATTCCAACGGATACATTAATTATTAAACATTGCTTAAAATTGTCAAAAACTGAAAAAATCGCAAGGGGTACACCTTAGATTTTTTGCGATTTTTGGCCATTTTCAAACTTTTCCTTCTGGAGATTGTAATAGTTGTTCAAAAATTATGAAAATTGGTATGCTTATGTAATTTTGCTCGTAGAATCTAATGGTGATATCGCCAGCGGTGTATAATTGACCATTTTTGGGATATGACCCAAAAATGGGAATTTTTGAGCAAAGTTTTGAGGCCGAATATCTCGGACACGAAAAGAGATATCGACCTGTGGTTTTAAAATCTTAAATCTACACCCTTCAAACTACTTAAATAAAAATTTTCAGAATTTTAATTTTTTTTAAAATTTCCACCATTTTTTAAACCACACCATCCACATACCCAAAAATGGGTGTGTGGTACACCTTCAACGACCTCACCAGTAAATTCCTCGTACCAAAAAACATAAGTATAGCAACTTTCATCAAAATATTCCAACGGATACATTAATTATTAAACATTCCTTAAAATTGTCCCTAAATAAAAAATAATAATAATAATTTCGACATTATATTATTACAATGAGTTGTCAATTAACTAAAAATAAATTAGGTAAAAATGGGTTAAAAGAACGTCATCTAGTACTAACCGTCTAAAACAAAAAATTGCGTATCGAAATGAAGGTCATTACGGTACGCAATTGCGTATCGTAATGACTTCATTATGAACGCAAAATATAAAAAGGTTATTTAATTCCCATGATTGAATATGGGACATAGTGTATAAATATACTTGTGCAGAATTTTGTACATTTGTACAACTTAAACGCATTTACACGACAAAACATTTGTACGAGTGCGCTAGTTTACGTTGTTATCTTTACTAAAGTTGCAAGTGAACAATATCTACCTTTAAAATGATTAAACAGCCTGAGTTTTGTGCGTTAGATTACGTTACGTTATGTTTACAAAAGTTCTAAACAAAAAATGTCGACCTATGAAACGAGTATTACGGCCCGAGTTTTGTGGAATTCTTTTGTCGTATAAATGTTATATTTGAAGCTCCTTGAATTGTCAAAATAAACATACATACATCAATTTATTAGTTGTGGGTTATGTCCCACCACACCAATGAAGGGTTAATGAGAGTCAAAGGATAGAAACTAGGCCGCGGTTGGTTCGAATATCCGTTTCATCTTCAGACAGAAAATGATTTAATTTCGGGCAACCCTATCTTGAGAATTACTTAATTTATTATGCCGAATTCCCACGACGCGGAACTTGACAAGCTAGGTTCAACACTTGCCGTAGGTAAGGTATGATTGTATTGCTGTGACTCGGCCCGATTAAAGCTTTCCCACTCGTTATCGGTGAAGTTAAATAAAAGTCATAGGAGGAAGTTACACCTAGCTGTGTATTCATTCCAACTTCAGTCAACGGTGATAAATTTGATTTGATTTTGGACAATTTCGTAATAATTCTTAGCCTACACAAGCCAGAGAGTGGCAAGTGTACTTGATCACCTCGAGTCTGACTTGTGACTTAACAAGTCAACAAGGCTCGCCAAGTCATGTACCATGGAAATCTGGCTTTGCGCACCTCATTCACAGCGATGGTAGTGTGTATACACGTTAAGAACAAGTCGGCTACTTTAGCCGTATTCTTTTGCTGCGTTGGATCAAATCCATGTTACATAGATCAGTAAATTACATGTTCTTTCGAATTCTGATCAGTATCCCTACCTCAAGACTAAGTAATCCAGATCACTGCCATCAACTCTAACAAGAACATGAATTAGAAAGATCATATCACTTTAGATTCAAAAATGGCGGAAGAATCTGTCATATATTATGACAAAAATAAACAATGGTAAATATATAAAACATTACGAACATTTATAGGTATATTTGTATTGTATTATTCGATTTTTTGAAAAATATAACATATAGTTTTTCAAACCATATTAAAAACTTGTGTTCTTTCGAACAAACTAATATGCGTTCACGTGATTTGATCTGATCTAATCCATACGATTAATTGGATCTGTTTTGTTAATACAAATCATTATTTTTAATTAAAATATGGATTTTTCATTGACACAATTCCAGTTTTAAACAAAACTGAAGAGCCTATGTATTAGAACTGTTAGTAACCATTGTGTCCAGTATACGAACAATAATCCCAGAAATTTTTAAAATTTTCTTAATTTTTTCTAATGTTACACATTTAAATTTACTAATTTGAACTGTATACCGTAGAATTAATATCCTCCAATAAGTATACAAAATTTGAGCTTAATATCTTACACTTGGGAGATACTATTCACAATTAACTAAGTTCACATGTTAATCTCCCATGTGTTGGTCGGCCTAAGACACCCGGTATATATATATATATATATATATATATATATATATATATATATATATATATATATATATATATATATATATATATATATATATATATATATATATATTTGTTAATACAAATCATTATTTTTAATTAAAATATGGATTTTTCATTGATACCATTAAATGCAATAAAAATTACTACAAATAAACATTTTTAAATTTATGACCAAAAATATATGCTTCATTACGGAGTATAATTTTAGCTTCCAGTTTTAAACAAAACTGATGAGCCTATGTATTCGAATCGTAGCCAATCAAAAACGTCAACGCACTCTATAGATATAATATGAAGCCAAAACATAAAATTGGTATATTTGAGGTAGTTATTTATACAAATAGATTGTTTAGCTAATCTAGTTTCCCAGATCAAAGCAAGTAGGATGTCTGTTTACAAAAGCTTTTTTTTCCTTTTCTAGAGCTAGTTGAAAAGTCTGAGCGTTAGTTAAAATCTATAATTCCCCGTAGTAAAAACGAAACGTCAATAAAATGTATAAATTCCACTTAAATTGAATTTCAAGAAGATATTCTACTCGTATTTTGCATTTTAATTTAAACGAATGGAGCGCACTCTAGTTACCCCTGAGACCCAAACAGTCTCTCAGCGGCCATGACCACATCCGACGAACTAAATTAAATTGAAATATAAATGCTTACAATGTGCTAGATAACAGTGTAGTTCGAATGACATTAGAAACCAATAAAAAAATATTTATAAATCAATAGTATTCATATTACACGTTAAGAACCTACATAAAAAACTAATTAAAGTGTATAAAAAGTAAGATTACTATGTTCTGTTTCATCGGAAATGACATTAAAATTCTTATTTTATGAAGCAAGTGAAGAGCAACCCAGAAGAATGATAGAGAAAATACATACAGTTGGAAGAAGTATAAATCTGGAGTTGAATGTTGATAAATCCAAGGTATTAGTATTTGAAGGGAGTAAATTGGTGACTGTGCAATGTGTTGGTGGATGGAGTGAAACTGGAGCAAATGAATGAGTTTGTATATTTTGGTAGCATGATGTCAAGGGATGGTCAAATTGATAGAGAAATTGAAAGTTGTATCGAATTGTATTTTAAACGAAACCTTGTCTCTTCACTCGCTTGTTACATTATGGGTGACGTTTTTTCTAACCTCTTGTCCACTTCTTAGATATTATATTTCGTGCTCGTTACCAACACAAAAGTAAAGAGTTTTTTTATGAATCATGCACACTACCTAGTATTTGAAAAATATACATTACCTGTACTTCTAAAGCATGATAGGCCACAATTAATCCTAACAAAATCACAGTTGAAACAGATATCAGTGTCTTCAGTGCCATGGAATAAAATGAAGCCTGAAACAAAAGAAACAAAAAAAAATCATAGCATATAACATAATTACGTATGTTGTTTAGTAATGAATTCATCAATTTCAAATGTTACATAACAAATTTCATTCAAAATTATTAAATGGAAACATATGTCAATTAAAATTGCTATTTCAAATCAAATTATGAATTATTGTAAATATTTGATAGGAAATTATTCGTAATTGCATAATTGTTTCGGAAATATGAATACTATAATAAAACCATATAATTAATATATCCACGAGTACCTATATTGGAGAAAGTCGATCCGATACTTTTTTCAGTCATTGTCAAACCATATATTTTTTCTATTAAATACAAGTATTAAAGTCAAAATTCCTAAATGTGGGTAAATATTTCGACTGTACAGGGTGGAACAAATTCGAGTTCCTTATATAAAAAACTTTCTTATTATGCACGCTACAGAAAATTTTGAAAGAAAGAAAGAGGAAAGCTAAGTGAATTGGATATATTTTATGGCGGGATGGAATACAGAAAATTATTATTGAAGGGAACATACATGGAAGAAAAGGAAGAGGACGAAGAAAATTTGTAATGTTAACGGTAATTAAGAACGGACAAATTACGAGAGGCTAAAGAAGGACGCGCAGGACAGATAAGTTTGGAGACATTTCCGTTGAGACTTGTTGAATGACAGAATTTACATAATGATGATGATGATACTTTAGAAAATTTGTTAAACCAGATTTTTCGAGTCAAAAAAGTCATAAATACAGGCTCTATTTTGTCTAGTTCCGCAACTACAAGATATATAAGTTTTATTAGTTATTAGTGATACAGTAAAATTATTGAGAAATATTCGTTTTCCGGGAATGGACTGTGTCATATTTTGAGTCAGAGCTCAACGTTTCGTCCGCAGTCGTATGGGGCATCTTCAGGAGCAAGGGGGATAGTACTGTCTTAAACAAGGTTACCCGACGTGTCAACCACGCTAGAGGCCGAGTTTAAGCAACAAGAGAGGAGACTCAGTTTACAAGGTTACCCGACGTGTAAACTGAGTCTCCCCCTCTTGTTGCTTAAAATTGGCCTCTAGCGTGGTTGACACGTCGGGTAACCTTGTTTAAGACAGTACTATCCCCATTGCTCCTGAAGATGCCCCATACGACTGCGGGCGAAACGTTGAGCTCTGACTCAAAATATGACACAGTCCATTCCCGGAAAACGAATATTTCTCATGACTCAGACTGTGGAAGCCTACGCAATTATTTCAGTAAATTATTGAGTTTAATATCAAATAAAATAAATAAATAAATATATCATCACGGCATAATACCCATTGCTGGGTGTGCCAATCTGCATTGTACGCAGATTTCGGTAATGATGATGACATATTTGTACCGTGCGGACGTTTACCGATAAAGAAACAAAATAAAGTAGTGGGAATGCAAAGTATTTTTTTACAGCAAGTGCTCAAAATAAGCTTCTTGAGCTTGAATATCAGTATGCAAGTCATGGCATCGACGAAGAATGCAATCTGCATACTTGGCTGCAAGAAAACATTTCATTTTATTACAACAGTTAAATAAATAAACTAAATAAACGTTAAGTTTAAATAGTTTTGTGCATAGTTTTGTCTTGTTTTATTTTGTTTTTTCTACGGTATCTAACTTAATAATAAACTTGTAAATTTACTATGCCATTAATCCACTGGAAATGAGCTTCCAACTATTAAAGTTTCTTGCATTCATTTATAAATATCAGTATAATAAAATTACCGAGCACATTTAATCATATAATCGTTTCAGTTTTATATATATATATATATATATATATATATATATATATATATATATATATATATATATATATATATATATATATATATAGAAATGATCTTGCCGGATTCCTGTAGTTTTTAATTTTGCAATAATACAACATTGATTATAGCGGAATATACAGATTAAAATATGTTTTCAAAATTCGTACTTTTAAGGCAAAAACAATCTGATGATAGCTAGGAATTATTCCAAGATTACATATTAACTTATTTGTGAAAAATAGAAGACCTGCTGAAATTTGTATGAGTTCTGGATGCTACATAGGAGAAACAAGAAGCAAATCTTATTATAAAAAAGAGTTCAAATCTGATGATAATAATAGAGCCTTTATTATAAAACCCAAAATACAAATAATTATGATTTCTTTTAAAGTAAACAAAGTTATATATATACCGTGTGTCTGCTTTTTTATGGACCATAGCAGATACAATGGTAAAATTTGCATATGGCTGCAAATTCTGCCCTAATAATTTTAGAACTATTATTTTAATTAATTGATATTTAATTGTTAATATTGTTCCATTTAATTTTTTCTGCGATGGCAAATGTATTCATGCTTACTGATAAATAATTTAATGAAATCAATAGTTTTAAAAACTTTATGACAGATGTCATCTGTCAAATTCAAGCAATACAACTGTTTAAAATTTTGTGATAGCGCTCATGGCACTCTGTAAGTAGCTAAAAATTATGACTTTTATTTTGCATCTCTTTCGCAAACGAAACGCATGTAAACAATAATTTTAGACTTTTTAGATGCAGTTTTTAATTCTGAATATTTTTTGTATTTACACTGTTCTAAAATTAATAGGGCAGAATTTACAGCACTATGAAAATTTTACCATTGTATTTCTTATGGTCCACAAAAAAGTATACACACGGTATATATATATATATATATATATATATATATATATATATATATATATATATATATATATATACCAATATTTAGCTTATTTAAGTGTAATCGAAAAGGATTTGAGTAGAAGGTATATGGTTTTAGGCCTCCTTCATCTGTATGTAAGATGCTTTAGTTTGTCTTTTGATAGTGCTGATATTGCTGGTGTTGATGATAAGAAAGTTTAAATTTTAGACATTATATAATACGCGACCAGATTGTCAAATTTCTGATTCAACGTTATTTTACTATCTACCTAGTCATTTTAAAAAACAAAAAACTATCACATTGTAAAATAATGAGTTTTAAACTTAATTAGTTTGGATATGTCTTTAAAAAATATATGATAACGTAACCTAAAGCACAAAAATCGACTCGAGTTTTCCAGGCATGAATTTTGTGCGTTACAAAAATTGTAAACCAAAATGTACAAATATTTATTTTACTATGTGGAAGTAGAATGTTCATCAATTTACAATACGACTAGCTAGATTGTAAAATAACGGTAACTCAACGAAGATTTGACAATCTGCCCTCTATTGATAAATGACTAAGCGTTTTATAAAAAGACGGATTTTACAATTCTAGCGCAAAAGTAATTTTAAGACAATAATACTTCAAATAAATTTAGATAATTAAATTGTACATCGAATTAATCGCATTTTATTTTGCACGCTTTAGAATCGAGCAAATCGAATTTAAATTTTTATAAAAGATACTTTTTATTGTGTTAGCCATGTATTGAAATAAGATCACAAACAAATGAAATTAGTTCTACCTTGTCAAAAATTATAAAATATAATTTGCATTAAAATAATACTACTTAATCATTTGTAACTCTTCTTGAGAGAATATATATATATATATATATATATATATATATATATATATATATATATATATATATATATATACATATATATATATATATATATATATATATATATATATATATATATATATATATATATATATTAAATTCTATTTGTTGGGTTATAAAACGTGCAAAATAAGATGAAACTATTGAATCGAATGCAGAATTTAATTCTCTGGAATCTAAAACATTTGTTTGAAATATTATTGTTTAAAATTAATAAAATAAAAAATTGTTTTCCCATGTTAAACAGCGAGGGTTCGCTTTTCGTGTTACAACCAGGATATACTAAAAGTTATAATTGATGAACTTCAGATTCGAATGAAGGTAGAATATAATTCAACATAGTATGAATTTAAATTGAAATATGAAATGCTGAAGTTGCTGTTGCATTATAATTGATGTAATACAACTTTGCATCAACGTTTGTTTCACTATAATACATAATCTAGTGTATTCTAAATCCCCATTACTATCCGTGTACAAAATTGAATTATTTACTGATTGCATAGTTATAACATAACAAATTAATGCGCTAGTACAAACCACAACATTGTAAGAGCAATCAACTAGCGCAAGTACATGACATCATTAATGGAACATAACAATGTTGTTATGCGATAACCTATTCCATTAATTAATGTCCAAACAAAACAGTATTACTCCGTCAAATGTAAACAAAGAGTAAGTGCTTTCTGTATTGCTATAAGAATCAAATAAACTGTTATTAATAATGGTTTTTTAATAAACTTTCTAAACTCTATTTCTAGATAGATTTCATTAAAAAATAAATAATCGAAAGATATTAGTTTCAACTCAAATAGAATTACATATTAGCATCAAAAAAAAAAATTATCTCGTAGACGTAAAAAAATCAATTACAAATAACATTAATAATTCAAAGTCGTAAAGTTTGTTTAAGAATAAGATGATATAGCAAATTTTAATTAAAAAATTCTCCAAGATCAGGGTGTACTAAAGGTACATTCACAAATGAAAATTAGGTTTAGATTTATGGTTTATACTTTAGATTTAAACACTTTGGCCGCATATTATGTAATAACTCCATTGACACTTCAGAATTTAGGGTCTCTAAATCCAATTCATAAAGCTAAACATTGCAAGGTCCAAACTTTAAGTTTATGATTTAGTTTGACGTCACAAACTTCACCAATGAGAACGAGTCTGAAATGATATAGATATATACACCCATCTTTATTTAGTATCCATTTAGTGGATTCGGCTTTTTAAACAAATGCGAGGAGAACATGGAGACTGTCATAACTTAATTGCTGAAATATAACCAATAATGCCAAACGAATGATAGTTTCACGGTGCACAGGTATCTTGTTGAATACTGCTCTACCAATATTGAAATCTTGTTTTTGGAGCATTTACACAGATGTCTGTACATATCAAAACAAATTTTCAGGTAATTTAAACTTACATTTATGAATGATTTACTTAAGAATTTTAGTGCAAACGCTACTTTTACGTAATAAATAAAATATGAATTTTTAAAGTTCATGTCCTCATCAGTGATCGAGCGCGCGTCTTTTTTTTAGTTAGGCAACTAATCAAATTGCTTGACATGAAACGTCACAAAAACTTTTTCAATCACTTGTAGTTTGCTAAGGCGTTAATATTTGAACATTTTTTTTTACTAATTCTCATTATGTGTATCATTTTCTTATCAAATTTTGATTATGATATAGTACCTTATTACAATTTCCAAAAGCAAGTATAAAATTAAAAAAAAAATACTTAGCATAAATGCTTATCTTCTAAATTGAACCAGTAAACTTATAAAATTTTGTTACTGTTTTTTTAACAAACTTGTGTACCTACTTTCCGTAGAATGGGGTCCCCAATTTTTTTTTTCATTTTTCTGAAACTTCATCTAAACCGATTTGTATCACTATCAATATGCCATTCGGAGTAAAAATGCCATACATTTTGACGTTTATCTGACAACCATTTATTTTTGATCATTTATGTCTAAAGTTTAAATTAAATTTAAATACAAGTATTCGTGGCCGCATGCATGAGTGTCTGGTCGCGAATCGGGGGAACCGGGTTCGATCCTAATCGACACCAAATATTTCGAATTTTAAATGGCCCGTGAGATGTTGCCTGATAAACGCCCACACGGTATTATCATATCATCATCATCATCATCATTACCGATATCTGCGTACAAAGCAGATTGGCACACCCAGCAATGGGTAATATGCCATGATGATATATTTATTTATTTTATTAATTCTTTTCTTAATTCTTTGGCAATTCAATATAATCCAGACTTATTTGGTTTTTACTAATTCTTACTCAACACTATACAGTGTACCTACTTACTTTGAACAAGTATAATATGTGTATCATAAAAGACTGAAGGTAAAACCTTGAAATAATTCTATTCCCTTACCTTTACCCTTTTCCAAGATTATGCTCACGATATGATAAGTACATCCTATCTAAATTATATATCAGAATTGATTTTCCTCTCAATATCATTAAAGAGAGTAGGGTAATATACAACAACAAGGTACCGCAAAGTTATCTATTATTCAAACATTTCCCTTATAAACTGGACTGCGCAGTAGTATTATCACATAATGAAATTTTTATTTGCTGCCCAAAAATGCTTGTGTTTGAATAATTTTAATCCACGTAATTTTGTAACAATGAAATTTTGAAAATATAAATCGAAACAAAAATGTATTGTATACACAGGCTGTCTCACAACTCGCGCCCCAGAGCGAATGAGGAAACACTAGACTGCACTCGGATGTGTAATTTCGAAGAAAAAAAATCTAGCTTAAAAGATATTCGAGAAAAGACGTCTTAAAATTGACCAATCAGAGACCTACACCTTTAACGTGTGTTTGCCGTAATTTTACGTTACTTGGGTTTTATACAAATCTTCTTTAAAATGTGTGGGCAACTGTAGTTTTCGAAAAATGTCAGTGTCAAATTAAATTTGACAAGGTGAATAAAAAAAGGCAAATTCTTACCATGTATTCAGCCGCTGATTACTTAGAAATGATTATAATTTTCGGAGAATGTGTACGTAACGCCAGAGAGACAGCACGAGTCTATACGGAACGTTTTCCGGATAAAAACCTTGCTAACCTAAATTTGTTGACAGTGAAAAGTCAACTCTAAAGTGTCAAAACTACAGTAAGTCAAACAAATTTTGTAACTCACTAGTAGAATTTTTAAAACCTAGCAACCAGTTTTATTTTGTAATAATATCATCACACCTCAAGATATCCTTCTGGGATTGGTGGATTAAAAAGTCTTGTAACTCCGTTATGCAAGCAGCCGCAAATTATTTTCTTCTATTTGTTGGCAACCTATTGTCGTCAGCAAGTGTAAGATTCGTCTGTGGCGCGAGTTGTGAGACACTCTGTATACAATTGCAAGATATTGCAAAACTAGATAATTTTTTTTGTTAGTTACGCATTTAAGATTATTAACTTTGTCAATAGGTTACATGAAAATACAGAGGTATGGGGCTCAAGTGGATTGCCCATACATGCTTCAATCAATGATATTAAGTTCAACTTGAAATACCGACAGACACGGAAGTTAGCGTATGAATACTCAATAAAATTAAAGAAAATTTACCCATCAAGGTAAAACTATTTATAATAATATTTAATCATTTATAAATGAACGTTTATTATTCTTTATTTCTTTTTTAATGATTTTCAATATACATATATATATATATATATATATATATATATATATATATATATATATATATATATATATATAATCACAGCTTATTACACATTTTTGGGTGGCAATCAGGACATTTCTGCAAAGGCGATATAACTGTAACCGTAAAACTGTGTCAAGATACTAATTTTTAAACACTGCTGTTGTTTTCAAGCTTCTATTTAATTTCACTTGTTTGTTAGAGTCAAATCTGACAATTCAATTTTGACTAGCTTCCAATTAAAAAAACAAATTAACAATCATTGCTTTAATATAAAAAGTGCTAGAGGAATCTATCCTATAAAATGTTTAGCTCGTGCCAATTTATACCGTTTTTTACCTGACTCAGTAATTGCGGTGTACCGCTGTCCCAGCAGGGAACTTCGTTACCTGAGTGGTAAGGATGGGAGTACCATAATTTTGCTATTGGTAAGATGCATTTAAATTATCTATTTCACGAGAAAAACAAAGGGTATTTGGAAGATATTAACTGTAAATTTTCTCCAGATTATTATACATATAAAAGATGATAAAATTTTATTCTTTAAAGATTGTGAAGGAAGGCTCAAATGGTCCAAAACGTGTAGTTTAAAAGTTCTTTATTACGGACGTTTCGAGCTTAAGGCAAGCCCATCTTCAGCTATCGTTGAAATATACATTAATTTTTAACAATATTCGTAACAAAATTTCATTACAATTGTATTAATAACGACGAAAAATATAAACTAAGTCATTTACAAATTTTTAAATTTTAAACCAGCATTTCAACCATTAAAACGAATCAATTCAATACCAACAGTATTTCACCAACTCCGAATTGATTCGGTTTAATAGTTGAAATGCTGGTTTAAAATTTAAAAATTTGTAAATGACTTAGTTTATATTTTTCATTGTTATTAATACAATTGTAATGAAATTTTGTTACGAATATTGTTAAAAATTAATGTATATTTCAACAATAGCTGAAGATGGACTTGCCTTAAGCTCGAAACGTCCGTAATAAAGAACTTTTAAGCTACACGTTTTGGACCATTTTGCCTTCCTTCATCATCTTTAAACAATTCAACGATTGGCCCTTCAACCCTTTCTCTTCAAAATTTAATTCTAGTTGCTTATTAGTTTACAACAACGAAACACAGCAATAAGTACGAATATGTGGAGACCGTGGAGTGCAAATAATATTTGTGAAGATGAAGGCGAGTGTTTAAATAAAAAAGAGTGCATTTGTCGTCAGATCCAAAGCAAATTTGAAATGTCTTTAATTCACTTATTCAATCCTATCGCGTTAATTTGGAGTCAAATCAAAACAAACATAAGAAGAAAAAATAGTTCTCTGACCAACTGTGAACATATGTTTTAAGATTGATCCAAAGTGAAATAGACAATTTGCCAAAAGAACATTGGTGTAATAGTGTTAAACATGCTGTGGAGATTGAAGAAAAATATCTCAATGTAAATAATGTTGTGCAAGGTCTTGTTATAAATGTTTGTAATGATACTGATTCAACTAACGAGATACAGAAAGCGTTTTTGATATAATTGTTAATTAGATTTAATTTTGTATGTTAATATTATTATTTTATATTTTGCATGTATAAAGGTGCATTCACAAATAAAAATTAGATTTATGGTTTTTGTTTAGGTTTAAGTAAGTCATTCATAAATGTAAGTTTAAATTACCTAAAAATTAGTTTTATATGTACAGACATCTATGTAAATGTTTCAAAAACAAGATTAAAATATCGGTAGAGCAGTACTTAACAAGACACTTGTGTGCCGTGAAACTATCATTCGCTTGGCATTATCGGTTATATTTCAGAAATTAAGTTATGACAGTCTCCATGTTCGCATTTGTGTAAAAAGCCGAATCCACCAAGTGGATACTAAATAAAGATGGGTGTATATATTTAAATCCTTTCAGACTTGTTCTCATTGGTGAAGTTTGTGACGTCAAACTAAAGGCCAAATTTTGAGCAAATCTGTAAGTCTTACAGATCTGTAAATCTGTAAAAACCAGACAAAAACGCATCAATTTTTGTTGATTAATATAAAATTATGCATATGAGTGGCTGCTTCATTGCGATTTTGTTCATTATTTACAGATTTACAGATCTGTAAGACTTATAGATTTGTTCAGAATAAGTACATAAATCATAAACCTAAAGTTTTGACCTTGCAATGTTTAGCTTTATGATTTAGATTTAGAGACCCCAAATTCTGAAGTGTGAATGGAGTCATTACATAATATGCGGCCAAACTCTTTAAATTTAAAGTATAAACCATAAATCTAAACCTAATTTTCATTTGTGAATGTACCTTAAATGTGTTTTGTTCGTTCAGTAAATAAAGGTAATTGTTTGTGTATCTGTATTATTATTGACTTTAATGTTAAATTAAATAATTTTTAAAATTTGAAAAACCGTTTTATTTAAGTTCAACCCTGAGTTTCTTACCCTTATAATCTTTTTAAACTTTCCAGCTGTGAGGATGCAACGAAGTCAAAAACGTTATATCGTGGCAAGACCTATCACTAACAATCCGAACGCTAGTTATATCTGGTAATAAAACAAAAAGTCTATTTTAATAAAAGTCATACTTTTAAAAATCAGTAAGTTACAATACAGCGTTTATAAATTGAGATTTTCATGCTATTCATATTGAATACCGATGATGTCACTGGTCTTTAATATTTCATGATCTGAACACAAACATTATTTAAAATTCAAAAGTCGCAGGAGGCATCATTGAGATTCAAGAAAGAAGTGCTCTTATCTTTTCAGTTTTGAAGTAAAATTCTTTTGTACTGAGAATAAGAGAACCTTAAGGATATCTGGATCAAATTATGTCAAGGGCTATCTTATTATTATGAATGTCCACTTCAGAAAATATTTGGAAGAAAAGCGTTGTTCAAATGAAATTATGAAGGAAAATCTTTATTTCAACAGTATCTAATTTATTGAAGAAAACAATAACGAAAATTGATATTGATTTATATTTTTTTTTGTTTGTTCTTTTCATTATTCTTGCCTAATATAATACGTAAAACACAAAACAGACAAATTGTACATCGTCGAATGTCGAGAGTTATTGAGAATAAAAAAATCAGGTAGGCCATGAAAAACAAAATTTGCACTACCATTTTTATTTATTTGGCATTCGAAATTAAGTTGCGAAATATAATTTTATTAAGGCCCGGTATTTTCACTTCCGAATAAAGTTTCGAATAAATTTATTCTATACAGGGTGTCTCACTACTCGCGCCCCAGACGAAACTGAAACTTGCCGATGACAATAGGTTGCCAACAAATAGAAGAAAATAATTTGCGGCTGCTTGCATAAGATCATCATTTATATCGTACAGTACAACGTGTTGTAGCAGCTGTGTAAAATGTGTTAAACGAAAATATTGTCATTTGATCTAGCATAACTTGATCGGTCTCATGCGTCCTTGCGATGGCTCTCTATATCACTTTATGATCCACAAGATTTCTATCCGGAAAACGTTCCGAATAGACTCGTGCTGCCTCTCCGGCGTTACGTCCACATTCTCCGAAAATTATAATCATTTCTAAGTAATCAGCGGCTGAATACATGGTAAGAATTTGCCTTTTTCTATTCACCTTGTCAAATTTAATTTGACACTGACATTTTTCGAAAACTACAGTCGCCCACACATTTTAAAAAAGATTTGATTTGTATAAAACCATAGTAACGTAAAATTAATGCAAACACACATTAAAGGTGTAGGTCTCTGATTCGTCAATTTTAAGACGTCTTTTCTCGAATATCTTTTAAGATAGATTTTTTTTTCTTCGAAATTACACATCCGAGTGCAGTCTGCTGTTTCCTCATTCGCTCTGGGGCGCGAGTTGTGAGACACCTGTATATTTATCCAACGAATAATTCCTTGCATCTTTTCACACATTTTACAGAAACAAATAGCTATCTGTCGAATAACTTTAACGGTCGTTAATTAATAGCCTGATGAAGAATAAAAAAAAAACAATACAGATTAAATATTTTTGATTTTTACTATCCAATTTAGCGCACCTTCCCAATATTCCAACGAGACTCTAGTATCAGTGAAAAAAGAAAAAAAGATTTTCTGTAACTTGATATAATGAGTAACTACAAATAAATTTCAATTTGATTTTTGTTTGTTGTTCTTTGTTAATGCTGTGATATATACACTAATTAGTAATTTGCCAACAATTCGATAAGTATATCGGAAACGTGTGAACATTGTTCGTGAATATCACGAAAACTTCTATACACTCCACATTCAGTGAGTTAGAAACTCTTTCAGTTTCTAATGAAAACTGAGTCCAGAATTCCATTTATTTCGTTGGTAGATGTCATTTGCAATTAAATACTGTGGGTAATCTGATTACATGTGCTCGCAACCAGGGCTAATTGGTTATTACTTGAAGCTTTGCATTTGAGAATATTCATTTATTCAACCCTCGCAATTATTTAAACAGGACGTCTGTAACATTTCGAAAACTGTTTTTATTGCGCAATTTGCCGCAAATGAAAAGCTTTGCTCTCCATGTTTTTTTTTAACCCTAGAACCACAACGTGAAATTTATGTTAGAATAACCACAACCTGGCGTCGGACGCGACACCATTTTAAAGCTTGTTGTTACGACACTTATCCGTAGGAAACTAATAACTTTGTTAATCATTTATGATAGTTTTATTTATAATAATAATAATCATTTATTTATTTAAATACAAGCCCAACAGGTCGTAGCCCAATAAAAGGGTAGGAGAAAAACAAAATTAAGACCATAACATCAGTTTAATGTGACTAAACTTAAAATGGAAAATGAGAAATATTCGTTTTCCGGGAATGGACTGTGTCATATTTTGAGTCAGGGCTCAACGTTTCGCCCGCAATCGTATGAGGCATCTTCAGGAGCAAGGTCTTAAACAAGGTTACCCGACGTGTCAACCACGCTAGAGGCCGAGTTTAAGCAACAAGAGGGGGAGACTCAGTTTATAAGGTTACCCGACGTGTAAATAACGCTAGAGGCCAAATAAGACGGTACTATCCCCCTTGCTCCTGAAGATGCCCCATACGACTGCGGGCGAAACGTTGAGCTCTGACTCAAAATATGACACAGTCCATTCCCGGAAAACGAATATTTCTCATGACTCAGACTGTGGAAGCCTACGCAATTATTTTAAATGAAAAATACCAATAGTAGAAAATTTGGTTTCATATAACAAACATATTCGATAAATGGAAGAGGAAAGGAGAAGATTAGTGCAGGCAAAAGTAAGATAAAAAGTATGACGTGATCTGGTGACAGTAGAAGGAGTATGGAAATTAATAAAAGAAAGAGAATGGGAATCATCGACAGTGCCATTTATAAGCTTACACAAATACAAGATCAAGCAAGCATCTCTACGTTCTGATAAGCTGCTGATATTAAATATTTTTAGCGATTTGCTGTAATTCATTGTTCTATCAGGCTATCTATTATGTAATTTAAAATAAATCTGAGAAACTTCTTTTGCACCGATTCTAACAGATCCTGTTGAGCCTCATAAATAGGATTCCAAATAATATGGCAATATTCAAGTTTCGACCTGACTAAGGTGTAATAGATTGCTAAAATAGCTGACACATCAGTAAAATTTCTAGTATTTCTAATTATGAAGCCCACCATTCTGACAGAAGCATTATAGATCTCTCTGACATGAAGTGCAAAAGAAAGGTCCGCTTCAAATTTTATTTATTTATTTTTAAGATCCTTTATTGAGTTGACTCGAGGTAAGGATTATTGCAAAGAAAAGCTAAATATTTACTTTTTATGCAAATGCTGAGGTGTTGTTCAACACACAAATGTTTATTGAAATGTCAGATAGTCCAATATTTTTTTGGATATAATAATTGTTCAGCGATCTGCTTGTTTAATCTTGGAATACCCGTATAATAAGTAATATTAAAAATCAATACTTCTTAAATACATATTGGCTCTGTGTTGGTTTTTTATCTCGAATCAAAGACAAGCAGCTTCAACATGAAGGTCATAATACTTGTAGTATATCAATCTACTTCCATATATTCCCATGGCTTGCATATACATATAAAAAGAAGAAGCTGACGCAGCAACGATAAAATAAACAAAACTAAGCGAATGTCGAATATGTTCTTTTGTGTCCGTGATATTCGCCAAAGCATGCCAATAAATGTATAGAATGAACAGTTTTATACCCGCATATGATTTTTTGGCATAGTTATTCTACTTTTTGGGCGATTTTTTATTTTTATTTTATCTTTTAATATAATTTGATACTTGATAGTGTTATACCCTAATCCCAGCAAGCACAGTTTTAACATATATGTACCAGGTATGTGATATCTGAAACCCATGTAGTATATAATTTATTTACGTACTTATAACGTAATATACATATACCATGCCGGACATCTCTCAATAGACTGTAAAGTGATATTGTCGGTATCTCACATTGGTATTGGACATGGTACATACCTATAACTATATACATGTTACCGTACTTATAATATATTCATAGTGCATTGATCACGTATCATCTATTCCAAATCTAATTGGTCTATTTATATGACCAAGGTCTCTGTCTGTCCAAGCTAGGTGTGCAGAGGTTTAACAACGACGCATTTTACTTTTGGAGCCATTGCAGTATTTGTTTATGTTTTATGTGGTGTGTATACTTTAATATGTGCTCTAATTCTTTGATTTCAAAGCAAAATCGGCTTGTCATACGGTAAGTTAGTTTATGTAACTATACATTCATTATGTAGCTTATTTTCATTCTTGAACGAAAATGAAAATATAGATAACCTGAAATAATTTCGAACTAAAATACTATAAAATTAGAATTTCAAACGAAAAACGTTTATACACGTTACATATTATATATTTTACGTATTAATAAATTGTATTAAACTAGTGAAATTTATGAGTCGATTCTGTTCACATCTGTAAGTTTTACAGATCTCTAAATCTGTAAAAAACGACAAAACACATCTGTTCTTGTTGATTAATATGAAATTATACGTAAGAGTGGCAGCTTTAGGTGCGATTTTGTTCATATTTACAGATGTGAATAGAATGGATTCATTATGTAGTTTCATTTTTAATTTGTATTGTAACATATAAGTAATATAAGTATTGTAATAAACTATATATTTAAATATATATATATATATATATATATATATATATATATATATATATATATATATATATATATATATTTTGTAGTTAATACCTACACATTTTCCTACCATCCTTCATATATATACAATATTTAACTTTAGGATTAAAAAGAAGTCACGGGTATAAAAATTCACAATGTAAGTAGTATATTCAAATAATTACATAGAAATGATATACTTTTGTTATATAATATTTATGTTACAACATCTACACTCATGGGATGTGATGTCTCATGGACCATTTTGCGGGCATAGGTCTATACATGTACTTTCCAGGAATGTTATTCGGTATGTAACATGTAATACGAGTTATGTCTATATTACGTAATAAGGATGTAACTGTGTTTGCTGGGATGGTTACAATCAATGGCGTCACTAGAGTTGATGTCACCCTGTGCCTCATAATATCACCCCCCCCCCTCATAATGACAAAAAATGTATAGATATCTTGCGCAACTTAAACTATCTGGTACAAAGCGCCACAGTAATGTCATAATAATGAAGGCAGTCTGTAATGTAAATTTACCTTATGTTGACTAGACATGTACCGGAAGTTTTTATATCAGTAAACATAGGTGTATGCCATTACTATAGTTACATTTAAAATGATTGACATCATGGCATTATCACGTTTTTTTATAAGTGAATATAGGGAATGTTTTAGTTCTATCACTATCATCTTTCAAAATGATGTATACATGAAATAAATTGCGAAAAATTGTCAACCATCAGGATTCGAACTCGAGACACCTACCTTGCCGGGATAGTGCTCTACCAACTAAGCTATTGGCTGCTCTCCTGTCGATGGCTGAACAATCTTTCACTTTTTAAAGTCGTATAACTGGTGAAGATAGTCCACTATTCCGGCAAGGTAGGTGTTTCGAGTTCGAATGGCTGACAATTTTTCACAATTTATTTCAAATATACAAACTGTTAACTCATTGTTAAAGTTATGATGTATACAATTGAAGAAAAATACAACAGATCATAACCATAACAGGTTTCCGATTTATTTGCTGCTACTTTTAATAAGTGACCTAGTTCAGCTACTATTAGAAAAAACTAGAATAATTATAGAACTACAGGATGCATCAATGGACAGCATTAAAAGAAAATCAGAGCAAATAAGGTAATTAATAATAAAAAACATTAAATTATACAGTTAAATGAAAATGACAATACCTTTTCGACAAAAAGGATTTCTGAAATTCATAGATAACAGTTTAATGACTTTAAAAACTTCCTATGTTTACTTACAAAACGTAATAATACATTGCTGTTATTTTAAATGTACCTTTAGTAATAAAATACACCCATGTCTCCTGCTAAAAAAACTTCCGGCATATTCATTTATGTATATTATACAGGGTGTAAATCGAAAAGTGGGCCATAGGCGTTTAACATGGGAAATCAGTTTTTCCTTGCGCAAACGTTACCATTACCCAATTATTTTATGCAAATATACTTGAAAATGGAAGCCTGTACAGATTTAAATTTTGCATCTAAATCATGTGAAACGATTAATCTGGCTTTCCAAAAAAATTATTATAAAGTTTGTTGTTTGAGCTTTTGGTCTAACAGCTATAAATTATGACAATAAATAAACAATTGTATTTTTTAACTGTCAATTAGGACTAAAATAAACAAATATTTAAACAAATTACAGTATAGTAAACAGTTAAAAATAACAAAATTATTTATTTTTGTCACAATCAATGGCTGTCTAGAGCTAGACATTTACAGTCGAACTTCAGTAAGTCAAATTTCGATAACTCGTATTTTGGATAACTTGAATCAAACTGGTTGCCAATAGCGCCAAGAGTGAGAATTATGAGTAATTTTTACTTGAAAACTCGAACTTGGATTACTCGAATATCTTTATAATTCGAACAGAATATTTGGCGCTAGCTTCAATACGTCGAATTCTGGAGAAATCCTCTAATTACGTGATTTTGTAACAGGTGTTTTTATAACATGATGATGGAGGCAGTTCGGTTTCTGCACTACTGAAGTTCAAACATAGGCTTTGTTAATTATTAAGTGAAAAAATAATACTGTGCCTACTTGATTTATTACGTTCAAGACATTTTCATTACTGATATGTCATTAAAACGTACTTTAAAAACTTTATCTATTTAGACTGATCAAAGAAGTGAAAAGTGGTACACGAAAGAAAGATGTAGCTTTGAAATATGATGTTCCGGCAAGTACAGTGCCTACTATTTAAAAAAATAAGCAATCAATTAGCACTGCAATTGAAAGTGGTGGTGCAAGTGGAAGTTCTAAGAGGTTAAGAAAACCAACGTATGAAAATGTAGACAAAGCTGTATTAGAATGGTTTAAATCGGCAAGGAGGCAGAACTTACCTATATCCGGAGGGTTAATTAAAGAAAAAGCGTTGGAATTTAGTCAAAAACTGGTTGAAAATTCGTTGAGCGTTTTGCTTTCGTATTTAAAAACCAATGAACATACAACCGATTCCCTGTATAATGGTTTAAATAACATTGAAGCTTTTTTTATTGAAAATCAAAATAAAAAATTCTCTCGTCAGTCACAAATAACTGACTTTTTTACACTAAAATAATGTTTATAACTTTGATCTATATATATATATATATATATATATATATATATATATATATATATATATATATATATATATATATATATATATATATATATATGTATGTATGTATTTTATTTAATAACCTGAAGTATTGATAACTCAATTTTTTTTTTGTGACAAATCATGGTTTGAGTTATCGACGTTCGAATGTAATTAATTTTGAAGAGATAGAAGTATCATTTCACATTATTCAGATACTGAATTTAAATCTTTATAACTTCTATTTTAAGTATTTTTTTTATAAAATAATTTGGTAACGTTTGCACAAAACTGATTTTACATGATAAACATCTATGGCACACTTTCCGATTTACATCCTGTACTTAACCTGAACTTACGAAAAATGTTTCTTAATATATCTAACTATAGGTATGTTGTAAATTAATTTTTTTTGCTGAAATTATATACAAACAATTTTATAACCTGTCTCTTGGATATAACCGTACTTGGTGTCAACCGTCTAGCAACGATACTGGTTACAATCAAGTAGATAAGGGATATAAGACTCTAGGATGCGGCCTGCTACCAGAAACTTGAAGATGATTTTGTTAAAATAACAAAATGGAATTGAAAAATAACATAAAATAATTTTTTAAAACATTGCAAATTATACTGGGAAAACTTGGAGAAAAACAGTCTGATGAAAACGTTTGGAAATTGTTTTATTACATAGCCGACGTTTCGGCACCAAATATGCCTCCTTCAAGCGAGCTCACTTGTTTCTGAAGATGAACTGTATGGTTTACATTTTCTAAAAATAATTTTGACAATATAGTTTTGTATTTTCAACACTTTTTTAAATATTTTAACTTAGTAAATTTACATTTCCCTGAAGAAGGCATTTTTGGTGCCGAAACGTCGGCTATGTAATAAAACAATTTTCAAACGTTTTCATCAGACTGTTTTTCTCCAAGTTTTGCCAATATTACTTTGATCCAGTCGAGGAATACATATTGCAAATTATAAAAGTGTATGTACGAGAGAGACTTTTTTAAGCCCGCAAACCATCTTTGACGTAGATGTATCATTTTCAAGAGGTAATAGCAATTCTGCCACATTTTGTCCTTCATAATATATTGAAAATTCTAAATATGGAATTTTCAAGTCAGATAAAAATAGATGGTACTTTTTTGAGATATAATATAAAGCTTAATTTTATTTCTCTTTCTAATTATAAGTTCATTCTTGTACTTCCAAAGTTTGTGTCCGCCATTAATGCAAATTTAATAGTTAGCAAACAAGGTCGGGTGTAACCTAACAAAGGGACAGCTTCTAGAGAAAGTCTAAGAGATCGAATTTCAGGCTCTGTTTATTTCTCTTTTATCTTTTAGTTTGACTCTACGAATACAGAACAGTTAAATTAAATGAATAATAAATCCAAGCATTTCATTTTAGTTAAAATCTCTTGGGTTATAGTTTATTCTCATAAATAAAACTTTGTTTTAAGAAAAGTGTATATAAAACTTCATTTTGAGCAAATATCAATACTATTCGATCAAGTCACAAAAAAATAAAATAAAACAACACAGTATAAAGAAAATATAACTTGATTCTTTTGTTTTAAGTAACCACTAAACATTCTTCATTTTTAAATAAATATGCAAAACTTTTAAATATTTAATTGTTGAACTACCAAGTCGTAAATTTATGATGCAGGCTGAGCCTTATTTGACTTATTAAAAAGGATTTTATTTACTTATTTATTAGTTTTTATCCATTGAATTTCTCATGAAACAATTAAAACGTGTTTAAAGCACATTTCCAGTGTCTCTATGAACAGTAAGCTAAGTACTGTTGACGGTAATATATATTTATAACAAATTTTGTAATTAATTTCGACTCGACCTATTATACCGATTACTCGGTGCTTAACATTTTTAATAATGATTTAAATGAAAAATCAATTTATTTTTAGAATATCGCATTTATTATCAGGTTATATACCCAAAACAGACCCAGCAAAATGAAAATTAAAATTATACATAGGTATATCCGAAATAATACCAAAAGGGACGTTATGAGCTATACTGTCGCAACATGCAATAAGTAAATCTTAAATCGGAATGTCAACATTCATTTTGTTTTCAAAATGCATCTTTCCAAAGGACTGTTGTCTATTTTAGACAATCAAAGAGCATTTTAAGCACTAAGCACCATTCTTTCCTGTAATAGAAAATAAACAATTCGGACAAAAAAATTATATAATCTTTTGCGTTTCTTAAAAAATATATTCAGACAAAACGTATTTTGGAATTTTATTCCTCAAATACAATTTATTGAAATATATTTACTTTGATTGATTTATCTCATGAAATAAGATGATTTTGGAATTGAATTCTTTGTTGTTTCCAAAGTACATATCTATTTATTTTACACACAGAGCACAGGGTGATAAAAAAACCGTTAGGAAAATTTAGTGGCATAAAATTGAATAAAAGTGAATGAAAAATGTAACATTAACGTACATTTACAAAGTAACCACTTTCAGAAAAGTACTCTTTTTTATAAAAAACTTATTTAACACTACTTTTGGAGAAAAAATTAACAAAAACAATGTTTGTCATGAAATTAATGATTTATTTTACATTGTTCACAATAAGTGCACCACCTTCCATTTAAACAAAGGCTTCACATCTTTTTGTGCAGGATTGTCGAATTGTCGTAAAATTTCAAATGGAATACTCTCACAGGCATTTTCTATTCGTTGTGATTCTGCTAAATCATCAATTGGAGGCTCATAAACCGTAGATTTTAAATATCCCCAAGTAAAAAAGTCTAGAATTGTCTTATCTATTTTGTATTGTATCTCTGATTGGTATATTTCCTAACCAACACTGAAAAATTTGGCAAAGCTCCAACGTGTCTTAGCCAAACCCTAAACAGGCAATCATAATACAATCGTATTTTGTGTTCATTGTTTACTTTTTTTTCTCTGTTTAACGTAGCAAAGAAGTTCACTTGCAATACTGAAAATAATATCTCCAAAATGGTTAATTTGGGTTTACCCATGTACTTAGGATCCTAAATTTTCCGAATGGTTTTTTAACTTCCAGTATAAAATTGAAAGCATATTGGAGTATATGATAAGAATGGAATTTGAATATATGGGTCATAAATATAAAACTTAACCACTAGGTAAAGCTTCTCATTATAATAATAAGAATTAAACATTATTTTAAAATAATATAGTTATTTGCATTTGAATGTTTTGTAAAAGGGATATGGTGAGGACATTATGGCCTGATATTACCTCTACCGCTATTAATTGATATGGCATATTGTTTGTCTTTGCGTACCACGCTCGGCCATAGCGACGTCACTGTACCCCTTTTCAAATTTTTATGAATTTATTTCTTGTAAACGACAAATAATTAATCAATTTAAAAAATACCGATATTTAATTTGTTTGTCTAGTATTCATATATGCAAATTAAAATTTAGTCACATGTGCCATTGTAACTAGTAAAAAAATCATGGAGTATGTTCCAATTTTTATAATAATAAGTTTGGCAGCCTGAAGGTGCATTCACATTGAGATAACACTATAAATGCCGATACCGATACTCTTACCAGTAATTCTACCACTAACTGATTTTGTTGCCGTTACCTTTTGCCATTCACAATAAGGGAGACTTACCGATGCCGTTTCTACTAAACATAACCTTTCTAGTGGGTAATTCATTTACTATCACAAAAAATATATAAAGTTTTACTAATGAATCCATTAATAGCTGGAACTATAGGACTTGCGCTTGGTATCTTATACTAAAGATGTAAAAATCGTCGACGTTTGTGGACAAGACCAATAAACTTGAACAGAGAACAGCAAGGAGATTATTATTCAAGAAATGAGGTTGTCAGACACATGTTTTTCAATTATACTCGAATGAGTACAATTTCATTCGATGATTCATATTTTTTGCAATGGTTTTCCAAGCTTGTTCTTTAATATTCAGGTTTCTAAAGCCAGTTATCCTTTTGTCCCATATTACAGGTTGTGATTCTATTAATATTATTAACTTTTCGTCCATTTACAAAGCTAAAGTCAGTACGCCACCGTCACAAAGCATAACCATAAAATATAACCTAGAAGAATATAACCCTAAATACACGCTGTTCGCTGTCTATTCAAATCCGACTATGGCCGAGTAGTAGGACGGTAACCCGAAGTAGAGGTAAAAGTTTGGAGTACATATCACGCCCCATACTTCTTATAACTCATACTTCTCATAAGTCATACTACGACGACAGCCGAACACGCTTCGTTTTCTATCTGAAAAATATTTGACATCCGCATTACTCAACTAAAATTTTATGCAAGGTGACAGATCTTCAACCTCAAATATAAAATTAACAATATGATGATACGGATATGATGTGATATGTTTTCATTAGTTTTATTGAGATTTTAACAATATTTTAAGAATAATGGAATAAAGAATATATTATACTAATAATAGTCACAATAAACAGTTAAATAAGTGACACATTACAAAAATTAGAAGATCACATGCCATTTTCACATATATTGGAATATCATCTGGTTAAGTAATCAGCTGATGGATGTTGTCGTGGTAGCATTTAATTTTCAACGGCGAAATTTTTCTAACAGTACGTTAATTTATTTATATACTTATGCAGTGCATAGCTATAAGGTTCTGATGTTCTGTTTTTAGCTCATTGGAGAAATAAACTTTAAAAAATATTGTGTTTTGTAAAATTGGTGAGCTACTATACCGAAATACGAGTACAATACGTATAACATTGTTTGTAATCATCTACAATTGATTTACTGCAACCAGAATCTCAGGGTATTTACACATCGATAAGAATATAAGAAACGGAAATTTCAGATAGTTTTGTTCCAGTTTTACAGTATTCGTACTAATGGACTGCCTGCTTCTAATGCTACATAATCATATACTATTTTCTGTGTTAGAATATTATCGGTGGAAGATATATTTGTTGTATGTATTTATTTATTATATTAGTATAGGTACTACAAATATTTGCCTACCTTACCATTTTATTAATTGTTGAATACTATATTACATCTTCATTCAATTCCAAATGTATTTAAAATGTAATAATATTTTGTTAAGTATCTGACATCGCTATATAAATTTCTTTTAAGAAACTAGAGAGACATCTATTCTCGTAATGTTGAACCTATCTTTATACTGCATATGTATTTTTTCCGAGTGTATATCGAACTTTGCCGAGAGGACCCAAAATGAGTATGGCTTGTGAGAAGTATGAATCGTGCAGAGTATGAGCTGTGAGAAGTATGGATTGTGATATGCTCCCGTTCGGAGTCTATTCAAATCCGACTATGCCCGAGTAGTAGCGCGGTAACGCGAAGTAGAGGTAAAAGTTTGGCTGTGCCAAACATTGTCTCTTTGCCGATACTCTTACCACTGCCACTCCTGCTACCTCTTCATTGTGAATAGCATCATATAAAATGTGTTAAATAAATAAGTAGAAAAATTATCGACAATAATTAGTGGCATCGGCATTAGTAATGAAACCTCATTGTGTATGAGACTGTAGAGTATGTGTAATGTTTTTTTTTTTTTATAATAAAAATGCTTACCTTTGTATAAACACCAGCACTAGACAACTCATTCTCCATGACCATAACAATGATACCAAACATGCCCATAACTAGTGCGTAATCGCTGATCCTCTTCCTCTTTTCGAATAGCGCTTTGCGTCTGCCGAGCCGGTAGCCCACATTGGGCTTGTGCTTGAGGCTGCCAGAGGAGGCGGCTCCAGACGGGCCCTTGTACACACCGCCTCCTAGAGCGCGCTCCTCCATGAAGCGCGGGTAGTCGCAGTGTCCGGACTCGTCGCCACCGCCACCGCCGCCGCCGCCTACCCCTCCCACCCCCACTGTCTCTGCCCCGCAACTCGCTATGGTCGTGTTGTTGTTCCCGCCGCTCGCCACGCAGCCGCCGCCTTCTCGACTTGGGTTCGTGGTCGTATTGGAATTTGCGTTCTTCACGGAACTAGGAATGGACAGGGTAGATACTGGTTTGCGGAGCTACAACCAAACAGTTACGATTTCATCAGTTACATTACAAGTCAATACTACCAACACGTACACACCCTACACCTAGGGACAAAGACAAAGCACACATTTAAAACACAAACATTGAAAATACACAACACTTCACATTTATATTTAACATATCCATTAGCCCTATCTTTTAAATTTACGTGATGCTGATGCTTAATTCAAATGACAATTTTTGTGCTAGTAAAAGTATTTTCAAAACAGTTGCAATTATCTTAAAAATGTACACTTTAAAGAAATGATTGTTTCGTTTTGTTATATCATTTTAAAAGAAGCCAAATTTAAAATTTCAACATTATCATTATACAGGCACTTATTTAAGTAAACGTACAACTCTTAACCGATGCTAGAACTACCCCCACGTAGTGTTTCACTAAAATCAAGATATATTCTTGATCTTGTCTTGAAATCAAGAGAAGACCAAGACAAGAAGTATTTTTTATTTCCCAAGACAAGACAAGACAGTATCATTAAGAATCAAGATTTCTTGACAATATGGTATTTTCCGAGGACTGCCAATATTAAAAATTTATATAAAATATTAGTGTTGATCGGTAAACAAGATGGAAAAAACAAAAAAACATATTATAAATTGATTGTTGCAAAAGATATAAAGCATTTAAATTTTGCTGATGTACTAGATGACCTTCCAATGGGAGACCAGTTGAAATCCCTACTCCGTCTTCGAATGCGATAAGAGATCGCATGAACCACTGATAGCCCACCGCTGGTACTGTACAACTAGTACAGAATATTTAACTCGGGTTTTCACAGGTACTCTTAGATATATCTGTTCTTTAAGAAAAAAAAAAATAAAAAAAAATATGAGAGAATACCCTATTAATATGGCAAATCTGCATTTGTATGTTTTATGTGTCTAGATCCTCTTAACGCTCAACTCAAATACTATTTTTCAGAAAATTTCGAAACCATGTACTTCTACCTTATTCTAATATGAAAAGAGGAAAGAAGCCATTAGATTTTAATACAAATAGAGCTACCTGAATACCTTTAAATGTATTTTTTCGCGATTTATGTTATAATAAAAATTAAAGATTATAAAATTTTGTATAGATATTATATTGATACTTCTATATATTTTTTAATTAATTTATAAAATTAACTATTTTAATAAGTCATGTAGCCTATGATTTATTATAATACGAATATAAATACAACTCCTTGGTTACACAGTTGTAATATTCAAATATATATAACGGACAGGGGCAAGGGTAGAGCATACGCCAAAGCTACACTTGAGCGTTCGGATTAGATAAAGCGATAGAAAAAGGGGATTCCCCTAAAATATCAAGAAACAAGAAATATCAAGAATTCTTGAAACAAGACAAGAATTACGTCGCCAAGAAATGAGCAAGACAAGGAAGTTTTATTTTCTTGTCTTGATGAAACACTACCCCCACGTTAGTTACGTATAGTTCAAAAAATCAATGTGTTGAATTTCAAAACTGCCGTGAAACGTTTTTTGCACAGGCGTACAATTTATATTCTCTTTATTTGATATTCTCAATATGCCAATTACCTTCACGAATCAAGAATATGCAAACATGCAATAGTGTTGATAAACATATAGTTTTTCATTATAAAAGTCTGAACAACGCCGCGACGCCAGTGATCTCAATATGTCAATAGCAGGTGTGAATTTTTTTCTAGAGAACACGTCGATTTTTATTTTTTTTACATAATTTTGAATTATGACGTAATTGGCGACTAAAACTACCGATAGCTGCGCTAGTGTTGTAGCATGCTCTGAAAATGGTATTGTGCTATAACATTGTATATCCAACATTCGTTTTGAAGTATACTAACAAATTCATTAAACTTTTTATAAATAGTGTTAGTAAAAATTTTGTGTAAATTATAATCACATTCGAAGAAAGTTATCTTAGACTTATTTCTAAGGAAATGTTTACTTATTTGGAGGCAATAAATTCTTCTCGAAATTTTATAGAAGGGGGAGAATTGTTGAATCGTGGGTTGTTATTTTTATGTGGCGTTAATGAACATAAAGCTACAGACTAAAAAAATAATTGGGCTGTGTTTAAACAAGTGTTCTAACGTCACATCCTCATGAGATTAGAAGAACTTTAAATTTACAATTGATTATTTACAAAATGTTTTTGTATAGCTGGCCATCATGTGCCCAGTGCAAACACATTACAGCAGTCTTAATATTTTGTACAAAATAGTAAAATAGTACCATATATTATTCATGGATGTTAAATAAATATGTATTTACTTTACTTAGTTAAGAAAATTAAAATGGAATCAAATTGTTTTAATTACAAGTGTAAGAAATATATTGAATGCACACATAAAGTGAAAAGTGTATTATTTACGCATGAATTGGTCAGGAAATAGTACAATACTTTTCATTTTTGTATCTTATGATTCGTCACTTGTTTTCCAGTTCGTATTTTCCTAATCTAGCCCTCTCTTTTGTCGACAGACTCCATTTTACCAAATTTATTTTGGATGTCACTCTTCCTCTCACCAATTTTTGGGGCAGATAATTTCTTACTACCCCGAGAATGACAGCCATAAACGCAGCAATTGACGTTGTTAATATTTTTTCGTTCTTTGCTCATATTGCAAAGTAATTTATATATACTTTAAAACAAAAAGACAAACAAAAAACCGGCAAGGAATCCAATGCACTATATATATTTACTGTAAAGCTGAATAACAGAATACCATTTTCAAGAGTTGCAGATATCGTCCGCTTGAGAGATTCACGTTAATTTTAGTCGCCAATTGTTTAGTTTTAAAGGGCTCCAGTTCTTATAGAAAGCATGTGAAATGAAAATTGTTGCCAGATTTACTGTTCATCGGTTAAGCGTTATACGCTACATAAATAACACACTGCATGTATGTGGAATCGTTGTTTATACATTAATATACAATCATTTTTAAATAATATCTGTAGGAAGATTAGCAACGCTATAATAAATTTGAGTAGTACAATTTTATTTAATGAAAATCTACATCAAGCATATCGAAAATTTCGACATTTTCTGCTCATCTATATTAACGTTATCATTTTATGTAGAATCGTTGTTTCTACTTTAATTTATAATACCTATATAAAAATTTAGCCTTAAACTGCACATTTCTCCGATGATAATGATAATAAGAATAGTATGATCAAATTCATTTTGTTGGGCTCTACCACAAATACAAAAGGTGAAAATGTGTGAAATAAATAATACTGTAGATACTACAGTGTAGTATGTGTTTTTGGAGCCAATTAGAGTTGGCATCTGCATGTTGGAATCCATTGGATATTTTTAAAAATTTCTATTGGAAATTTTCATCATTCAAGCCTAAAATGTTTTCCTTAGAAAACAGAAGAAAGTTACGCGACCTGATATTTTTACATAAAGTTTTCGAGAGTGACGTCTTCTCACCAACTTTATTATCATCATTTTGTCTAAGAGGATTTTTAACCTAAGTATGTAACTACTCGACAAGAACAAACTGCTTATTTACTCTTTTATTTTACGGAAAATTCTCCTACTGTAAGATTATTACGCTTGCATAATGACAAACATGCTAAATTTACTTTGTTATAGTTCACATGTTTAACGCATTTTAAGCATTCACTTAAATTCTGTTAAGATATTATTTATATATAATTTAAATATTTATTTGATGTTATTATGTACACTTATTTAATATAAAAGTTTTGTACACACGTAAACTGTTATGGTTATTTTTGAAAACTGTAACCATTATGAACAATTATTGACCAAGTAATACTCCTATCATAGTTTGATCAAACAATTTACCCATTTTTGATTCGATAATATCTGTTTTGATTACTGGATTTACATGATTATGGAATGGCGGATCATTGTCTTTGTATTACATTAAAATTAAATATATGTAATTTGGTTTAAAATTTTATTGTTTTTTATTTTAATTCAAATGTTTATTAAATATAATTCCATAATTGTAAACTTAAATACTAAACTATTTAGTTATATCATTATTTATTTGTTGTTATTATTATTTTATGCCAGTTCTTGAACTATTAATGATGGTCTGCTAAGAATAAAAATTTAATTAAAGAAATATTTAAACTCTCAATATCATATTACATTTGATTAAGATATCAGATATCTTGCAAGAAATTAAACAATATTAATTATGAACGCTGCACATAAAGGTAGCCTTTTTTGTATGTAGACAGTATTGAATTACAATATTTGAAATTCAAGATTTACATTACCAATATAGATACATATATAACTATCAATTAGTTTAATAATATTTGATTTTCAGATGTTTGTTTTTCCACATTATTATGCAATCTAAATAAAATTTAAACATCAATTATTTATAATAATTTATAAGGGAAATACGAGGTATTTTCAAAATTAACAATAAACAAGTTTAGCCTGTAAAACAAAACACAATTGAAAATTTCTGTGGCGACTATCAATTTTGTCTCAAAAAATTGACTAAGGAATGTACAAACGGTTTTGCTCCATGGAACAAATTCCCATTTTTTTCCGGTCAGTAAATGTTTCTGTTTCATAATTTTATTTATCTTAAAATTGCGTATTCAAAACGCTGTCAATACTGATTGTATTTTTAAATACAGATAATTTCTTTTATAATTTTTTTCTTTTTAATTCAAAATTAATCTGAATAATATACAGGTTGTCTCACAACTCGCGCCCCAGACGAAACTGACACTTGCCGACGACAATAGGTTGCCAACAAATAGAAGAAAATAATTTGCGGCTGCTTGCATAACGGAGTTACAAGACTTTTTAATCCACCAATCCCGGAAGGATATCTTGAGGTGTGATGATATTATTACAATATAAAACTGGTTGCTAGGTTTTAAAAATACTACTAGTGAGTTACAAAATTTGTTTGACTTACTGTCATTTTGACACTTTAGAGTTGACTTTTCACTGTCAACAAATTTAGGTTAGCGAAGGTGTCATTCGAGATCATCATTTATATAGTACAGTGCAACGTGTTGTAGCAGCTGTGTAAAATGTGTTAAACGAAAATATTATTGCCATTTGAATTCTTTGAGGTTAAAACAACAAATGGTGGTTTATGATCCACAAGATTTCTATCCGGAAAACGTTCCGAATAGACTCGTGCTGCCTCTCTGACGTTACGTACACATTCTCCGAAAATTCTAATCATTTCTAAGTAATCAGCGGCTGAATACATGGTAAGAATTTGCATTTTTTTATTCACCTTGTCAAATTAAATTTGACACTGACATTTTTCGAAAACTACAGTCGCCCACACATTTTTAAGAAGATTTGATTTGTATAAAACCATAGTAACGTAAAATTACGGCAAAAACACGTTAAAGGTGTAGGTCTCTGATTGGTCAATTTTAAGACGTCTTTTCTCTAATATCTTTTAAGCTAGATTTTTTTTTCTTCGAAATTACACATCCGAGTGCAGTCCCGTGTTTCCTCATTCGCTCTGGGGCGCGAGTTGTGAGTCAGCCTGTATTCCATTAAAAATAAAATTATTTTAATTTATATCAAATGTTACCAAATTTTTAATCAAAAATAGTTCATGTGAAAGCATAAATAACAATTAGATGTCTGACCGAAATAGAAGTAGGTTATCGCAGAGAAAATTGAATCTTACAAAAAGTAATTATCTAGAAACTAATCGAAATCCCAATATAAAAATCAGAGCTGCAAAATAATTAACTACATTGGTAATGAATTCATGTTTCATTACTACTATCTTATACCTAATGTGACATATTTATTATTGGTATCAATAATCGGTATATCATCCTCAATTTTTATCTGTTTCAAAAACAGGCGGTTTCCTAATTTAAAAATTGAAAACAGGCGTTATGGATACTTATTTATTTTAGATTCATTTTTTGATTTATAACTTAAATTTTATTATATTTTCCATTCACAATTTTATATCTTCGATTATAACATAATATGTAAATTACATATTCTTATTTAATATTAAGACATATTACAAATATAGTTTAATTAAAACGTTATCCTACATGAATTAAAATATTGATTATTCTCAAAATGACATGCTAAACTCTTATTTTAATTACGTGTATAAATTTATATGAAAATGGATTTGTAATTTGATGTCAAATTGGAATAAAAGCAAATACATAGCTACAAATGAGACCAACTAAAAATAATTATATTATTCTGTCATAATACCGTTGTATTTATAATTTTTGCTACATAATTAACGATTCACATACAAATGTCAGCGTATTTATGAATTAATATTAATATTAAAATATAATTTATTTTGGAATACATAAAATATTCTCCTAGTTTAAATCAAATATTATTTTGTTTTCATATTATCGTTTTTAATTTTTGCTATTATAAATTATAAATTACAATATGAATTGCGTAGGCTTCCACAGTCTGAGTCATGAGAAATATTCGTTTTCCGGGAATGGACTGTGTCATATTTTGAGTCAGATCTCAACGTTTCGCCCGCAGTCATATGGGGCATCTGCAGGAGCAAGGGGGATAGTACTGTCTTAAACAAGGTTACCTGACGTGTCAACCACGCTAGAGGCCGGGTTTAAGCAACAAAAGGGAGAGACTCAGTTTACAAGGTTACCCGACGTGTAAACCACGCTAGAGGCCAAATAAACCAAGTGACGAAAGGAAGGCCGAGAAGACAGTTATATACTAATCTAAAGGTACGGTAGATGAGCAAAGCTAATGAGGACCAATGGGAATCGAGTTCGTAATGGTAGATTGGGCGTGTCGTGTTCCGAGAATCACCGGTTTCCACATGTGGCTCAAGATATAGCCATCATCCCGATTGATGTTTTTAGGATATTTTCATAATTCTAAAGTTTCCCTGTGTTTACGTCTGTAAAACTCAGGGACAGGAGCTAAAATGCTGGAATTTTCAAATAAAATGTTCTGACAATCTAGTGTGAACACTTCTTCCTGTTTCACCTATGTATACTGTGCCGCAAGAATAATGAATACTATAAACACCTGGTGACGACAAGGGTTCGCGTTTATCTTTAGTTTGGGGGAGTATTTCTGAGATTTTTTGTGGAGGTTTAAAAAAGACCTTAATATTGTTTTTATTAAGAATTCTACCTATTTTATCCGAGAATCCTTTAATGTAAGGGATAGAAGCAAATGTTTCGAACGAGGTATCCACGGGTTTTTTGGGTAAAGGGTTTAATTGTCTATGAATTACATTATTGATTAATTTTACGTCATAGTTGTTCTGGATTAAACTATGTCTGATGTGGTCAAGCTCCTGCTGTAGGATATCAGGTTCAGAGATTTTGATGGCACGGTGTACGAGAGCGTTGACTACTGAGAGTTTCTGCGAGGGATGGTGGTGAGAATTAAAATTGCGATACCTATCAGTGTGGGTGGGTTTTCTATAAACAGCGTGCCCTAACTGACGTAGGGTTTACGATTAACCAGAACATCAAGAAAGGGGAGAGTTCTGGTATTTTCTACCTCCATGGTGAATTGAATATCCTTTAGATTAGTAGGTATATAACTGTCTTCTCGGCCTTCCTTTCGTCACTTGGTTTATTTGGCCTCTAGCGTGGTTTACACGTCGGGTAACCTTGTAAACTGAGAGTCCCCCTTTTGTTGCTTAAACTCGGCCTCTAGCGTGATTCACACGTCGGGTAACCTTGTTTAAGACAGTACTATCCCCCTTGCTCCTGAAGATGCCTCCATAAGACTGCGGGCGAAACGTTGAGCTCTGACTCTAAATATGACACAGTCCATTCCCGGAAAACGAATATTTCTCAATTACAATATTAAATTTAAATGTGAAATTAAGTTCTTATAGGTTATATGAAATATTTAAATCTACATATTTGCATTTTTTATTGTCAATATAACAATTAAAAATTCCTGTCTAATTCAAATTATTTTATACACCTAACATAGTCATGCTTCAACATCAATTTTTTAACATTTGCATTCTATCGTAAAGTGCGGATCCTAAATATGTGCCTGTAAAATTACAAGTAAACGTCAAAAGCTAAAAGTAGTGGAAGATTTTTCCAATGGCTTGTGCATCAATAGCATTCGAGCACATCAAAACTACAAATCATATATGATGATAAAGAAGTACATCAATAAAATGTATAGCAAGCGCACGATAGAAAAACCTTGATAGAAAATTGGTTTGTGGGCGAGTTCAAATGAAACAAATTACTATTTTCACTTTAGTGCAACCGTTTGCCAGTTTTTTTTATCGTGCGTTTACTATAGTAGATTAAAAAAATTAAAAAAATATGTTATCAAAAGAGAAAATGGTGCTTCACTACTAGTAGTGATTTATTATTATAATTTATTAAAAGTTTATAAACAAAAATTCTACTGAATAAAAATACTTTACAAAATACTAATAAACACAGTATAAAATTTTAATTCTACACTATTATGTTTTGTACAATAAAAAAAAGGATTTTATTTGATTGTCTACAAATAAGACAAACATTTAATGTTTTAAAAATAAAATGTTCTTTGACATAAAAATAGGTATGTTAGGGCCGGAAACCACGTTCCGGCAAATGCACTGGCGAGCAAAAATGTCAAACCACATAAAAATATCAATATATTTCCAAATTCAGGACATTAGATTTATGTTGTAAACTATATTAAACTACCCCCAATATTATTTAAATGGCGTATGGATGGAGCAACTTTGCCCCAATTTACCCGATTACATATGAAGTGTCGAACAAATTCATTGCACTGTTTGATAATATTGAAATGGCTGGTATTTTTTTGCTCGCTAGTGTATTTGGAATGTATATATGAAACAATTAATTAACAGATTTAAAAAAAAAATCACCAAACTTCTTACAGAAAATCATTAGAATTTAGTATATGATAAAATTTAAGAACCATTTAAAAAATAATGCTTTACTAATGGGATATGTGACCATATTCGAATTTCAATATATATGTCAGAAAATATAAAAACTAACCACTGTAGCTTCTCATTATAGTAATAAAAACTAAATATTAATTTGTAATAATCTTGTTATTAACAATTTAATATTTTGGAGAAGGTATATATGTCGTAAGTATGTTAGAACCGTGGACGAAGATTGACTGCGGGAAGGAAAGAGACAGGTATAAATCAGCCTATCAGCGTCGCGTTTATGTTGTGGTAGGTATGTCAGGGTGTGTCCTGATCACATCTGGCTATAACTATCTCTTTCCCTCCCAGTCTAACCGTCTTTTTTCACGCTTCTACCATTGTCACGTCACAAATCCTTTCTCCAAATTTTTAATAATTATTTTCTCGTAAAGTACGAATAATTAATCGATGTAAAAAATACGGGTATTTTATTTTTTTGTCTAGTATCATATTATGTAAAAATAAAAATTTGGTCACATACCCCATTGTGACATGATAGTTTGAATGTGTTTTCTATGGAGCTGTTCATTCCAGTCCTATTGGATTTAGCAAACACCTCCGTATACAACGTAAACCTAAATACTGAAAAAAAAAAATTACGAATACAAGATTTGAAGCCAACCATCAATGAGACGTATTTAGGGTTATTAAAATCCCAGAAGAAAACGTCATCCAAAGTTATCTTAATTAGAAAATATTATTGAAGATATTGGAACCCAGTATTTGTATTAAAAAAGGGAAAATAGGGAGTAAAATTTATAAAAATCTTTTTAGAAAATGGTGTAGCGTGTTTTGCTGAAAATAACTATAAAAATTTTTGATAAACAAAATCAAAAATATTGTGTCATATACACAGAGCGAATATGAGAAACTGTGACATACACGATCAACAACGCAAATCGTATAAAGCACACCATAAAGTATTACGGCACACATATTTGAAAAAACTGTTTAACCTTTTTAAACGCCTCCTTCACTGTTTCTCGTATTTGTGTAAAATACTACTTTAAAAAAAATGTGTCTGTATGTATGTGGATTGTGGAAAACTATTTGAACTCTAGCATGGTTATTAAGTCTGCATGTTTAATGTAAAAGTTTTGTTATTATCGTAATTTATAGTACAAAATAAGTTGCTTCAGTATCATTTGCATTCATTAGTAGTTATTATCATTTCCTGAAAACTTATTTAATTTTTTTAACATGGTTAACTTACTTTATATTACACTAATGGGTAAATTTATAAACTTTAAACATTATTGTTTTATGAATGTTTTAACTAATTTAATATTCTCATAAAATTAAAACTAACACATTTCTATTATTACATATTTTACTTTTTCGACTAAATGTACGAATTTTCATTTAATATGATTGTTGAGTATACATATAATCGAAAAAGTTGGGTGTCGTTGAGGTAATTTTTTTATCTGAAAGAGAATCTAATGTTTGCTTTTTCATATGATTACAGAAAAGTCACGTAAAACGATATTCTGTGAATTTAAAAGTGTAGGACAGTGTTCTTAGAGATACTTTGTGAGATGTACGAGTACTCAGGGACTACGGCGTGAATGGAAATTTGTTGGAAGCGATTCGAGTGTGGTATGAGGACAGAGAAGCTGCTATGCGAATTGATGGCAGGTTAAGTGACTTGTTTCGTGTAAATGTTGATGTGAAACAGGGAACAGGGTTGTAGTATGTCTCCGTGGTAGATTAACGAGTATACAGGATGGTGGTTGAGATTGCCGAACAAAGTCCTTTAACATGTAAAATCATACTTTCATAATTTCCTGCTTTTATAATTATTTTAGGTAACAATCTTTAAATAATAGTTGTACAGTATAAAATTCTACACCTGAATCAATAAACAAAATTAATTTTGCATGCTTTGTAAATAGCGATAGCCATAGAAAGGAAACAAAATATTAATGATATATCAATCAAGTCAGGGCTTCGATTTTGTAACTTTAAATTCTGTCTGATTTCAAATTCTGTCGGAATTGGGTTTTCTCCACTATGAATTCTATTGATCCATACCAGTAGAATTTGAAATCTGACAGAATTGAGATTTCCCCAATTCTTTCTCCGGATAGATTTCAAATTTTACTGGTCTGGAGCAATAGAATACGTAGCATTTAAAACCCAATTCTAATAGAATTTGAAATTAGACACAATTTAAAGTTACAAAGTGAACAACCATCAATTTAAATTAAAAGATAATTGTTTACTTGGACATAAATTACAAATACCTAACATGAGAGATAAACCGTTGAACATTTATTAATATATTTGTTTTAATTCCATGGTTATCGTTATTTTTGGGGTGAATTTCGACATTTTCATATCAATAAGGGATTCCACCTTTTTTTATATAATTTCATCTGAGCGTATAAGTAAAAGTAAAACTGTCGGTGAAAATCCGGTGAAAAATTCCTATTAATAAGCGAGTTATGGTCCTCCGAAATTTGAAAATATAGATGTGACGTCACGTATATAAGTTTTTATATCAAACTATTTTCTTCGTGGACCTAAATGGTCTTGAAATATATGCTATTTCTAAATTATATTTGTAAAAAATAAATGAATATTATTATACTGTACAAGTCGACATGATTTATAATTGGAAATGTATTTAAATTATTAGGTTTAATGCAAAATATTTATATTCAAATAAAAAAGCAAGAAATTACGAAAGTATTTATGTATACAGGGTCAAAAATACTGTAAAAAATTTTAAGGGCATATAGTACTGACCAATATAAGTAACATAAGTTTAATCAACTTACTACTGATCTTCAACTGTTTCCGAGAAAAGCGACAAATCGAAAAATACTGATAAAGATAGTGACCGAATAAAATTTTGTCTGTCAGTAAATAGACTATAAAAAACAATAAAATTTTATATGAAACGTTTTTCTCAATTTCTAATAGTTACGAAGTTATTTGAAAACTAAATATTGGCCGAGGTCGCCACAACATTTAACATAGTACAATTATTTGATTTTTTTTAACAAAAGCACATCTAAGATGACCTCTGAAGAGTAAACAAAAAATCCCATTTAATCAAAGTCGTAACTTTTATAGTTTTCGAGATAGCAAACGTAAACCCCGTAAAAACTCATTTTTCACTGCCTCAAATCTCGGAAACTATATAGGATTGGACCCATGTTGATTAAGTTTTTTTTACTCATTTTGGTCAGTACTATATGCTCTTAAATTTTTTACAGTATTTTTCAAACACCTGTATAGTTCCCGATAATGTAATTTTTGTGTTGGGTGAAAATAAAAAACAAAAGAGAACAATGAAAAGGGGCTACATGTAGTCGGAAGGAATATGATTGTTTGATGAATTCTAACAGTTGTTTAGGTTATTATATTTACAAAATATTATGTTTCTAAAAGTAATCAATTTATTATATCTAACGGATAATGAAGAAGACACCCTTAAACAGTATGTCAGTATAATTTAAAAATATATAAAGAGATAATATCCACTTTATTTAATCAAAGAGTAGTTGTGGATGTTTTACTGCTATTAACATAATTTGTTTCTTTGTCTGAAAACAAATCAATAAACGCAAATCTTCTTTGCTATTAATAGAAAATATTTACTTAATTATACGTAGAAATAAACAATATTACAAGTAGCGTATACTGTTAATAACTTCATATTTTATTTTGGTTTTTATTTATGTTAAAATGAATAAAATATTTCATGTGGAACTATATTTATATTCCTGTTTTATTGTAATCGCAGATAAGTATTTGTGTCAATATTTTTGGGGTTTCTATTTATAATGTTTCATATTTTATACGTAAATTATAATGTTATTGCCATTATTTAAAATAAATAATAATATACTTTTCCCCTACGCGCTCAATAAATTTTTGAGTTCTAATCTGCTTCAGAATATTATCGTTATGTCGTTAGATTACAAAATCCGTTATATATATATATATATATATATATATATATATATATATATATATATATATATATATATATATATATATAACGCCCACTTGTTTTTAAAACGACTAGGCGAATTGTAGCTTAAATATTTCTCCAAAACACTTTACCATAACCTAACGTACAAAACTCGGCCTGAGTTTTGCAGGCGTAAGTTTTGTGCGCTATGTTAGATTACGTTAAAGATATATTTAAAAAAATTATTCATTTTCAAATCGCCGTCATTTTGAAAACGATTATGCGTTTTATCTTACATTACACTAAAATTTAAGTGTATCGTTGGATACTGAACGTATTAATTATTTCAAATTACCTGTGACGTCGTCTATTTTAAAATACTTATATGTTCATCAAGCATTTAGTTTTTGTAAACGTACAATAATTTCTAGATACATATATTTTTTATAATAACTATCAATTATCAGTAATTTGAGAACAATTTAAAAAAATTAAATTTATGAACGTTTATAAAAAATTTAATAATCTAAACATGTAATTTAATGCTAAATAATATTTTCAACTTTGAACCAAATTTTTCACAAAAGTTTAAACAGGGTTTCGAAAATTCGTTTCCTACATAAAAAAAAAAACTTAAAAGCGAAATATTAACATTCTTCCCAGTATTAAGAACTGTGAATTTTTGTGTCAATATTAGCATGTTTTATTTAATTAAAGCAGTAATAATTAAAACAAACAAAATGTTAAATTAAGATTTTGCTACTGTACATGTGATTCAATAAAATTTACACCAAATCTCCAAATACAGGCTCATACCCTGAAAATGATTAATAATTAAATAGCATCACTTTTTTAAAAAATACATCAAAAACGTAGATATTAAATTATATAGAGAATACAACGTTATTTTTTTTGTTTTGTTGGAGTTATCTACCTAATAATTTTAGAAAAAAAATATTTCTAATAAAGGATGCAGGTAATAAAATTCTATACCTAAATCAGTAATGAGATTTTATTGTGCAACTTTTGTAACATGTAAATCGAATTTGAAATTTTATAAATACTGGTCATTTGTAGTGGCAACCATGGAATTAATAAAAAATGACAAATAAATGCATAATATTCGAACTGTCAGAAATTTATTAGGTTAGATACCATTTTTTTAAATTGAGCTATAAAAACAAATTTCGTAATTATTAAATTACTATTTATTGTGATTTGGTTTATAAATAGAACGTTTTTATCAATAAAAAAGCTGCAAATAATTTAATGGTATTATATTGACAGTTAAATCATTATGCATTTATTTGTAATTTTGTGTCATTACAAATGAGCAATAGTTTTAAAATTAAAATTCATTTAATAGGTTACTAAAGGTGGAAAATAAAATTACATTATTGATTTCGGTTTAAAAATTAATATCTGCAATCCTTATTTGAAATTTGTCAAAAATTAATTAAATTAAAAGGTATCTACAGCAATAACATAGTGTTCCCCATATAACGGATTTCATGTAGACACCCGGTATATAAAAAAGTGATATTAACTTTCTTATTTCATTGCAAACTTCTGTGAAAATAATACCTACATAAAATAAAACAAACGTTATAAACTATTTGTCATAAAGAGTTGTTGATGATTAGTACATAATTTAATGTATACAATCCAAAAAATAAACCAAAGAAATTATAATTTTATTTTTTATGTAGTTTAATGTGACTTTTAATGTAGGTGATTTTTAAATATGTAATATCAATGCTATTGATTTATAAATAAATTTGGATAAGGACAAGCCTGTATTTAGTAACACCCGGTATACATTTTTTTTAATAAAAAAAGTGCTGCATAACCTAAAACTAATTATTAATTTTTACAATTCTACAGGATATAGATATTAGACTATAGGAATTATTAGTATTTACAAAAAAATTTAGCTGGGGATTTCGCTAATTTACAAGCCATACCCTAACCTAACAGAAGATTTTTAGTTATTTATGAAGCATGAAGCTTGTATGTACAGTCTCGAGGAATAGCACCAGCAGATCTGAGATTACTTTACGAATAATTTAGTAGATAAATGCCTTCGTCGCATAGCATTCTAACGTCCCCAGATCCGCTACTGACTATTAGTCTTTGCTATTTTTTTTTTCTATTGTAAGCGTAGAATGAAATCCTTGACAATTCATACTGTTTCAGGGTTACTCGTACACAACAATAGGTAACATTTATTAAAGCCCTTGCGGTAAAAAACAGAGTTGCATAGTACTTATATTTTTCAATACGAGTACATCTTACACTAACCGTAAATAAGTGATTTTACTTATCTGAAATTTCAAAATAGCTTCCCAAAAACTACTCCCACAGATAAGCGAAACGATTATTTTAAGTAGATGAATTCAATTTTTAAAAAAGACAAACTTTATATTATGCAAATTGTCCATTTGACGCCTCTAGCTTTAATCTTACAAATAAAGCAAAAAAGCACGTGTATGCCCGTCCGAGGCCCATTGGTCCTTTATAAAAGGTATTCAAAACGCACGAGATATGTCGAAAAATATAACTCAAATAATTTAAAAAACTCCCCTATGAATAGAATAATGATAACATATAATAAGAATTTTCAGCATTTAGATCTATTTAGCCTTTAAGACTATTATAAACTATAACTGCTCGTCTGTATTTGTCTATTGTTATCCTTATGTATAAATCGTGGAAGCCTATTATTGGGTAACTGTTGGCTTCCCAAATATTAATAAAATAAAATAAATAATACATTTATGCAAATTGTATAATTGTTACTTAAAAATAATAATTCATCTATTGTTAAATGCAATTAAATATTAAGGCCTTGCATAAATAATAATAATATTTTAATAATAATAGGTGGAAATCAGTAGCAAGATATATTCAGCTGTAATTTTGAAAATCGTGACAGGAAAATGAAATAAAAGGAATCAAATAAAAAAAAAATTATTATTCACAGAAGTAATGAAGACACACAATTATGGTAAATTATGACAAATGAAAAAAGGTCAAGCTTCTCATTTATTAAAGCTAGCCATGAATAAATTTGAATACAAAGCTTAAACAGTGATCCATCCAGTGAATTTATTTATTTCAATATTTTCATAATCGAAATCATGGTAAAAAAAACCTTCTTAAAACAGTCTGAAATGTTTTAAAGACATAAATATTAAAATTCATTTTCAACCAGCTCTGGAATATATAAACTTGACAAATAACATTTTGACATATTTTAAACCTAGTTTTACAAATGGTTTGCCTTTTAATTACAACTTATATAAGTAATATCATTTCCTCATTTATCCTGTAAATATCTTTAATTTATTTTCCTGAGACAAATTTTCAAATTACATTAAATCTAATTCAATATTTGACAGATGTTATAAATATTATTAATTATTTTTAATGCAACTGAATTCCACCCAATATTTGTAATACATTCTTTGCATTAGTTTCTTTTTCATAATACACCTTCTTCATAAATTATATATACACACAGTGGTAAAGTTAGGGGAACACCAAAAACGATATGTATTTAAAAAAGTAAACCCTCTGTCTTTCATATTTATGTTGTTAATTTTACATGTACAACATATAACACATGACGATGTAACACCTAAATATAACCACCAAATAAAGATTATCACTTATCGAAGTATTAAATATTGCTCGGTTTTTAGCTTTATTGAATATGGAATATAAATTTGTGATCACTATTATTTATTTTTAAGTAATAATTAATAATTTATAAACAAAATTAAATTTTTACATTAGTCTTTGCAATGGGAATTTGCCGCTACCAAATTCAGTCAAAAAAATCGTAAAAAGCAAAAATATGATTATTTTGTGTTCCTCTAATTTTGCCATTGCGTTTATTTAAAATATTTAAATTCTTTAATTTTTTAAATTAGCAAATAACCTTACTTTGAGTGCTTTAAGCTTAAATAAAACTATATTATAAAATACATTTGTTTCGGGTTAAAAAATAATTTCAAATATTACCTGTTGTTGATTTTTGAATAGAATTAAAAACCAATTTATCTAAATTAAGATTTAATTTTATTGATGTCGATTTCTGTCTGGAAGTAAATAGCAATAGAATTGGAACTCATATAACCATTTATTTTGTTATACCATTTATCTGGATCTATCTTGTCATTTAATTTACTGAAAGATTAGATTAAGTATCCAATTCTTTTTCTTTGTTTTCTACTTTCTTTAATTTTTTTGTACCATATAAAAAAGGTCATTACAAACATATCTTATGATAACGTGAATAATTTATGTTCTGCGACAAGATATTGATTTTACTTTTATTTATATAAAAATAATCTTCAGTATGTTAACTGTACAGAATAAATACGAGAATCTGTGAAACAGCAGTTTTACATGGGCCATCAGTTTTTTATTTAGCATTCTTATATGTAATTGTATAAATAGTATAATTTTCAGAATTTTTGATTGCGGTCACTTTTTGGTCATCGAATGAACACAAACGCACATGTTAAAATTCAAATGCTAAAATTGGCTTTTCTGTAGCATTTAGAGCAAAACTACAACATTGAAAAATTGTTTAAATTAAATTTTACATTAATAAAATTTAAATTTAATGTAGCACATCGACGGTACGAAATATGTCAGATATAAAGTGATAAAATTTTCACCAGAATCAGACGGCCATGTAATTAAAACATATCAATGTGATGATTTAATAAAGTGTCACTTCTTATAATTGTCATTTTCTTTATAATATTTTGTGAAACGCTATGGCACTTTTATTGAAGACCAGCGTTTCTTAACCTAGGGGTCGTGACCCAAATTTGGATATCGAAAGAGTTGTGAGTGAGTAGTGGGTCGCGTAAACTATTCAGAATTTTATAATTTTGATTATTAAGTGCCAATCATATTTTTCGAAAATGTATATAAAATGTCACTAAAATGTTACTAATGTTAATGTTAGCAAAAAATGTGGAATTCCTACTGCTAATAATCCCAGCGAGATCTTGATTTAATTTTTGTTAATAAAAGAAAAACCAATCTTGGGAAATAAATAATTGAAAATATTATTCCCTTTTCTACATCTATCTATATGTGCGGGTCTGGTTTTTCTGCTCTTGTAATTATTAAAACTAAATTTTAAGAACCGCCTCCAACAAGAAAATAAATGCCGTTTTTCAAATAAAACTGCAATTTGAAGAACTTTCAAATTCATGAACCAAATTATAACAAATTTCGTATTATTTGAATTTTTTGATCTTATAATGGTGTTAAATGTATATTATTTTGTTGATATATAGGATGATACTATAAAAACAAGATATGCCATTGCACATGTATCTCTCCATCTCTTTCTACAGCTGTGACGTCACCCAGTGCCATAGGCAGCTGTATAAATAATAAAATATTACTAACAAGACATTTTTAGTCAAATATAATTGGGGATGTTAACTTATTTGTTTGTAATTTAGTTTGTTCTAACGTAGTAATGAAAATAATTTTAATAAATAATACATAATAATCAAAAAATTATATTAAGATAGTTACTGTTCACAATGAATGGACGAAATAATTTACTTTTTATTATTTATTAAATAAATAAACATTAATTGTATTTATTTTTTAGCCAGAATTTGATATAATTGAAAGTTCTCAATGCTATTTGATACTGACTTTTCATTGGATGACATCAACGAAAATGGAATCGCTAAATGGCATATCAATAGGTATGTAATATCAATGTTCCCATTCGTAAAATAAGACCATACTTTTCACTCAAGTTGCATAAATAACTATTAATAGACAAATAAAAATGAAATGAACTGACTATAATTGCATGAAAACAATAACTGCAAGAATTATAAGCAGAGATACTTTATTGCCCTGTCACATTCATATTGTGTTTTATTTCCATGGCCGTCTGATTTTTGACGATATTTTAATAATTTTTTCCTTAAATATTTCGTGCTGCAGATGTGCTGGTACATAGAAACTTTTTAATGCAAAATTTAATTTAATACAATTTTTTATTCTTGTAGATTTGTTCTAAAAGTTTAGAAAAGCCAATTTTCACACTTATTTAAAATCCCATGTTAAATTCCTAAGTATCGGTATTGAGTGCTAATATTTGATCAATAAATTTTAAAGTTTTTAAAATTAAATTGGATTGAATGTGTCACATTAAATGTATCACTATTATTAAAGTTTGATGGTTTTATGAGTTGGCTTTAATAATTTTACCCATATAGTTTTCATATCCATGAATAATGTACTCTAAAACAGTATAGAAGGATTTTATATATGTACATACAAGGATTTCATATTACGCTGTTAGTAATCCATGCAGATTTTTACATTGCAAACTTATCGTACTTTAAAATTTCTGTTAGTTGCAAAGTGACTATGAAGTCTGTATTGTACTCAACATAGAAAAAGTAAATAAAAGTGCACATAAAACGATAAGTGTGATTTGATTATTAACAGCAAGTCAAAACTGAAAACGATAGTGATACGAGCAGCATTTGAGTGTAAAATGAGGAAGCTAGGGTAAATGGTGTGTCAACTCATCTGGTGTCAATTCGTTCTAGATGCTTCTCTTTCGTTTAATATTTACAAGTCGATGATAAGCAAAGAACACAACTTTCAAAATCAAACAGCTGTATCCGTAGGATCAGTTTGGAAAATGAAACAAAAGAATAGATATCAGGTCAATTTAAAAGTCTTAAGTAAAAATGGTCAATATTAATATAAATAAGGTGCGAGCAGTTATGTATCTTTGATGTCATTGAAATCATAATGTGATATCCGAATTATGTACGTCTAAAAAGTTATTATGTTGTTACTAAGGCTATTCACGGCTGGCGGCTATGAAAGGGTGATTGTTTTCCGGGTTACTGGGCCGTGGTCTACAAACGTTCCGCTCAATATTGTAATAAACACCTTCAGATGTTTGTGGATTTATTTCAGTATTTCAAAATTATGTTATATTAATCGAAAAGAGATTGTTGATAGCCATATTGATGGGAACTGAAGCCCTTGAAATTTTGTCTCGTTTTCAACGAGAAGCAATTGAGATATTTAAACATCCTAAAAACTTTATTCGTAAAGAAGAAGGTGTCAAAGTGAATAAGCTTTGAAGATAATAACAGCTAATACAGACTAGGTTTATCTCGATAATTCAAGCGGCTTCAAGTATGTTATGACTTGAAAAGTCCTGTTGGTTTATCTCAGCGAAATCAAAATAGGATTGAGTTATTTTCAATCTTCTTTAAATTCGTATCTATTAAAAGAAGATAGTTAAATACTTGATTATGCAGACAGACAGGGAGACGTACTAATTTCATCCTGGATATATAACCCCAAAATCTAAAAATTGTCATGTTGTTATTTGTCTTCTCTTTCAAAAACATTAAAAAACATTTATTTCTTCATCACTCCAAATATTTCGCTTTTCGACAATTTTACTAAGTTATATGTAGCGACTTTTATAAAATGAGGTAAAATGCAAACAACCAACAACTAATATGAATTTAGTAACACTGCAACATATTGCGGATGTGGGCATACGTAGTTACATTATTTGAAGCTTCACTGTTTATTTCGACAGTAGTCAAGCCGCTTCGTAAGTCCAAGTCTGTTACTTTATAGGCTTTACTTGACATTTTCAAGCGGCTTCAAATATTAATCTGGATCGTTTATTTCGAAGATTGAAAAGGGATTTACTAAATTCAAGCGGCTTCAAACGGCGAGATAAACATAGTCATTAACTTGGAACTTCAATTATTCAGTTTCCACTGTCATCTTCGATTTGTTTTCTGTTAATACATCCTAATTTTGAACTTGTACTGTCACTCTAACAAACAGGGATATAAATCCTGAAATAAATCCACCAATCTCTGAAGATGTTCAAGTCCAACACAATGTTAGGTGAAACGTTAGTTTATAATTCGCTTATTAGACACATCAACCCGGAATGCTATTATCCTTTAAAAAGTTTGTTTTACAATTTACAAGCAGCAGAATACATGACGTTATGATTAATTGATTATTAATACTTTTATGATCTGTGCTTTTTATTTCCTATGAAGTTTGTCACGAAGTCTAATAACGTATGTACCAAACGTTTTGTCACAAATTTGTTTAAAACATTTTAAAAAGTAATAATGGTTTTACGGCAATTTTTCAGAACAGATATAATTAACAGCTTTATAAACAATAAAAAATTTATTTTAAATTAAATGTAAAGGTCCATAGTCTTCAACAATACGCAGTCTTCTGGAAACATCTCGCATCAAGCCTTGGACCGTTGCAACATCAATATCTCGAATTTTTTAAAAAATCCGCCGTCTTAATTGTTGCTCGTTTTCGGCTTCCCAACCTCCATCATACACTTTTCGAGACAAAATGGCCCAGAAATCTTCAATTGGCCGAGCCTGCGGTAAATTTGGGGGGTTGTCGTTGTTTGACACAAAAGGTATGTTGTGAGCATTCAGCCAATTTTGAGTTTCGCGTGCATAATGGCAGGAAGCCAAGTCCGGCCAAAACATAATATCATCTTGAGCATGATTCTGGCGGATAAAATTAATCAATTTTGTTAAGCAATTGTTAATATAACTTTGACTGTCCACAGCTTCGCCTCTAACTCGCCCTATATAAGATTTGGATATTCCACCAATTTATATCGCGCACCAAACTAAAACTTTATCAGCAAATTTGGCCTTTGGCTTGTATTTTATATCGTCTGGACATTCTTCTACATTGTCCGTGTAAAAATCGTCGTTTCCTTTAATTTCGGAATTCTTAGAGTAAAGTACTTTTCATCATCCATGACGATGACTTTATTATTTGCAAAATAAGTGCGCCTTAAAGCACGGTAACCACTTGGTATTCTAGCTAACTGATTTGGCGTATATTTAGGACATTTCTTTTTTTTGCGATATTCTATACCTTCTCTTTTCAGTTCTCTGGATATGCATTCTTGGAAACACCGTAAGGCCGTGAAAGTCTTCTCAATGATTGTCCAATTTTATTCTTGGCGCTTTCGACTAACTGGTTTGCTCTATGTTCAGTTCACACTTTAGGTCTTCCACTTTTCGGAAGATTTACGCATGGTATATCTTGCTCACATTCTGCTATCGCACGATATATGGTCGGACTATTTGAACTTTAGGCACCTGCCCAACTAAATTATAAACGCTTTTTCTAAGATCTAATTTATAAGCCATTACAACGCAATCGATTTCGGTAACTGAACTGTCATTAAAATGACAAATCATTGTATTACTTTTGTTTGCAAAGCCAACCCGATATTTTGATATTTTTTATTTTTTTCATAGAGTTGTATTTTGTGAAAAAACTTTTGGGACATACGTTATTGGGAAAACCATTAATGTTTTGTTCTATATTTTATAAAATGAACAGTTGTAACTAATGTACTTAAAAAAAAACTATAAAAACACAAATTAAGAAAATAAGGGCAGCAAAATCACGTGACTACTTTTGCCCCATACCTACTTGGTGAGTTAGGGAAGTAATTTTGTAATATGTTGTATCCAAATAATATATTTTTTGATCAGTGCATCAAGAATTAGAGCAAGTAACTGGAACGAACTGACGTTGTCGAGTTTTGATTACACCGTGTGATGAAAGGTTGTAGGGGTTTGAAGGTTTGAGACAAAGGTACACAGGTACAGGACGTTTTGTACCTGTTTGAAATTAGTCATGGCTCCATTGAAACGAAGCGAATCAGCAGCAATGTTCGCAATAGCGATCCCCCCATCTACATGGTCCCTGAATTGAAGCTGCCTGAGGGAAGTGGACGTGGTCGCGCCTCCAGCTCCTAGGCCACGGCCACCGTATGTGGCTGGCTCGGGCTGCGACCGCTGCCGTATCATACGGGCCCCCGCCATACTCGGCACTGGCCCCACGCCATACATGCCCTGCCCATGACCATGACCATGCCCATGACCATGACCATGACTCACCATGGGTGCTGGCGCTGAGATGCACGACACCTGTCCCATACAATCACACACAGTCAGACATTACACTACTAACTTTCATTCGTCATTCCTCTCCATCGTTACGAGTACAAAATCATACGAGGTCAGAACGGGGGAGTACAGAATATCAAAATTTCGATGTTCTTTTACGGTATCTCGGGTAATATTCACGATAGAATAAAACCGTTTGCATATTTCAACTCAACTTTTCGAGAAAAGTTTAATAGACACCACACGAATTTTCGATCTTCTGTTTCTGAGGTAAAAGCAAAAATTCAGTTTTCGCTAATTTGGAAAATATCTCATATCTTATTTATAATGATAGAGAAAAATTGTTTTAACAAATTTTGAACCGTTTTTAGGTAGAATAAAATGATGTAATTCTCGAGATAACACAAACTTGTGTTTTAAATGGAAACCTGTGTTGTAAACAGTATCATCTTTTGCTTATTTTATAAGCTTTTCAATGATATATAACAAATCTATCTTCTTTTGCTTTAAACATAAATAAAAAATGAATTATTAATTTTGAAATTTATTAAGAAACAAGTGAAAAAATCTATTAAAGATCATCAATATTTGTTTTAATTTTACTCATTTTTTAAATTTATATACTTTAAGACCACCTGCAACATCGAGAAATAATAATTTAACTAACCCGAAAATAATTGGTTAAGAATAATTTTGAGAACATAATAGATATAGAATCAAAATGCACAAATAACTGGCTATATCACGTAGCACGGTGCTAATACTAAACAACGTAGGTAGTTAGATATTATGACAAATTGTAGAAACAAATGTAACAAGTGACATTACGTTTTTTTTTATCACAGCCACATATATTGATTGCATGGCATAGTTAGCTACGTCGTTTAATTAAGCGATTTGTTTCTTAATAATTTTTCATCCCAATAAATTAATAATTCATTTTTTATTGATATTTAAAATAAAAGAATGTAAACTTGTTTGTTGAAAAGCTTATAAAATAAGCAAGAAGGTTATTTTCAACATAGGTTTCTATTTAAAATATTATATATATATATATATATATATATATATATATATATATATATATATATATATATATATATATATATTATATTATATTTATTATATCCTTATTATATCCCGAAAATTATTAAGTTTTCAAAAAATCTAATTACGCCATTTTATTCTACTTAAAAACGGTTGAAAATTAGTTAAAACAATTTTTCTCTATCACAATATATAAAATATGACTTATTTTCCAGTGAAAAACTAGTTTTTGCTTGTAGCTCAGAAACAAAAGTAGATTGAAAATTCATGTGGTGTCTATTAAACTTTTCTCGAAAAGAGCTTTGCTCTATCGTTAATATTACACAAGATACCTTAAAAAAACATCGAAAATGAGATATCCTATACATGTCGTACAGTACCACGCCATAGAATAGTCGTAGCATTGAAAAACCATTGTACCCATTGTATATTTTCTCTACTACGATTTTTCGATGCTACGGCTATTCGATGGAGTTGTCGCCTACAAGATGTGCTCCGGAACGGAATGGTTTTGTCCTATTTGATCCGTGGAATCTGATATGCAACCCTACTTCAGTGGTAGTTGGTCCGTCTCTACCTCATCCTTTAGTTCCTAACCATATAGTTACATTGCTTTTTGATACCCTTCTTAGGCAAGGGATATCCCATGGTACATTTCCATATATACGTCTGTCGTAACTTAGTAACGAGGTTCAAATTTTTGTATCTATATCCAATTATTAGAAACAGAAATGTACTCAGTTGATAGAATTGCCCAGTAATAGAAATATAATATTTTTAAATAAAATATAATTTAAAAAAAATTCATTATATTGTATTAAATGCACAATACAATTCATAAATAGCCTAGAATCACATTTTTCACATTTGATACTTGTGAATAGAAAATAAATTGTCAGCTGGTGGATTTGTAGGTTTAAAAATGTTCCCTTCGTTTTGTACGATTGATACCAATATGGTAATAATGCTGAGGATTTTATAAATAAATAAATAAAATAAATATATCATCACGGCTTGTTACCCACTGCTGGGTGTGCCAACCTGCTTTGTACACAAATATCGGTAATGATGAAATATTTACACCGGGCAAGCGCTTACCAGGCACTCATTACTGGCGTAGAGAGTGCACCACAGGGGTCAATTCCCCAGTTCTCCAGATTCGCGACCTGACACTCGGCCACGAGATCCCAAGATTTTATAAACAGATTTTTAACTGAAACGTCAGATTCGTTGTCAATACTGTATGGTGTAATATGTATAAATTTTTTTTATGTGTGGTGTATAACAAATTACTGAATTTCATAATGCCACCTCAAAGAAAATATTTGAAATTGAAAGAAAAAGCCGAAATATTGGAATATTTAAAAGCAAATTAGAGAAGCTACATTTTTATTGCGAAAATATGGGGTAACTTTATCGACAATAAGTTCAATAAAAAACAAAAGCATACAAATTATGAAAAATGTCGATTGCACTTTCATCTAACTTGGAAAAACATTAAAATCAGGATTATATCCTCAAATGGTAACGGCTCTTTTTAAAACAAAGAGAACAAACACCAATTCACGGGGAGATAATTAAAGAGAAGGCAAAGAAATTGCACCAAAAATTTTACAATAAAACTTCATTTCACGCTAGGAATGGATGGCTACATAAATTGATACAGCGAATTAAGAACCAGAAATGAATGATGACAAATTAATTTTCTGTACTCAGACATTAACATCTTTACATATTGCTCTGCAATGGGCTAAATAAAACGCTAATGAATTGAATTTTCTAAAATTCTTCAAGATTCAAAACATACGATCCGAATCTTGTTAAAAATTGCATACCTAATGTAAAAAAACAAACATAATTGACCAATTTTTTAAATTTGATTAACTAAAATTAATATTTTGATATTTAACTTGTACTAAAATAATTAAAACCAATAAATATTTGTATGTGACATTAATTAGTTCACTGTATCGAGACTCTACTGTATGTACCATTAAAATTAGCTTATGGATCAGATGCCACGGATCAAATAAGATTACACCGACAGAAGCCTTCAATAAAATTGTCCCAACAAAATAATTTCCTACAAAATCACTATGAATAAAAAAGATGTTACATTCAATAAGTTGAATAAGCACAAAACATCTTGCACAGGCGGAACTTTCACAACTAATACATTTTTTAATGTAATTTTGTGGGGTCTATTTTATAGTTAGCTTTCAAATGTATTAGTAAACATTATTATGTGAACACAAATAAAAGAAAATATTGTCTAGATATCACAATATTATTTATTACTACTCACTATTAATCATTAATCGATATCACCTTATCCAAAACAAAATAAAAGGTTATTGTGATACGTCCGGCGGTCTGGCTAGTAATATTCAATCATAAGTGCATATTTTCGATAAATATATTTTGAAATGCAAAACCCAATAGAAATCAGTTATTAATTAATTCTTTAAAGTATTAATTTGCAACATTTCCATAAAATCATTGAATTCAGAGTTAAGAAAAAATACAAATTCCTAATCTTCAAAACACAATTATATGTGTAGTGTAATAAGACGAGGGTAAGCGCAATAACAGATAAATAACTTTTTATAAACTCTTCTAAATTATAGTTTCGATAATCATATTTTAACTCTGTTTATCTGTTTAAGTTATAAATGTCAGAATTCAGTTTAGAAATTCTTTTCGTATTATGATAGTGACGACATTTATTTGTTGATAATTAGGTCTGGAAATTATTATGTATACGTGCGTGACTTTGAATGCCCTATGCACCCCGTACCCCTAAGATAATCCTGTCCTGAAGATAGCGTTTTGTTTTTAAAAGATAGTTGAGTTTAGATACTCGTGGAGTTAACATGTAAGAGTCGGGTTTAGAGAGCCATGGGGTTCGTCGCGTCGGGGAGACGTGTTTTGTTTTTGAACATGTAGTGTTTTAGTTTTGGGGCGACGCCCGCCCGCTGGGTTACAGAATGTAACTTATTAGTTGTGTTAGTTATAGTTGTATTAATAATCATGTAAATAAAGTATTAGTTATTAAATCACCAAATTGTGTCCATGTCCGTAAGTTCCATGTCCGTAATGTTCATCAGTGTAAAGTAATAAAGTGTAGTAAGAGTGTGTGTGCTCTTCCTAATCACCAGTCAAGTTAAGTGTAAAGTGTATCATCGTTGGAGGAGTAGTAGCAGTCATCCAGATCCACATGCCCCTCGCGTTACAGTAGACACGTCATTGGTTATGTATTGATGAAGTGTTTTGGAGAACTTATTACATTTATTAGTATGGCAAACGAGTACGAAAGGTAGATTTAAAAAAATAGAATGTTGTGATAAAATTCTCACGGCGCGTGACATTGAGAGACTTTTTAGCTTGCCAAGTCACAAGCCAACCATTTCTACGGCGCGAGACGGCTTACCAATTAACACGAAGTTGTCCGAAGTTAGAACGTATACTCGTACACGAAACGAGTTTTTGTAATTAATTGAATACTAAATTATTAATAAAAGCATAGAAGAAAAAGGATTATTGACTAAGGATTACATTATCGAAATACCTATGTTTTGTTTTCTTACCTAGTTCAAGTTTGATGTAATTACAAAGATTGAAGAAGAAAGTGCATTAAACATTTTATATTGCCTGGTACAATAATTACAAGATAAAACTATGTTTTTTTGTTGTAAAATCAATTACGAGTATAATATTTACTGTCGAAAAAGTGGACCATCTCACCTTGGAGTTACAATATATCTAATATACAAAATAACGCAAACTCAAAGATACGTATACACTGTCAGGAGTAATGGGCCAAATTTCGAGGTACCTATCTACTACCCATAAATACTATAAAACTCTAAATTTCTAATCCAATATTTATGTTGGAAATTAGAACTAACTTCTTTTATAAAACTAACAAATATTTTTATAATGTACTAAAGAAATTCTTATTAAGAATATTAAAAATGAATTAGTTTAATTTGTCCTGTAAATGTTTAGATTAATGTTTTGCACAAAAGAATTGGCTGGATTGCAGTTTATCCAGAATAATAGAAATTGCAATTTATTTGTTGTAATGTCTTATTTTAGCTAAAATATAATAAGGAAACAAAATTGGAGCGCGGAAACATGTATTTATATATTTTTTCGGAAAAACATTTTTTTTAATCCTGACAAAAACAATACCTAACGCACTGCAATGTTTTAAGAATTTTTTAAAAAAATCCTGGCAAAAACAATACCTAACGCACACGTATTTTTTAAAGAATTTTTAAAAAATCCTGACAACAATACCTAACGCACACCAGGCACACACATTCGACATCGCTCGGCCCACTATCTTCATGTTAGTTTACAATAGTTTGACAGATGAACGCAAAATTATAAATAAAAAATGTTATAAAACGTAGGATAAGAAGGAAAATAATAATATTTTGCAAATATACATTAATTGAAACAGTATTATTTTTATGAAAGCGTAAGCACCTACTTAAACATGGAAATATATGTAGTTCATCTAACCTACCTAATTTATTTCAGATAAAATGCCAAAATCTCTATAAATATAGCTTTCCGTACCCAATTTTTAGCGGTATTTAGTGTTTTTAATGGTTTACCAAGTATATATATATATATATATATATATATATATATATATATATATATATATATATATATAACCATTAATATAAAATTATTGAATTCTGAATAAACTGCAATTTAGCCAAAGAATAAAACAATAGTTCGTAAAATATTAAATTTATTATAAATGACAAATATTAGTAAATTTTCTTTACTTTCGTGGAGCACTCGTTTAGTGTAAATTCATTCTTTTTAAAGTATGGTTTATTTTCATCCGACAAAAAAGTGTCATTAAAAACAAAGAATATCTTATTCTTTGTTATAAACATACACAACTTAACTGCAGTTAGGTTACAAAGATACGTGCTATTCGCATTTCACACTAGTCGATGAAATTTCCAGAGTAAACCTGCGCACTAAAACAGTATTTCCCCCACTTACGAAGTGTCGCTTCTTGTTCTGTATAAGAATTGTTATTCTTTATCATACTAGACGACCAGGGGAAAAAGATATTTCCTGCTGGTATTAATTTATACACTGAACGTCACGAAGCATGTTAGATTAACTTCATTTTGACTTCGCTCAAAGTCATGTTCACATGAATATTACTTGTTAAACACAATGAAGTCGAACACGATCGTACATGAAGGAGTCTAAGGGCGTATGAATATTCAAGCAGGTAGATTGCCTAAAACTAAATTGCGGCAAATTGAACTCATTATAAAGTTACAAACTGTGAAGATAGAAGAACACATGATATGGCGAAAATGAATAAATTAATGAAATTATATTTCACATAATATAAGTAAGATTATTATATTCGATTTTTGGGTGAAGATGTTCAAAAAATGTCATACAATTCCAGAAGATGGTTGGAATGAAAAGCCAAAAAATTTGTTAATTAGAAAAAAATATAAAGTATATCCCTGGATTGAGTTTACAAAAGGAAAACAATTCGTATTTTCGATTTTACGAAAAAATGCCACGGAAAAAAATTTTTTTGGTTGATTTAAATGTTTCTTTTATTATAACGTTTTTTCGTATTGTGTCCTCCTAATAATACAGTTATTACATTGAATTTTACCCTTTTTTAGTTAGCTTTGAAATATTGACAAATGATTAAATGTCAAAAGTAATTGTAATTATCATAAATATTTTTTGATTTAAATGTGGTGATCCTCACGTCATCAGTTTCTGAAGTAAGAATGAACAATCATATTCTTTTTATGCATTTTTATTACCTGATCTAAACCGTGTAAAATTTAGATTATTTTCTAAGGTTTCCATAAAACGTATACGTTAATTTTTTATAAGCTTCTTTTCATATTAATTTTGATTGTCAATTTTTTGTCATTATTTATAACATAAACTTTTATAGCGATGAAAATGAAAACAAAAACCTTTATAATAAAATTTTATATACGAATATAATTTGATTGCTGCTATCTCGAATGTGAAAAACTGCGATAAATTTTAATAAACACCGTAATAAAATGAAAACGGTTTAATTAACAATAATTCATTTTTACACTGATTTTTTTACACATTAGTTAATTTAAAACTGAGCAAAAAAGCAATAGAATAAATTCAATTTGAGGTTATGTTTCAGATTTAGTTTTACATGCTATATTTTTCGCATTTACGCGTCATTTTAATTGATACATTAATTAGTAATGTAAACCAATGGATAAAAATATCGACAGGGTTTTATTTACTTACACTGAATACGAATTTTGTCGATTCGATTTGAAATTTGCATGCAAAGTACACAGAAGGAACGTTACATTATGACTAGAAATGTAATAATTTTCATTGGCAGATATTGCATGTCAATTATCAATAAATATTTAGTTACTAATTCCTGAAATATGTAAGTTAGTTATGTGATTAAACAGTAAACGACAAAATTTGTTTTATATCTAGCAGTTTCAGAAACAGTCTTCACAATCACTGAATATTCTGAAATACTTCAATAAAAAAAGCCAGTGAATATGATTATCATATATTCGACGCACCTTTATCCTAATATTTATAAAAAACACCAAATTTATTTGAGTTTCAAAATAAAATTAAATAGATTGAATATTTTGTTGTCACATTTATAATATACTGATTATTTTAAAATTAGTAGTTAATATTTACAGGGTATTTTACAACGTATGCATCAAACGTTAACGGGTAATATAAAAGTCACTTTTGGAAAAATCGAGCCGAGTTTTGTGCGTTAGGTGAACAATAAAAAAAATATACATTTGTATTAGAAAAAAATAGAAATCCGTGATAAAAAAATCACTTCACATAAACTGCATTTATTTTTTATCTTTTTGTAGAAAAATCGGTAGGTATGTCAAATTATATTACCCATTAATGTTTTGCGCATAAATAGTAAAACACCCTGTTTATCACAACATTAAGAAAGAAAAACAACACACAAACATCAAACTAAAATTCATATAAACTCATTATAGAAGTATAGAAAATAATTTTTGAAACGACACGTAGGAGTGTGATTTAATATGTTATCTATCTAGCCATGAAACAAAAGACGAACGATTGTTGTTTTTTATTGTCAAATTACTGGGACATTATTCTGGTTATTTACTACGAATGATTGCAAATGAAGTAGCGATATCAAAAGGAACTAAATACAATTTTAATTTACAATAAATTATTTTCGTTCATGGCTAGCTAGATTCTAAATCATCCTCGTATTAAACAAAAAACAATTTTTAATTTCTCTTCTCATAGGACGGTTTAGTCCTAAAATTAGACTCAGAATTTTTGGTGCCAACACAACGTATTTCTTTTAAATTGTTGAATACGCATATTAGTCATACTCTAGTCTAAAGTGTCTAATCAGGTATTGAGATAAATTCAAATTAACGTTCAATATTCAATGTACGAATATGTTAGTGAACACAAGTAAAAATTAATTAATCACAGAAAATATACAAGCTGCTTACAGACTTCCGTTTTTAATTTTATGGATGAGTCCAACAGAAGACGATAAATGTTGAAACACCTTAGTAAACATTTTCTGATAAAAGAAGACTATTTTTGTTTTTATTTTTTATTACATGACTACAATATAGTTATATTAATAATTAATAATGTCATAATGGATTCCAACAAACCATCCTCGCCAAGATATATTGTTTTCCATTACAACAGCTATGACAAATTACTAATTAAAAAGTCCCTTAAGGCATTCATGTTCTGTATTTAATGTTTTATACGTTAATTGTGATGATATTGACTTTTTTTGATTGTTTATTATTATTTAAGAAGATATTGATGACATATTTCTCACGGTATTAATTTATATCCTGCTTATAGTAATTTTTCTTTACACAATTTATTGTACTTACAATATGTAAATGTATTTTTTGTAGTACCCCTTAATTGGGAACTTTGTTCCTGTCGAGTACTTCCTTATAAATAAATAAATGACAGTTTTTACGGCAGAGGTTCAAAATTGTTACCATGGTTTTGTGTTCATATTCTCATTTTTTATAAAATACACTGACCGGCAAAAAATGGACCACCTTCAATACGTAATGCGTTGAATTTTATTCCTTAGTCAATTATTTGGAACAAAATTGATAGTCACAAGAGGAATTTACAACAGTCTTTTGTTGTTAAGTTACAGGCAAAAACTTCTTTTTTGTTAATTTTGAAAATACTTCGTATGTCGATTATAATAAGAGATACGCAAAAACGTTTAAACAACTTATATTCGTATCCTATATATAAGAATGTGATGATATCATTTGGGTTGCATTATTATTTATATAAAACTACTTTAGGTTGTTAACAAACCATACAAGTCGTAGTTCATAGTTGAATATAATATCCAAATATCGAATATCTGAAATCTAAAAATATATGGATAATTTAAGCAATCCGTTTTTTTGCCGGTCAGTGCAGTTAAATAGTATAGACGGTTTTAATTTTTTACCGAAAAATATTTTAACAAACTCTAATGCCAACTGATAACGAACTAAATCTGACAGTTAAAAAACAAATAAAAATTAAAGTAGACAACCTAGAGTGATCTGCTGTAAAAACATCTCTTTTAACGTTTTAACCCATTAAATATTTAAGATATTAACATTTGTTTCCTCCCTTATCAACTTTTAGTAAGGTGTTTTAACACTTATAGCCTTCTTTGCACCTGTGATATTACCCATTAAAAATAAAGTTCGTAAACATCCTATCTACTATTATTATATTCTTTCTTATCATGTCCATTATATATATATATATATATATATATATATATATATATATATATATATATATATATATATATATATATATATATAACGAACTGCAGTTTCTACTGAAATAAAAAAGAAAAATTGTTTCACAATTACTTGCGATATTGTTTGGGTAGATTAATACACATCAATAGAATTGAAATACTCAAAACATTTAAAAAAATTGTATTTGTAAATGTCATACAGTAAAAAACTAAATGAAAATAAAATAAGATTAAAAATATATTTTATAAGTAATACAGTGTGCAACACTTGACGTAATTATAATATATAAATATAGCATTTTCAAGTCACAAGCAAGCAATCAGATGCAAGATATTAGTATATACGACAAATCTATGCCACTATACGCCTTAGTTCAAATCAAATAGACACATACATATAATTCACATGAGCAAACTACAAGAACATACCTAGAACACTGAAACAGATATATTCCATACTGAAAATATAAAATTACGAGCATTGAAAATCACAAAGTTCATATCCTCTTCAGCAAGCTGACAGTATGAATAAAGCAAGAAGTACGAGTAGATATAAACACATGGATAATTCTTGTACTAACTTTCATTCCATTCTACGCCGTTACCACGATATCTTCGCCAGGCAAAATACTAATCCTGCACTCAAATATTCTAATCTGTGAAGGAGAAAACTAATCCGGCCTTTGTGTATCTGGAACAAAGAAGAGTCACCTGTAATCCGAAAAGATATTCTACATTTGCAACGTCAATAATGAAAAGCCCTTACCAAGTTTAGATAACTCTTGGAGACAATAAATAGCTTCACATTTATACTTAAAATACAATGGCGTGTAATTTGATAAAATTTTATTTGTCACCCCGCAGATGACTTCTGCTACATCCAACTTCCAGTCCTAAAGGCACTGTAATAGAAACTACTAAAATAAGAACTGTACTGCAAATTGCAAACTAGTTGCGAATTTTGCCGTGAAAACGTACATTATTCAAAAATATAATGCTTCGTCGTATTTCACGTGTATACAACCTTCTGAGTCAACTTCCTATGAAGTCTTCGTCAGAAGGTGGCCAGCACAGCAGGTAATCACAGACGCGTTTCGCACTTCTTGGTGCTCATCAGTGTGATGAGGCCCCCAGGTTACATCACACTGATGAGCACCAAGAAGTGCGAAACGCGTCTGTGATTACCTGCTGTGCTGGCCACCTTCTGACGAAGACTTCATAGGAAGTTGACTCAGAAGGTTGTATACACGTGAAATACGACGAAGCATTATATTTTTGAATAAGAACTGTACTGTTGAGAAATTTATTAAGAAAGTTATATAAAAAGATAAAAGCCGGTACTCCCAAAAGAGCACTTATATTGCTTAGCAATAATACGAAAGCTGCAATCGGAAATTCTACTTCAGTTAGAGGAACTGATGATGCAGGGGATAAATGGATGATAGTTCCTTTCAAACTTTTATGTAGGATAAAGGCGGGTAAGAGTACGCACATTTTCTTTTTTGGCTTGAAAAAAATACTCATCATTTATGAAAATATATATTGTTTGTACATTTGGCAACAAAATTAAAATTATTCTAAGTGGATTCATTTATTCATATTTTTAATATTAATGAAAATAAACAAAATGGGAAATGCGTACTCTTAGACGTACATGAATCTAAGAGTACGCAACTATTAAGCCAAAGAGTACGCATATTATTCTGGTACACATTTGTTGCATTTAAATATTTTTTGGCCAGAATATGTGGTGCAAATTTCATGCCACCAAAGTTTGCATAATTTGCACTTTATCCAGTCCATTTCTGGGGGATCCTTGTACTGTAAATTGTCAAGCATTTTAACATGTTCTGCAAGCTTCTTTTCCATATCTTAATTGAAAACAGGCTTATACCTGCCTAGAGAATCAGGAATTGTGTCTCCTTCTTAAAGTAGCTTCATATAAATCTAGTGATATTGCAATATGTCTTTTAGATTCACCTTTACTAATTCCGGAGTAAATTTTAATTGTCGATTACTTTTTCGTTTATAATTGCCCATCTATAGTGCAAAAAATCAAAATGCAGGATAACAAACTAATATATTATTTAAACTAAGGGTACGCATAACAGTACGCATGCGTACTCTTAGTTTTAATTTTCTGCGTACTCTTGGATACATATATTTTATTAAATATTAATTTTACTATAACACATTGCAATCGCTTCTGCGTACTCTTTAACTACAATGATAAAACTAAACTCTCAATAAGTAAAATAATGAATATGTCAAGCTGAATTTAATCGACATTACTGTATAAGTAATCCAAAATAACAATATAGAACACAAAAATTTTGTTTCTTGTCTACTTTATAATTGTCTTACCGTAGAAAGACGATTTCTTGTACTCAAGATGGACACATAAATACGTCTTGTTTTGACTGTTACACCAGCTGAATGATATTTTCTATTCCAAGATATTGATACTGCGTACTCTTAGAATGAGCGTACTCTTACCCGCCCTTAACCTATTTGTTTCCAAAGCATTCACAACACAGTTGTATCATTATCTTTAGCGTTAATTCCATTTACAGCCACTTCAACAAAAGATAAAGAAACCTAATTCCATTTCTTAATTATATTATTTTATTACATCAAAAGATATTTCATCTAACAAGATGCTTTTTACAACTTAAATGTTCATATGTTCTTTGGAATTATTTTCCTCTACTCTTCTAATTAGCTAATAATTTTATTGGAAATGATTATGTGGACAGAAACTTCATTCAGTTAAGTACCTATCAAATATCTAAAGAGAGGTCCTATAACTGAACTAAAGAGGGTATCACACGTAAGCTCATACGCGCAACTATAGTAAAGTCCATCATTTTACTTACTTTAGCCAGTGTTGTGACTGATCTAGATCATTTGATCTAAATGACTGATCTAGTTCATTTAGTATGGTTTTTGATCTGATCTAGACCATTTTATATATTCCGATCTTAATTTGGATCTAGATCTAAAAACTATGATATATGATCTTAAAAAGATCAAATAAAATAAAATAAATGCCTTAGAACTAATTCGTTCGAATGACCCTCCGTCATCTGCACCATAGGAACTTAGTGAAAATTAGTATTGGCAGTCAAATATTAGTTCCTAGAAGATGCAATTAAGTGACAGTAAATTTGAATCTTTGATATTTTTAAAGGGAAACTTGAATAAAATTGGAGAAGATGAAAATTAATGGCATGTCTTATTGTATTACATTTAAATTAAATTAAAATTATTATTTTTGTTTCTGTTTCTATTTTATTCATTAATTTAGTATTAATAAAACAAAGTATCTATCTAATTTTTCTTCCATGAGTAAGGTATACGGCTAAGTACAGTGTGTTCAGAAAAATCCTAACTCGGGGTAGGCTATGAACATGGAAACGTTTAGTATGGTTTTTGATCTGATCTAGATCATTTTATATATTCCGATCTTAATTTGGATCTAGATCTAAAAACTATGATATATGATCTTAAAAAAACATCAAATAAAATAAAATAAATGCCTTAGAACTAATTCGTTCGAATGACCCTCCGTCATCTGCACCATTGGAACTTAGTGAGAATTAGTATTGGCAGTCAAATATTAGTTCCTAGAAGATGCAATTAAGTGACAGTAAATTTGAATCTTTGATATTTTTAAAGGGAAACTTGAATAAAATTGGAGAAGATGAAAATTAATGGCATGTCTTAATTTATTACATTGAAATTAAATTAAAATTATTATCTTTGTTTCTGTTTCTACTTTATTCTTTAATTTAGTATTAATAAAACTAAGTATCTATCTAATTTTTCTTCCATGAGTAAGGTATAAGGCTAAGTGCAGTGTGTTCAGAAAAAAACCTAACTCGGGGTAGGCTATGAACATGGAAACGTATATCTGATCATTATTCAATTCAAAAGTCAAATTGACATTTAATTAAATTCTTTTAAATTAAGACATAGGTATGTTTCTTTGTTCATAGTCTACTCCGAATGAGGATTTGTTTAACACACTGTATATTCTTTGTAATTCATTTATTTTGTGTATTCCTATTTAATTAATAAGAAATAAAAAGCATCTGAAAACCGTTACTGATCTTTTTATGGTCTAAGAAAAATAGATCCCAAATTTCTGATCTGATCTGAAAAAAAAATCCGATCGCAGAAATTGACTTATGATCTGATCTAGTACATATTAATTGTAAAGATCTTGATATTGATCTAGATCCTTTATAAATTGATGTCACAGCACTGCTTATAGCTTTACGTTTATATTCAATTACTTCATTTTAGATAGCATGTTTAATTCCTAACTATGATTATATTAGCATTTTATATCTTGTTCTTTGTTCACATATATGTTTCACCTTGTTTGACTTTTGGATTTCAAGAATTGTTTTCTCTATTACTATCAGACGTATTTCAGCATTCTATAATTGTTTATCATATAATTCGTGCCCAAGGGCTCTCTTCTGCTATCGTCATATCCGTTCTTAGTATTGTTTGCTTCAACTTATAGTTCTTGAACTTTCTTCCTTTGTTTAAATCTCAAAACCAGCACTTTGCCCTACCACTAACGCGTAGGTAGAACGCCACGAAAAGACGAATGCAGAATGGAGAACAGGGGAATTATGTGTCTAGTCGTCAAGTAGAATAGTAAGACAGAACACACGGGAGAATCGTTCTCCTCATGTAAACCCGTTGCAACAATAAACATAATTACTGGCTTATTCTGTAAGAATGTCGTTATACCATAACGTATCGTTATGTTGAAAAAGTTGTTAAATAACGATAATTTTCAAAAGGCATATTCTGTAAAACCAATGTCGTTGTATTGAAATCATATCGTTATTTTAAGTAGTTCATGAACGATAAGGATTCACTTGTCGTTATTCAATCCGTAAATGTCAAATGTTAGCAGATGGAAGGGTTAATTAATTTATTATTTATATTTGTAAAGGAACATTTATTCATGCATCAAATATATAATTAACAACCATATTTAAATTTTAGAAGAAATGTTTGTGGTCGTGAAAGTCTTTTAAAGGATAATAATAATCCATTTGATAATCGATATTTATACATATTCTCTACTCAATAAAGAAATAATAATTAAAATAATAATGTCGTCAATATTTTTTTTGCAAAATGACATTACATTGACAATCTAATTATACAATAATAGTTACTAACTTTTCTAAAAAAATTGTTTAAAGTCGTTGCGACAAACGGTATGAAGACGTTTATAACGATTTTACTTAGTGAATACGATTTCTACAAAATGTCGTTCATGATCACGTGATTACATTTATAAATAACGATAGTTTTACAGAATAAGCCTATTACTGTTACTTATTAAAACGAGAACCTTATTTGAGAACCCTAAAATTTTCAGTTAACCGACCGAATAACCAGTGACGCGACATAGAAAGGTCACACAACTTTACCTATTTAAGTATAAGTACACGTATTTACATAATTACTTAAGCTTTCACGGCTGGCGTCTATTTTTTTTTCCTTTTAATAAAACTGCAATCCTCTGAAGACGTCCTAACACAATGTTAGGCGAAACGTTAGGTAGTTCACCTATTACGGAATTTATTTTCATATTTTCCATATGTCAAATTGACGTTTGACGGTTATAAATAATTTATGAAAACTAGAAAAAAGAAAACAATGTCATGGCTATTGCTACCAATATACCGAAATTTTTCTTTTTCTTTTAAAATTGTGATAAAACTAGAAATATAATATAAAATATAAAAACAGTTTTTGTCGTAAAATGAAAAGGAGAGCAAGAAATAACAAAAAAAACTAAAATCACATGTTAAATGCCCTTGTTCACACCTGACCATCAACACCCTTTAGAAAAACGTTACCAACATAAAATATGTAAATACTTTAAAATATATGTATTTTGAAAATTTGCGTTAAATCAGTTGCAGATACATAGCTGCGTACGTGTGATACCCCCTTAACTAAACAAAATATGTTTTCACATATCTTACACGTTATTTTATCATATAGTTGCGCAAAATATATAATTTAATTAAAACGTTGCAGCTATCCGTCTCTAAAAATTAGGTTATGTCTGCTTTGACGTCAAACATAATATAGTTTTCGACGGACGCTATTTCTGAACAAATAAGGTTAAACGCTAAATACACACTGTAAAAAATTTACTTACGCAGGTGCATTGAAGCCAAAATAAGCTTTAACGTTCACGCAATTTATTTTGATGTGATGTAAAAACTCTCTAAAAATTTAAGTTCACATGCGCATTGTAGCCGAAATAGAGAAATATTGCAACTTCTAAGATTAACGATTAATTAATAACTTTAATGTTTATCGTATTTAATTAGTGTATTCACGTTAACGTTAACGCTCAAATCAACACAAACGAAGTTGTAGCCACACTTTTCACCGAAATATAACAATATTCAACACGTACAGAACATGTGACGTTAAACGCTCGCTATTACATTGCAAACAACGTATCTCCTTATTCCTTTAACGTGAACCTTATTAGTACGCATGCGCGTTCGAGCTGTTACGTGTCTTTAACATGCACGTTATTTTTGCGTTGAAGCTACAATAACTCTCTATTGAACCTTAACGTTTACGCTGTTTATTTAACGTTATGTGAAAACTCTATTTTAAGCTCAAAAATCTTCTATATCTAAATCTAGAAAAACGTGAATTTGTGTATGAGAATAAGGTCGTCATTTAAGTATCGTATTTCACAAAAAGTGCAGTTACTTCAGACTTCAACCGATATGTTATTGTTATTTGTTCTGAAAAAGAGCGCATCTCGACAACTACATGTTTCCACAATTTTAAATATTCACGTGCAATCTCCATTAACCCTACTCATGGAATACGGTTGAAAAACTTGATCGAATTGTTCGTTCCGGTTCGGCGAAGTGAATTTACGAACGCATTAGTTTCATCCGATTCAATTTACGCACGTTGTGTGTTAGCGTTTTACATTCGAACAATCCAATTTGAATTGACAAAAACGCAAAATGAATGTGATATGGGAAACGTGATAATTATTGATGACGTTACAGATGACGCAACTTGTTTGCTTAATGACGTCACGTGTATTACAGGTGTCTACTTGTTTTTGTTGTTTTAAGTAAAATTTTCATTTGGCGATAATTTCTACCCTATTAATTTTAGAACAAAAGTGCAAATACAAAAGATATTCAGAATTAAGTTTAATAAATCCAAATTTATTTATATAAAGATACGATATAGACCAGTGTTTCTTAACGCGTATTCAGAATTTTAGAATTTTGGTTACTAAATGCCAATCATATTTTTCTTTAAATGTTTATAAAATTTCACTAAAATTTTACTAATATTAGCAATAGAATGTAGAATTGTTACTATGCTAACAACCCTAGCGAGACTTTGAGTTCATTTTGGTTAAAAAAATAACCATTCTTGGGAAATAAATAATTTAAAATATTATTATCATTACCTCTTACTACTACTTATCCTCTTACTTATCTATTTCTGCGAATCTGGTTTTCCTGTTCTTTTAGAAATTTGAAAAACTTTCAAAGTTCACATTAATTAACATTAATTTTTGTAATCTACTTATATTTTTGATTTTAAATTTTAAAGAAATGCATTTTCAATCATTTTCGATAGTCAAATTGGACAAATATGGAAAGGTATTATTTATGTTTTATACATTTGACTATCAGACAAGATTAAAATTGTATCAAATTCATGTACCAAATTATAACAAGTTTCGTTTTATTTGAAATTGTTGATTTTATTATGGTGTTAAATTTATATTATTTTGTTTATATATATATATATATATATATATATATATATATATATATATATATATATATATATATATATATATATATATATATATATATATATATATATAGGTATGTGATATATTTGTACATATTCATTTTCTTATTTTCATAAATAGATCATTGTTTATAATGGCATGTGTTTTTATTTTTAAAATAATTTTCTATATAATGGGTCGCGATAGCAATACTATAGATAAATTTGGGTCGCACCTTAAAAAGGTTAAAGGTGCATTCACAAATGAAAATTAGGTTTATGGTTTTTGTTTAGGTTTAAGTAAGTCATTCATAAATGTAAGTTTAAATTATCTGAAAATTAGTTTAGATATGTACGTATATCTGTGTAAATGCTTCAAAAACAAGATTAAAATATCGGTAGAGCAGTACTCAACAAGACACCTGTGCGCCGTGAAACTGTCATTCGCTTGGCATTATTGGTTAAATTTCAGCAATTAATTTATGACAGTATCCATGTTCTTCTCGCATTTGTTTAAAAAGCCGAATCCATCAAGTGGATACTAAATAAAAATGGGTGTATATATCTATATCATTTCAAACTCGTTCTCATTGGTGAAGTTTGTGACGTCAAACTTAATCATAAAGCTAAAGTTTGGACCTTGCAATGTTTAGCTTTATGATTTGGATTTAGAGACACTAAATTCTGAAGTGTGAATGGAGTCATTACATTATATGCGGCCAAATTTAAATCTAATGTATAAACCATAAATCTAAACCTAATTTTCATTTGTGAATGTACCTTTAGACACGCTGTTATAGACGTAAATTGAAATTTACACTTTTAAGCTGTTTCTAGAATATCATACCATGATAAATGAAACAAATAACTGCCATGTTTTATATTGTTTGAGATATTGAGTTTGACATTTTCTGTTGATTTAATTTTTATCTTGATTAACAAAAATGTAATATATTAGTAAATTAGATGCACTTTTTAATTATGAACGTCTTTTGGATTTGCACGTCCAAAATTAATGGTGAAAAAACTGTGATCAAATAAAAAAATTAACATTGTATTTCCATATCTATAACAAAACAAGTAGATACGCAGTTACAGGTTGTTCATCCAAATCTTGAACATAAGAAACCAGTAGCATATACACAGAATTTTAGAACAAACATTTTTTGACAATAATTTCAAGAATTGTTCAAATTAGTTCAATACTTCGTTCGACAAAGTGATTTCAATAACCATGCATTAATCAAATAAAAAATCCTCGTCTTCATTATTTGTATAATTTTTTATTCATTTTTATTCCTAAAACTATTTTAGGTACCCTTCCTAAATTATGTCGTCAACTATGATAATAATATATAATTCGGAAATGATATTTAATATTTTAGGGATAAAAAAGAAAATTAAGATTTTTGATTATGTTTACTGACCTATGCATTTTATCCGGAAAAATACACTAATAAAATAGCCTCTAAATGAGGCAACTTTTGTCTAACTTAACCGACATCGCATCTCATATTTTTGAAGATTCCAATGTACCTATACACAAGTTACGTGGAACATTCTTTATATTTATTTAACTTACATCTAAGCAAAGTGAAAAAGGACTCGAGATCTACATATATTATACATTGGTTTTATTAAGTTAATCTCATTGGCGACGTTCAGGCAAGGCTAATCTTTCAACTAGCCAATACAAAAAAAGGATACCTACCTAAGAAATAAAAAAAAAATACAGAAAAAGAACTTTATAAATTAGTAACCGAAAATTAAAAAAGTAATAGAACAAATACACACATACATAGTAATAATATGCAACTCAAGCAATGTTTACCATAAAACAGTACATAAAATATCTTAAGTAAAACTATTTTATTATATGAAATTTAAAAGAACTAGTTCATAGAGATTTAAATTTGGATAGAATATGGTTTATATATTTTTTTGCACTTCATTGACATGTACTTGTTGTAATTTACGAGGAAATTGACTAAAAAAAATCAAATAATAAAAGATGTAAAAAAATTCGCAGCGTAATCATGTTTCTAAAAATACATACTCACTGATTTATCACCTGGTAAATTTAATGAACATCACAAGAGCAATCAATATGATTAGAAACTTATCAGATTATCAGTTTAAAGCAGAAGATACTTCATGACTAGAGATTTATGCAGTATGCAGCTATTCTACATATTGCAATGGCGTCGTCCGCCACAGTAAAAAATAGTTTTTGCAATACCATCTTCTAAAGTTGTCTTTATTTCACACTTTTCAATGGCTAAAATATGTCATTATAGAAAAGTGTAAAATAAAACAATAACTGTAAAATAAAAAAATAACTATGAAATAAAAAATCACCAGTTTCACTAATACTCTTATTTTTGCTCATTTTCTATCTTTTTTTTATTTCGTACAAAAAAGCTCATGTTATTGGACTATACCTATATGTATTTTCGTTTAATTACATTATTTTACTAGAATTAGAAAATATAATATAGCTTGCTAAACGCATAAACAAATTGAATACATTCTATTAATTACGTGACACGTGGCACCTGGAACAAAAGGGTGTATCTTCGAACAAGTGGCACGCCTGTTGTATATATAAACAAGGAAATAAAAGCAGACAAAATATTTCAAAATTATCACAAAAAAAATTCTTCTGATAAGATTATTATCTATATAATAATGGAATAAAGATATCGTAATAATGAAATATTGAAGAGATAAAAGATTAAATCCACATTGATTTTTATAAAGCAGTGAATTACGATAATAGAATGTCATAAATTCAGATTAAAAATGTATTTTCTAAAGCAAGATTCTCACAGCGCGTGGCTTGAAAATGGTTTGCTCGCCATGATTCGGTTTAGTAACGTATACGAGTCAAAAGAAGGCGAGCAACGCGCCTTGGAATCCGACTTTGTCTATAGGTCATACAGAGAAAGCGAGTGAGTTTGTAAATATTCGTTAAAAAGCTTAAAGAAATATGCTAAATTCTTACGAACAAAATATGTGAATCATTAATAAATATGTAATTCCATATGTGAAATTATAAATTATTAAATAATATGAAAAATAATTATTAATAATTATTTTATAACCCCTTCAACTATATTTTAACATTATAAAAATACATATAAAAGAGCGTTAACTTAAACCACAAACAAAAACTAAAAATATCAACAAATAAAAATGTATTATATTACGTGACCAGAGTTTTTATATTTGTATGAATGTATATATTACAAAAAAGGAAGACAAGGTTTCTGCAAAACATTTCATTGTTATAAAAAGTATTTTAGATAGGTACTTAAAATAACTAAACCATGTGTTATTTCCATTTCATAAACTATAAATCGATAAAATATAAATATAACCTGACTAGTAAACATCGGTTACTATTCAAGGAGAAAAATAATGTATGATATATGACCCATTTCCTTTCATTGGGTATGTATAAAACACATCATAATCTTACAAGCTTTTATTTAAAAAAAAAATAAAAAAAGAACTCAATTCAATACGTTTCATTTTTTCACTCTTTTGCACTTATTATATTACAAAATACTTATGCCAAATGTTATAATATCGCACGTAGAAAAATATTATATGAAAAATAGTAAAAAATATATTATTTCAGTCGCCAAAGGCTTCTGCTGTCAACCTTTTATATTTGTAAAATAAAACACTTTTATTTTATTGTATAAATAATTATACTTATAAATTTCACAGATTTAAAGGAAATTATTTAAAAATAAATTTTGTTCCATCTTGAGTAATGCTTCTTCCTTCATCCATATTTATTTACAGGATTACTAAAAACTTCAGTTATGAAATATGAATGAAATGTACTCGTCTTTTTTTTTCTGAAAAAGTATAAAATTTTCTTGAGAAATATTAATTATAATTTTGAAACTTGAATATACGCAAGATGGTATGCTATAAATTTAAAACAAAATTTAAGAATTTCGTTGAATAATTTGAGATATAACAAACCTCGTTTATTTATCGTTTTCCTACGTATTCTGTCAAAGAATGCTGAAAATAAAGATGAAAGCGCCCGCATTACCCTTGATTTTAATAAGTTCTTAACTGACCTTTTACTGGACAAATATTTACAACAAAATTTTTGATCAAATGGTTACGCTTACACGTGCAAATTAAATGAACATTATATGTTTATAAGTGGGCTACATATCTATATTTAATTTGGTTTTACATTTCATCTGTTCGTTTGTTGTTTGGTTTGTCTCTAATGTGAGTTTTAATATTGCGCGTTCATTTTTCTTTACTGAAAATACTATGCAATTTAGTCAAAACAAAAACAAATATGACATCAAAAATTTTGTATGCCAACATTATAAAATATAATGCATGCAACCTAGGAGGAAATAATCCCTAGCAGTAACTAAAATTTGAAGTAAATGACCTTGATATTTAGAACCTGCCCTAAGTCGGATTTTTTGATCAAATGATTTGAACATCGAATGTTCAAATTTCTTTGAACGTGTAAAGTTCCAGAATTTTATAGTACAATAAGAAGTAAAAATTGATGTAAATCTTTGATCGTCTAAAGCCACCTTTGGCAATTTGAAATTTGAACCCAGGACAATTTCATGCTGGCTTGAAATTGTAAGCTAAGCACAGGCAACCATGTTGTTTTTTAAAACAAAAAAATTGACTTAGCGCATTGTGGGTTCGGATTGCCCTTCGACTTAAACCTTGCAAAGTCCAGGATTTCACTTCAAGTCGACAGTGATTTAAGGTGCATTCACAAATGAAAATTGGGTTTATGGTTTTTGTTTAGATTTAAGTAAGTCATTCATAAATGTAAGTTTAAATTACCTGAAAATAGTTTTGATATGTACAGACATCTATGTAAATGCTTCAAAAACAAGATTAAAATATCGGTAGAGCAGTAGTCAACAAGACACCTGTGCGCCGTGAAACTGTCAATCGCTTGGCATTATTGGTTATATTTCAGCAATTAAGTTATGACAGTTATGCATGTTCTTCTCACATTTGTTTAAAAAGCCGAATCCACCAAGTGGATACTAAATAGGGTGTATATATATATCTATATCATTTCAGACTCGTTCTCATTGGTGAAGTTTGTGACGTCAAACTAAATCATAAACCTAAAGTTTGGACCTTGCAATGTTTAGCTTTATGATTTGGATTTAAGGTGCATTCACAAATGAAAATTAGGTTTATGGTTTTTGTTTAGGTTTAAGCAAGTCATTCATAAATATAAGTTTAAATTACCTGAAAATTAGATTTGATATATACAGACATCTATGTAAATGCTTCATAAACAAGATTAAAATGTCGGTAGAGCAGTACTCAAGAAGACACCTGTGCGCCATGAAACTGCCATTCGATTGGCATTATTGGTTATATTTCAGCAATTAATTTATGACAGTCTCCATGTTCTTCTCGCATTTGTTTAGTGGGTACTAAATAAAGATGGGTGTATATATCTATATCATTTCAGACTCATTCTCATTGGTAAAGTTTGTGACGTCAAACTAAATCATAAACCTAATGTTTGGACCTTGCAATGTTTAGCTTTATGATTTGGATTTAGAGATCCTCAATTCTGAAGTGTGAATGGAGTCATTACATAATATGCGGCCAAAGTCTTTAAATCTAAAGTATAAACCATAAATCTAAACCTAATTTTCATTTGTGAATGCACCTTTAGAATGCGCAATATGATCGCTGAACTACTTTGAATTTGACATTATTTGTTTTCGTCGGGTTAAGGTCGTTTAATAGCAGTTTTAGTTGAATAAATAAAACTATTATAATGGGCAAACATTCTACCGGCTATAGTATTTTATCATGTTATCTCACTTAAATTTCAGTAGAGTGGTTGTAAATGACATCAATTTATAAGCGACACAATTTCCATTTCCAGCGCAAATTAATCAAGTTTAAAATGATCGTAAATGTACATTTACGCTAATAAAATTAGTGAATATCTTTGGTTCAAGTAAATTTACGGATGTAAGGTAGCAAATGGTGTCTAAGCCGAATTGGCAAGCCTTATTGGCTTGCCATTGCCAAGTTAAAAGCTAGGCTCGAGATGCTGTTTTAACGCCATTAATAGTCTTACCATTCATTTGATATTGTAGGCTATGAAGTAACATGAAAAATCGTGGCTTGCCTCCTTTGACACATGTCACATTTAGCAACATCGATTAGGAAAGCTAATAGCCTTCGAGTGCCGAGCTAGACTCACCAAATCTCGCGCCCTACGTAGTTGTTCATTACGTAATATGTTTTGATTCTCTTGATTCCTATAAAACAATTATTACATAGAAAAAATTAAATCTTGTCTTCAATTTTGTTTCCATAAATTTTTAATCTTAACCAGCAACCAACTCAATAAAGTGAAGTACCATGAAAACTTTACAACAGAAGCTGCGTTTGAATATTTTATAATACCTACTGTTTTCACACAAAAGGATGATGAAGTATTATTTATAGTAATCGACGCATAAAATCGATTTTATTTCGTAAATACACAGTAAAGTAGAAGTTACCACATCGCATAAATATCCCACATCCGTTTCTCTTATGTCATCGGAATTTCGTGTCACGGCATTTATATTTCCTAAGTAGATGCACGTTCTCAGGAAATAAAGACATTTGTCATATAAAACTTGGTTTTTTGTTTAAATATACATACATACATACATACATACATACATACATACATACATACATACATACATACATACATACATACATACATACATACATACATACATAGAACCCAGGTATGTGACTATACTTCCAACGATAATGCACTGATAACGGGAAAAACTGTTGTCTACATTCATTCGATGACGAGTAGTCTAAAAACTATTACCAATAATAATTTATTTCACGTAAATCAAATTGTACAATTTTCAGTATATAAATTGAAGCGTGATACATCAGGCACGTTAGTGATTTTCAATCCCACCGCTGATAATTTTTAAATTACAATAAAAGTTGTGTATGGTGCCATGGAATGACATCAGCAACAGGGTCATGATTCCGAATTGGTACTAAGCATTATTTTGTTAAAACTATATTATACTAATTTATACATACTTTTTCGAAAAAAGCAAAATGATAGTACGGCAACTTTTGTCTAATTTCAATGCCTTCATATTTTTTATAATTCTCAAGATCCCCAAGCAAGGCACGATAACAAGGATATCCTGCATATAGAGATTTTTGATAATTATACTATGTCAAAGCCAACTATGAAAATGATACAATAATTTAGGAAGGTTATTTCAAATAACTTTGGAAATAAAAATAATAAAAAACAAATACCTCTTAAAATAACTTTTTATTCCTAATAAGGCAACTTTGGTACAATTTAATCGACTTCATGTGGTAAATTTCATAACTACGCAAAAAGAAAACAAAATGTTCGAGTAATATACAGCGTATCTCACAACTCGCGCCCCAGACGAAACTGACACTTGCCGAGGACAATAGGTTGCCAACAAATAGAAGAAAATAATTTGCGGCTGCTTGCATAACGGAGTTACAAGACTTTAATCCACCAATCCCGGAAGGATATCTTGAGGTGTGATGATATTATTACAAAATAAAACTGGTTGCTAGGTTTTAAAAATACTATTAGTGAGTTACAAAATTTGTTTGACTTACTGTAATTTTGACAGTTTAGAGTTGACTTTTCACTGTCAACAAATTTAGGTTAGCGAAGGTGTCATCCGAGAGCATCATTTATATCGTACAGTGCAACGTGTTGTAGCAGCTGTGTAAAATGTGTTAAACGAAAATATTATTGTCATTTGATCTGGCATAACTTGACCGGTCTCATGCGTCCTTGCGATGGCTCTCAATATCACTTTATGATCCACAAGATTTCTATCCGGAAAACGTTCCGAATAGACTCGTGCTGCCTCTCTGGCGTTACGTCCACATTCTCCGAAAATTATAATCATTTCTAAGTAATCAGCGGCTGAATACATGGTAAGAATTTGCCTTTTTTATTCACCTTGTCAAATTTGATTTAACACTGACATTTTTCGAGACCTACAGTCGCCCACACATTTTAAAGAAGATTTGATTTGTATAAAACCATAATAACGTAAATTACGGCAAACACACGTTAAAGGTGTAGGTCGCTGATTGGTCAATTTTAAGATGTCTTCTCTCGAATATCTTTTAAGCTAGATTTTTTTTCTTTGAAATTACACATCCAAGTGCAGTCTCGTGTTTCCTCATTCGCTCTGGGGCGCGAGTTGTGAGACACCCTGTATTTGATATTATCGTATTATTTATGACAATGGCGACAACAATGAAATAAAACATAATTTGGGTGTATGAAACATGATTTAAAATTGTAATAAATCATTATTTTCCAGTATAGTTTAAATATGACTTTATTTGGAATTGTACCTATCTTATTTAAGTTTTTCTACCTCTTCAAAAAGTGTGACCCAGACACAAAACCAATTTGCCGTATTCAAATTTAGATTAATTGAACTAATCATTTTTGCAAACACTGTCCACGTAATTCAAGTTTTTAATGGAATATGGATGTTTACTTCCATTTATGATTTACCATGATGAACTTTTAGGTAAATTCAAACTCAAACGAACAGAAATAACAAGATTACATGCATAATATAATCAAATGATTCAGAGATTCAGAGAAACAAAGCCACCACTTGACCATGCTGTACGATAACAAAAGAAATCTATTCGTTTATTGCAACAATTTTTTAGCTTTTGCAAAATCTTATGAATATATAGCATAGTACATTACGCTGTGACTTGGAAATATAAGTAGATTTATAAAATATTACTTGTCATTCCACGTTGCTCACATGCTCACATACTCCAAGATACAAGATATTTTTACACAAGATATATCCATATATTACATTCCAGAGAAAATAAAATCAAAGCATTATTAAATTTTCTGCTTACTTAAGTACAAACAAAACTCCGCATTTACCTTATGAACTTTACCAACATATACATCCGCTAAGAATATATTCGTGATTAGTTAAGCCACATATTGTTTTTACAAAGACAATACCCGGTTGCAAAAACGTTCATCAATAAATATTATTCTTGGCCATGGATCAGGCCCGGTTTAGCATTTCTTTACGCCCTAGGCCAAAATTCATGACTGCCCCCCCCCCCCACTCTTCCTCTCAATATATACCGAGTTTTAATAATGCTTGATTTCATTAAATTCTTGTTCTATATTGGTGCCTTTTTGAGTCTATAAACGCACTGAAAACATGTTAAGAAGATCTATAAACGTACTGTTTTTGGAGCTTTTCGTTTTCTAGAGGTGGTATGACTTACTGCTTTTAAAACTGATACATAAATGACATATCAACATCAAATTGCTGACAGTCAACAAAGAATTTTCATCTCTGAAGTTCAATTTGTTAGAGGGAAGTGCTGCCAACGTAACATTTTACAAATCGCATTTATTAAAAATCTAATAGAATTATAAAATTACCCCAATAGAAAAAAATATATAAAAACATGTTTCATAAGAACTGTCACCGCGAAGCGACTCGTTTTCCAAAGTTGGACTCGTGGGTTAACAGATTGCCTTATGAAATTTGTTTTCAATATACCTACTATCAATCATCAAAGACACATTTACCATCTTTTTATAAATAGCTAAAGATTACCACTTTTATTTTGCCTCTCTATCTCTCAAATGAAACGCATGTAAACAAAAATTTTGGACTTATTAGATGCAGTTTTTAATTCTGAACAGTTTTACAGTATTACAGTCATGAAAATTTTACCATTGTACTTGCTAAGATTCATAAGTAGACACCCGGTATATAAATATTAGAATTATTTAAAATCGTCAACAACTGCCATAGCTCAACAGGATTTACCAATCACTCTACTATACTGATTTTGTATAATTAAAGCAAATGTGACTGTTTACGTCGTCTAGTAGAGGTTGTGCCAAATATCATGAGCTATGAAATGCGCAGATCAAGAAGAGAGACAGCTAGAAAAAGGTCAGGCAATAGGGGAGAGAGAAAGAGAAAGATAGAGTTTTCCTTTCTGCGCAACAGCTCTTGAGATTTGGTACAGTTATAAAACTATAGGTACTTCTCTCTTTCCGTTTTCTCATTTATCCAACCATTCGATGTGCGCCCCCTCCGTGCCTGCGCCCTAGGCCATGGCCTAGGTTGGCCTTATGGATAATCCGGGCCTGCCATGGATAAAATGTGCTGCTTGGGGATTTAGTAAATTAGAATAAATCTAAAATCTGTTAAATTAAGACTAAAGTTGTACAAAGTTCTGATTTGCTATTCTACCCTGAGTTTCAGCTAGGATGCAATATTTACTACAATTTAATATTGTTATTAATGTATTACTATGGATACTAGTAGTGATACCGTCTAGATTTAGACTTTCTAGACTCTTGTCTTGTCTTGTCTAGATTATCAAGACTAGACTGGCAAGAGTCTTGTCTTGAAATTTCAAGACAAGACAAGACTTTCCTATTCTAGATCAAGACTCTTGACAAAATTCTAGACAATTTTCAAGACTCTAGATTAACTAGTAGTAGTAGGTAATATGAATTTTTTACTTCGATTCATAACAGTGGCGTAACTACATAGAATTGCGCGCCTCCGCGGGACATAGGATTGCGTCCATCATACGTCCTTTGTGCAAGGTATACAGAAAAAAAAATGTGCCGCAGGCGAATTTTTTTTTCATTCAATGTCAAATGCCGTATAATTGAAAGTTACATTTTTTCAAGGGATGTGCAAATTCATGATTTTCCCCTTTCATGTACAAAAATAAATTACATAAAATAAAAAGTTTTAAATATCAACTTTTTTCTACTCGGGTTTTGCGCGAGGCCCCTGCAAGAGCGAGGCCCCAGGCGATTGCCCTGCTCGCCACCCCCTAAGGCCATCACTGTAGATACTTAGTAGTCCAGAGTGTACACATACTTTTTAAATAGGGGAATGGACCTTTTACATTTTTATTGCACCGTGACGTCATTTTCAATGCACCACTTAGTGAAATTCTTATAAACTAGGGTTGAGGTGTCACCATGTTGTCAAGTAAAATGATTAATCTAGAGTCTTGAAACAATCTAGAGTCTTGATATCTAGACAAGACTTTAACTGGATTTTTTAATCTAGACTTAGATTTAATCAAGTCTTGTCTTGTCTAGACGGCAACACTAGATACTAGTTACACATACTGCATCGTTCCAGATAAAATGCAACATAGGTTGTCAAAGTTGTCATGTCAGATGAATTTGTCATCATAATTTACTGATTTATAAATAACTTAAGACAGTAATAAGAGCAGTGTCAATAAAAAATCAATATATTTAAAATCACATATTACAACATTTTTTCAAAAACTGCACAATTAACAATTAAATAAGTAATATTTAATAGATTCGCCAAAAATTTGTAGACAGCTGATTATTTTACTTCATTTTCCCCAGTTTTTGTTCTTGCTCTTTTCATATGATTCTTAATCATCCATCACTTTTAAATTTTGTCAATATTCTCGAAATTATACAAGGATCTGGTCTAGGACGTTCAGGGTATAAATTCACAAACATATCACAAATATTTCTCAAACTATAACAAGCATTGTGCCAAGTAACCATTCGAATTTTTTCTACTTTAGTAAACATCTTTAAATCGTTATAAGTGACAACTTTGATATCTTATGTATGTTGCATATGGAAGATTGGACGGCGATGCTAAAATTTTTTTATTATCGTTATTATTCAATTGAAAAGTAAAAGGTCCTTATAACGAACCTACTTATATAAAGTGTTTTTGTTAAAAGTGACGTTTTACCTCATAAGAGTATAGTGTAAAAAGGGCTTTATAATAGCGCTGTTATTTTATAAAAGTGCGTTCGTAATATGGGCCAATATTTTTGTTTTTGAACGGTGTATAATTCTGTGACAAAAGTAGATTTGCCACTTTCACAAATTTGGAAATATGTAGATTATTATCCGTCGAACAAAAGAGAAATAGGTATCACTTTTTAATTTTAAAAAAAATCAGCATAAGTATTCGAAAGAAAATAGAAGAAAATTATTTATAAAAATATTAGAAAAATTTACATTTTCACTTATATCTAGTAACATGCGAAAGTTTCAGAAAAAAAAACAAAACAAATGACCAAAATAATCTACTTAAGTAACACTAATGTGGGTGCCATTGCATACAGGCATAACCGAAAACGAAGAGGCAGACCAGATGGCGGAAGAAGCTCTACAGGTAGAACACACACCCATACCCATACCAATCTCAGATTTTATTAAAAAAATTAAACAAAAAATAAAAGAACAATGGAACACTACATGGACTCAAATTACAGAAAACTAAGAAACATGAAAACAGACACCTCAAAATGGATACATGTAAAAACCGAAGTGACCAAATTAAAATCACAAGGCTTAGAATAGCTCATACAAATAGTATATTCCGTAACTTAACCGCGGTGACCAAGGTTCTGTTTATGCGATCCGTAATGTAACCAAAACATAATTTCAGGATCGAGGTTTAATTTCGGAATTTGGTTCCTGAAAGTTTTGGTTACTTTTTCGTGACCACGACGACCACAAATTTTTTGTGGTTGTTGTGGTCATATTCTTATTTCTTATAATAAAATAAATAATTTTGTATAAACATATAATTACTATACACTATATACTGATATGTATAATATTTACGTTAGTATAAGGATAGACAAAAGTTATGTTGTTACTTATGTCTAATGACGCGGTGGTTCCCTGCCTTACGGACACAAATTAACCAAGATGTTCCGAATCGCACCCATTTTTTAATGACCATAACCTGACCTGAATATACTAAAATTTAACACACAAGCACAAAATACAGAAAGCAGAACCAGAAAAATGTAATAATTGTGACACACAAATAACAATTGAACACATTTTACTAGAGTGCCCGAAATACGAGACATACAAAATGCAAAACAACATATCTCCAACAATGGAACAAAATTTAGGAAACCAAATCGACAAATTAAATAACACCATAAAATTCTGTCATGATTTCAGAATCTTCAGACATATAAAATGTATTACAAATGATAATTATTGTTATTAATTACGGTACCGGGTACTAATAACCCCAGCAGTTGATATACCCTGATTCTTTTGTAAATAAAAAAAAAAATCTACTAAAGTTAACTGACTTTGTATCTCTAAATAGTTCTTGAGATCCCCCATTGTTCTAAAAGTTATTTTGTATTCTGTACACCTGTTTATAAATAAACATGAATGCTAAACAAAGACAGGGAAAGACAGAATGAAACAAGTAAGTGCCAGTTGGACTAAATTTTGTATCCTTAAACAGTTTACGAAGAAGTTTAAAGTAGAGTGTTTCGGAAAATCGGTGAGAAGTTATGCAAGATGTCTGGTTTGTTTCAAACAGTTCCCCATTTCTGCAATGTTCATTTTAATGGTGATACATTAATAATGGAATGAAGTTTAGGAGTATATTATGTTAAGGAATCAATAATGTTACTAAATTACTCCTTTGTGAATAATTTATATCTATATACATACATAGTGTGAACAACGTTGGCATAAGTCCACTATATTTAATAAAGAATTTTTGGAAAGGGACAATATTAATATTGATAAACAATTATTATTTTTTGACAAACAAATGATATAATAGAGTCTCGAAATTACAGGTAACCGCTTCATTGAAAAGCCAGTCATGATTATAATGAAATAATTAAAAATATGTATCATCTATCCTATCGTTTCGCAGATCTAATTTGAGAAATATTCACTAATGCATGGTTCATTAAGCTGATCAGTGTCATCTACACTGTCTTGTCAATGAACGTAAAAACAAGATTCAATGTATTAAAACGTCAAGCTGTCACACGGTTCGTCGAATCTCAATTGAGACATGTTCTATGGAACTGACGTCATCGTCATGCTAATGCTTTAATTCTTGCTATCTATAATTTAAAAAAACATCATAAGTCTTAATACAGTTCATAACATTTATCTTCGATGAAAGGAATGTAACTGTTATATTTTTAGGTATTTTTACATATACATAAGGATTTTTTCATTTCCCTGATATATGTATAAAGTAGGGTTTCTCTAATTTTTAAGCTGAATTTATATCTTTGGCTTTGAGCATGGAGATTATATAGTTTTAATTATATATATATATATATATATATATATATATATATATATATATATATAAACTACTCAAAAGTGAATAGGGATATTAAAAAAAATGTTTTACAAAATATATAAATACTATTTATTTTTTGATTATATAATTAAACCTATAAAAAGAAACATTTTTTCTAACAAAAACAAAAAATTCAAAACGTTAAATCCAATTTAAATGAAAATAAAGGAATTCAAGTTCTCACGCGCCAGCACTACCGTATCTTCATCACCGCATATCTTTTTTTTAATATCGGGTAGTATTACCCCGCGCATTTACAACAGCTCTTGACACCTCTCTGGCATGCTTAAAATGCAGTTGTCAATGTGTTGTTGGGGTATCTCATCCCATAGTGCGGGCAATAGTTCCGCAAGCTGTCTTAGGATTGTAGGGTGTGGAATATGTGTGTTAAGTTGCCTTTGAAGCATATCCCAAACATGTTCAATTGGGTTTAGGTCTGGTGACAATGGTGGAAGGGGAAGGTCCATCGATTTGGAGTTGGTCGATGGCATCCAACACTATTTGCGCTCGGTGTGGACGAGCATTATCATCCTGTTTCCTGCACTCCTGTACACTCTCTGACGTCGACTGTCATTATGGATGCAGTATCTAGACTCATCTGTGAAAAGTACGTGTTCCCAAGAAGTAGCTTCACCGAGTCTTTCATTAGCCCAATGTAATCTTTGTCGCCGGTGAGCAGGAGATCTCGCTGGTGATCGTAACGGTCGGTATGATGTTAAACCTACCTCAAACAACCGATTTCGGACGGTTTGGTCACTTATCAAGACTCCTGTGGCGTTATGTAGGTCTTGTTGCAGCTGTCGCGCAGTATCAAAAGGCTGTCTTCTCGCCTGTATCACGAGATGACGGTCTTCTCGCGGTGTTGTGACACGGCTGGATCCACTTTCAGGCCTTCTGGATGTTGTGCCTGTTTCTCTATGTCGACAAATTAACCGAGAAATAACACTTTGGGAAGTATTGAAGTACGCGGCTATGTCCACTTGCCGATCACCTCGCTGATGCATATGTAACACCAAAGCACAGTTTTCTTGTGAAAGATGGTTCCTCTGCATTTCTCTATTACTTATAAGAGCGAAATTTTTAAGCAACTCGTCGGCAATTTTTTTTTTTTTTATAACTAATGTAAACTGGCAGCATGTTGATGATATTGAAACATTCGATTCTAAACTGTATATGCGAAACAAAACTGGCAGGTTTTGGTTTTAAAGACATTAATTTTGAAGTATTCATTCATATATATAAATATATATATATATAGAGTAATTTTAATAAAATAGTCTTTTTTTAAATATACCTATTCATTTTTGAGTAGTTTATATATATATATATATATATATATATATATATATATATATATATATATATATTTTACAAATGTTGAATTAAAATAATTTTTTTAAAACACATTTTTACAATTTCAATATTCGATACTTGTCAAATCGCGCGTCGTGAAAAGGCTGGCTTGCCATGGCTCATGTCATGGCGGCTTTTGACAAGCCCCCATGAATGACGTCAGTCCAGGATGGAACATAACTAAACTATACTAATTATATACAGAGTGGTGCTAGAAATCGGTTACATAGGCATTTAACATGGTAAAACAGTTTTTCTTTAGAAAAAAATCTTCAAATAAAAGGTTTAGAGCATAAAATTCTACTTATAAATTAGTTAACAAAATTCATTTCGTATATTTAGTAACTCTAGAAATTAAAGATAAATTTTTTGAAAATTTCAGTTTAATAGTGCTTACCGTAGAATTAAAACGAAAAGACAAACAAATATTCGATGTTTTCACTATCAAACGCTAATTTTATTAAAAAGTTAAAGTAAATTAAATTTTATGACAGAAAATTGATACATTTGTTACACTTTTTGTTTTAATTCCATGGCTATCACTATTTTTAACAGGATTTTCGACATTTTCATATCAAGTTTCTGCCGTTACAAAGCACGCAAAATTATTGTAGTTTATAGATTCAAATGCAGAACAACTTTTATTTGAAGTGTTTTTTCTAAAATAATTAGGGAAGCAACGCGCAAGGAAAAACTGTTTTCCCATGTTAAACACCTATGTAACAGATTTCGAGCGCCAGCCTGTATGTACTTTTTATATATTTCACGAGGTAACAGGACGATCGAAAAGCGCCAACTATGGCGTCCGATGATCGCCAACTTCAATTACGCGAAACTTGGCGAGCCTCGTTGGCTTGAAACAATTCGGCTTTACCCAAGTCAAAAGAGGTAAGCCAACATGGACTCTACTGCTGTATACGTTGCAGCTTCGAGCAAAAATGATACATACAAATGGTTCGATTTCGATCGACAAATATTTTCGCGCCTACTTTAAAAAAAACTTGCCAAGCCACGCGCCTTGTGAATCTGGTTTTACGGATTTTATTATTCATCAAAATCTAAATATGATGTGAATGTAATGTGAACGATGTGCGAGAACCCGAATTTCGTATGAGTTTTATTAAAGCTGAACGTGGTTTGGTTACCAGCATATAAATAATTTAACTGAGATTAAGGCTGTATAAGATAAATTTGCCTTATTCAGTCAGTATACAGGGTGTTATGTAAGTAATGTGCCATACGTTACAAGTTAATAATAAGGTTGCAATATATCGTAATCTGCAATAATTTCTTTTCTAATGTGCTTGTTGTAATTGTAAAAGCACTTCAAGATGGACCATTTTTGAAGGTTTGAAGGCAGAGGCGGAACATGGATAACACACTTTTTATTAATGGCGACTATTTCTATAAATTGTTTGTTTGCATTTTTTTACATATTCTGTATTATTCCATCAACATATTTAAAGAATTTGATATCGAAATATTGAGGAAGTCATGGAACAATATTTAATACAACATTATTTTCTTAAAATTCTGGTGGTACGTTTTATAGTACCGACCACACTGTAACTTCATTTGCATATTAAATAAAATTTATATACTTATAAGCGTGTTTATACACTATATTCTCAAAGGATTAGACGACACTTTTAACAAAAACATAAATAAAAACGCGGTTGTATAGTCATATTACATGTCGTAATGTTTAAAATATTCACGGTTATAATCATTTTGGGACTTTTTAAAAAAATATTGTTAAAGTCTAAAAATGTACAAAGATGTTGTAACTTTCCAACGATATATGTTTTAAGTATATAATATAAATTAATTATTTCTGGTCGGGAAAGATATGGAATAGAAATATAATAGAAATATAATAGACGAGGATACCAAGTAGAACACGCAAATTTCCTACGTAATAAACAAACTTAATAAGAGTTGTTATTGTTTCCGAACACTCACCTCTATATTTGACACACCCAGTCTTCTAACTATTTATTACGGATATTTCTACTCAATTGTCACATTCGGCATCAGCATATGGGGCACTCCATCATCAATATACGAAGTATTTATTGTACAAAAAAGAGTAATACTTATTATTTCAAAACTACATCCTTTGAGTTCTTGCAGAGGACAATTTAAAAAATTAGGCCTTCTAACGGTACCTTCTATTTATATTTTAGAAATAATCAAGTTTGTATTAAAAAATTTCAGTAATTTCACCACCTTCAATTCACAGTATTCCACTAGACAAACTAATACAACTCTACGCGTTCCCAAACATAGAACTTTTGCGTATGAAAATACGTGTGAATATGTTGGCATCAAAATATACAATATGCTTTACCTGTAAATTTAAAAAATGGATCTCACAATTCTATAATAAAAGATGTAAAACTGATATTGATTACCAAAGAATATTATAATATTCAAGATTTCTTTGCAGACTGTGCTAATAACCTCTTTTTTTAATAAACAATAAATTCACACTCGACTAATTATAAGAGTGAAGCTTGTCTGATCTCCACGACTGCTTGTTTCTTTGTTTAAAAAATCTTATTCTTGGTGTGTTATTTTTTTTTCGTTATTCTCATCTATATTAATTTATCACCCATATATTATATTACAACGTGTATAAGTAAACTATTTATCAATATCTTATGTAATTTGTTTTGAGTATTTATTTTGCCAAATTGTTGTTGTGCCAAATGTTTGTAATAATATTTTATTGTATTTCATTTTATTGTGTTACTCACTTCAGGGTTTGCTTGAAAATCAGCTGAAGCTGAAACAAATCCCTTTGTACTTTTTATGTGCAATAAACATTATTATTATTTAAAAAAAACAATTTTAATATATTTTCCTTTTCAAGGAAACATGTCTTCATTAATAGCTGTACCGCACGAAAATCACGTCTGTGTACCTGTTGTTTTTGTTGCTATAATTATCGTTGTTTGATATTGGTTTACAATTTTAATTCAGGAATATAATTCCGAACAATTCCAATTATTTTTGTTTTACAAAATGTGAATAGAACACAATTTACAAAGACTGAATAGTAAATTACAAATTGTGAAAATACAAATGTTTTAACATATAATGAAATATTTGCATATGCATTCAAATGTCACCAGTAAACTACCACATTCGGTAAAATAATAATCATTAATTTTAATGAAGTGCCCAAAACGCTATTCATCTTCAATTTTTTTTATTAAATTTCATCTAAATTGAAACATGGAAGAACAACCAATGTGAACATATCGTTATTTTAGGAATGAGTGATTTATATCAGCAAGAAACTTTCATATTTACACCCTACAATATAGCAGAATAGTTACAAGCTAAAAAAGATGGTCATTTAATCATAGGCGTAGTTAGGGGGGTACTTAGCACCCCCAGATTTTAAATTAGCTCCCCCAAACAAAATTTCTATAAATTTTAATATTAAAGAAGAACCTCAAAGTAAAGAAGGGAATTTAACTATCATTAATAATGTAATAAAAAATATATTAAAAGAAAAGCGAATTGACTATGCCTTTTTGTACTCATGGAGAGATATTTAAATTCCTTCAAAAATAACAATATTCAAAATTGAACCTTTTAAAACTAGAAAAATAAAAAGCGAGTCAACAAATGGATCTAGTTCACATGATACTGACTTACATACTCGTGCTGATAATTCTTGATGATGATTCTTTCCGAATTAATATTTACTTGACTACCATGCAATAACCTAAAACTCCGATTTTCCCTTGAGAACCAAAAACTAGCAATAGCCGTAGATATAAGTAGATCATTATACCACTTTTGCAGTAGATAAAGATATTTTGAAAGCTGTACTATTCTAAAGAACATGATGAGCAGTCAAGAATCAAATGATATTAAAAGTGTACTTAATGAAGGTAATTATTATGAACTTTATAAAATTACACTCATTCTGCCTATATATACAGAAACTTGTGAAAGATTATTCTCTGTTATGTGGAGAATTAAAAAGTGGCTGAGCACTACTATGACACAAAAAAGCTTTACTAATTTAGTAGTAGGTAGATAAGTATTGAATATTGAAAATGAACTTTAAAAAAAAATTATAATAATAATTAATAATACTGAATTTATTCTTCTAAATAGAAACAGAAAATTAGCTTCGCGTCGTGTTCCAAACTTCCTTTTCACAAAATAAAATGTCACTTTTAACACTTATATCATAACTATTTTGTTATTTTAAATAATATTTTATGTTTTTGGTTATTAATTAATCAAATAAATACTTTTTTTATTTAGTAAACCAACTTTTTTTCATTTTAAGGTAAATGTCTTTAGCACCCCTTAATTTTAAAGTCTAACTTCGCCTATGCATTTAATAAAAGTGTGAACGTTCTGGTATTACTTCACTTGAAAACCATTTATCGCATACCGTACATATTGATATGAATAAATTTCTAATCTCAACGAACTGAATTTTAAAGTAAACATAAAACTAGGTCACGTCAGAAATTACCGGCATATAATTTATTTCCTTTTGCTATTGGATAGCAGATAAATATTTGTATTTTTTTATTTAATACATTTTTTGATTAATTATAATTTAGAAATTATTTGAAAAGTAATTTTTCTCTTTATACTAAGGGTAGTTCACATCAAAACCGGATTGTGCTAAATGATTATATTTATGCGTCAAATATGTATTATTTATCATAATATACATTTATATTAACATTAATATTGCGTTATTGTTAGTTGTTATTCAAAATGATTGACGACGAACCCAGAGCCGCATCAGCAACGTATTCAGAGAGGGAATTCGTGGGTTAAGCCCCCTAAGTTTCAAAGACGAACGCGAAACGCGAATCTGTTCATAACCACGCAGGATTAGCAGACTTAGATCTTAGATTCCATAGTTAGCATTAAATGCGTCAAGAACCTGATCTTGAGAGATTGACTCAATTACTTTAAGGTTAAAAATTTGTTCGTACCGAAATTCGATACAAAGGATGTGATTTATATATGATATATATATACCAATTATGATGCAAAACACTTGAAAATTCTACCAATGGGAATAGTATTGTAGTGATAAAACTCCGTTACCCCTATAAATTTCCGCTACCAAGTAAATAATCAATTGTTATTGTTTATAATTATCAGTGTGACAGTTAATTAATATTTTAAGTTCAAATAATAATAATTAAATTGTTTGATTTTGAGTTGTCTTTGGAATTTATCTTACCAAATACCACACGACCTCTCTAATTTTCTCAGAAAAACTTTTATTTTCCAACACTCCTTTTTTTGCTTAATTTCCAATCGAACAAAACGTTTCGTTATTATAAGCAAAATTATTTTTTAGCGACTTTGAAGCAAAATACTGTCTAAAGGTGCATTCACAAATGAAAATTAGGTTTAGATTTATGGTTTATACTTTAGATTAAAAGACTTTGGCCGCATATTATGTAATGACTCCATTCACACTTCAGAATTTAGGGTCTCTAAATCCAAATCATAAAGCTAAACATTGCAAGGTCCAAACTTTAAGTTTATGATTTAGTTTGACGTCACAAACTTCACCAATGAGTCTGAAATGATATGAATATTACCCATCTTTATTTAGTATCCACTTGGCGGCTTCGGCTTTTTAAACAAATGCGAGAAGAACATGGAGACTGTCAAAACTTAATGGCAGAAATATAACCAATAATGCCAAGCGAATGACAGTTTCACGGCGCACAGGTGTCTTGTTGGGTACTGCTCTACCGATATTTTAATCTAGTTTTTGAAGCATTTACACAGATATCTGTACATAACAAAACTAATTTTCAGGTAATTTAAACTTACATTTATGAATGACTTACTTAAACCTAAACAAAAACCATAAACCTAATTTTCATTTGTGAATGCACCTTTAATGGTGCACTTCTTGATATAGGTAAGTAGTTAAATCGTCTTATTTTAAATCAAGGAATCTGTGGTAAATCCATGTCTCCCTATTTCCAAGACACCATGTATTTTGATATCATACTAATCACTAAGGTACTATTTTATTATAAAATATATATCATCACGGCATATTACCCATTGCTGGGTGTGCCAATCTGCTTCGTACACAGATTTCGGTAATGATGATGACATATTTGTACCGTGCGGGCGTTTACCAGGTGTCACCTCACGGGCACTCATTGCTTGCGTGGAGAGTACACCACAGGGGTCAATCATGTGTTATTTAAAATTCTATATATTTGGCGTCGTCGGGATCGAACCCGGTTTTCCAGATTCGCGACCACGAGATCCCATGGGGTCTATTTTATTGTCATTAGCAAAAAAAGAACTATTGTGTAGGTAAACTTAATTTAAATTTATTTTATCCCTGCGCACGTGTATTTGTATTAGGATTTATAACATTTTAGAGTCAACGGATAGAGTCCTAAAATAAACATAAGACTAGGTGAAATCACGAAATCCTTTGAAATATCGTTGTGTTTGCACGAAGTTACGCAAAGAGATCAAGGGAGCTTTAACGACGAAAATGTAAATTGTGAAGTGTCGCAAACGAAACTGATTTGAAATTCAACCCCAGTACGTTGTAATATCTGTGTAAATACTCTTCCATACATAGTATTCGTCTTATTACTGCAACTGAAACGGTTGCAATGTAAATCGAACGAGGTTAATTATATTTCCAAGCAAACTAATGTAACTCTACCGAGTGGAAGTGAAGTGCTGCAATCATAAAATATGCTACTATTTGCATACAGAATTACAAATTAATTCTGAAAATGTCGGCCCGTATGCTTCAAATATACTGTTCTCTGCAGTTCATTGTGTTGTTTTATTTCAAATATACATTACTCCCGAAATTTTATCGTGAATTTTACAATTCCAAAATGAATTGCTGTTGATTCGCAAATAAGTGTCAAATATAAAATAAATATTCGACAGCAAAGAACAATAATGTTTGATCTTTATAAAAAAAGTAACCTAATATCATATTTTTTTTAATAAGTATTAAAAGTCAAATCAAAATACTAGTCACTACACTGGCGATCCACCGGAAGCCAATCATTCCGCTTCGCTTTAATGCAGAAAAATTTAATGCCTATTTAAAATATTGCGTACACTGTAATTTCAGTAATTTACCGTGAGAATTAGAGGTGGGCGCGGGCCGTGATTTTGTGGGGTCACGATGGGTCACGACGTGACCCGCGTGATCGTGAATATAATTTAAATTTTGCGTCGTGATTGGACGTGAGCGTGAGGCACTAAAAAATTATCGTGCGTGATCAGGCGTGATTGAAATTTAATCGGGCGTGAGTACAAATTTTCTTCTATTTTTTATTGAAAAATTGTCAATTTCCATCTTCTACTTTACATTCTTTTTATCATTATTATGTACAAATATGTCATCAACAGTTTTTTTTTTTTTCATAAAAATAGTGTTATTGTTGCACCCAAAATTGTATACACAGTTGCTCCGATTTCACTAAATATATACAAATCTTTAAACCCGTTTGACACGATCATAATTTTTTTAACAAATTTGTTACCAATTTTATAATGATATTTGTGAAGGAATAGAACAACCTATTTGTACATAAACATTCGTTTCCAATGAAACCAATCTGTTATCTAACTTATTACCCATTTGTTAACAAATTTGATAACAACTTGCGACTGTGTTAAGCAGGCTTAAATGTAGATAGAAACAATTACGTGACACGAACGTGACCCGCCGGGCGTGATCGGGCGTGAGTGCCAAAATAAAATCATGAGCGTGAGTGATAGTGAATCAAACATAAAAAGTCGTGTGTGATTTGGTCGTGATTACATTTTTAGTTCCGTGAGCGTGTGTAATCGTGAACAAAAAGTTACTCACGCGCCCACCTCTAGTGACAATTATACATAAAAACATATTATTGGGAAAGTTTAGTCGCAGTCTCTCAACGCATATACTATGAAAAATATGAATTATATTTGCGATTAGAGACGATTAGTCGTATAAAACCAATTTAAGCAGTAACATATTTATCATTAAACTTATGGTTTCGTATATATTTTGTTTCAATTCAAATCCGTCACGTGAGAAAAAGATTCTACTGCAGTGTTTCCCATTTACTTTTTAAGTAGTCATACATAGAACTTTTGAATATATATCTTTGGTGACCTTAATTTAAAGAATCATTATAAATACATAGATCTACATAGTATGTGTCATTTCAAAATATAAGCATCGGATTACCCCGTCACATACGAGTACAAAATAATATGTTTTGTTATTTAATACGAAATATGTAAATACAGCATATCAAGGATAAGGTTTCAAATTTTGGAATCTGAAGATAAATACGAAATTGGTTAACATAAATAATAGTTGCTCTATTATTAAGCGCTTTACTGATATAAGCGATGTAAATGTTATCCCGAAAAAAATATATACATGGGTGACTAGATACAGACGAATTTGTAAATTCTGCATTTTTTGTAAACAACTTTTATGCTCTTTCAAATGGCGATACTAAATTTTTTTATCACTGTTGGATTTCGAGTTATGATGTCAAAGTTTTATAGGCGTTGTAATAGCGAATAATACAATTGAAACGAGTGTTTTTTTTTACTTTCCTGTCCTACAATGTATATATCATCTACGTTCATTTTTTAATCAAAAAATATGTGAAAAGTGTTTGGTTACCATAGTTGCATTTTTTAAAACTTAATCAAAACATAATTCTGTTTCTGGTACTCAAAATTAGACTGCCCTTGTTACTGTATCAAACAACTTATTGCGATTTAATAAGATCTTTTATATTCAAAACACTTTGATGCATTTATAAACAGCCAACATTTTGGTATGTTGACATTTTTGTAAAACTATTAAATGTTAATATAGTGAAAAAACATACAAGACATGTGCATGACAAGCTGAACAAATTTAATTTTAAATTTATATCTCACTTTATAAATATTTGCTAAACATGACAAAATTAATGACCAAAGCAATTTTCATCATGTCAGAATGATTTACGAAGAAATATAACAGCGAAAATACATTTATTAGGTTATTCATCAATTTATTAATAAAAAAACATATTTAATAAGTTTAAATAATAATTGTAAGAACATAGTAAGAAAGTAAAAATATATCTAAGCTCACAAAAGTAGATACGAATGTCACTATTTCAAATATTTCATATCTAATTTATGTCTATAATGTCGATAAAAAATAATTTAACTAGAAAATAATTAATTAAAAATAACTTTAAGAACATAATTCATAGAAAATGAATTAAAATAAGCAAATGATGATTTGTAATAGATCTTTTAATTTTTTTCTTTCGTTTAATCCATGTTTAAAACAAAATAATGTACACTTGTTGAAAATCTTATAAAATAAGCAAATAAATAATACTATTTTCAACATATGTTCCCAATTTTAAAAAAATCATCAGTGGATATGGGCGTATGCCATTACCATAGTTACATTTACAATGATTGACAACAATGTATCATCGCGTATTTTTAAAAAAAAAAAACCGGATATAGGAAATTGTCAAAGTCATCAAACTGTCATATTCCAGAATGATGTATATAGAAAAAGTATAAATCATAAACACAAAGCTATATTTTTATGAAATAAAACATTTTATAAAAACTTCAGAATTATATTCTTCAAACGTATCTAAGTTTACAAATCATAACGTACAAGTGCAATATGAGTATAAGGCAAGTTTCTGATTTATATGCTGCTATTTTTAATAAGCGACCCAGACCAGAAACTATTAGAAAAATCTATAATAATAACAAGATGCATCAATGGACAGCAATAAAATAAAATCAAAACAAGTATGGTAATTAATAATAAGAAACATTAAATTATAGAGTTAAATGAAAATGACAATACATACATGACAGTTGATGTCGCTTATTAAAAGTAGCAGCAAAAAAATCGGAAACTTGTTTTAGTCTTATACTGCAGTTATAGTGTGTTATAATTTGTACTTTTTCTTCATACATCATTTTGGAAGATAACAGTTTGATGACTTTGACAACTCCCTATGTCCAGGTTTTTTTAAAAAAAGCGCTATAATACATTGCTTTTGATCATTTTAAATATAACTGTGGTAATGACAAACACCCATGTCCACTGATAATTTTTTTTTTTTGATATATTATAGACTTAAGCAGTTTCTCCACATAAAATTATAAAAAGAGTCATATCTGCTTTGGCATATCACCATAGATATTTTTACGTACTACATCATCATTATAAATAATATTTTTCCCCCGGATGAAAATTTCATAACATGTATATTTCAAATAGTCGCCATTTTACATTTTCGCAATTATTTTATTGTAATTAACAAATTTTATATGATGTTTAAATTTAAGACAAATATATGATGAATACAATTTTAAAATCAATATCTGTTATAAATTTACACAAAACATTTATGTATATTGTGGTGAATAATATGTTAAGTTCAATGTATGTAATATATACACAGGTGATAACACGAAAAACATGAATAAACAATACACATACTTGTTGGATTATTTATGGTTCATTAAATGATAAATGTCATAAAGTATGTCATTTTATCAGGTGAAATATATCACTCGAGATTTTATCACATCCACTTATCATTATCACTTTAAATTTACACTTTGTACAAGTCATTGAACTCAACTTTTAAAAAAATTTTGAAGCTCATTTAAATTTTGAGATTGTGTTGTAATGTTGTGTGATAATTATTCAACATATGTCAAAATACAGTGCAAACTCGATATTCCGGACTAATAAAAACACACCCAATCCGGATTAACATAACATCCCGATTATTGCGATTATTCTTGTGTTGGTTTATTAAGAAAAAAATACAAAAATATATTAGTGCGCGTACAATGACAATGCTAGAAGAGTATATTAAACATAAGTTACAGAAGACAACGTATTCTAGCACGAGAAACAAATTCGCTCATGAACATGCAACGGCGATTGGGTGAACGAACGAGTGCTCAAATTGCCTTCTGTAACGTGTGTTTTATACTATTTTCTCTGTTTTTACAAAAATATGACAATTTCTGTAACAGGAAATTTTTGGTAGAATTATTAGGTTGATGACAGTAATTTGTGCTTTTTATTCTGTCCGTTGTCTAGATATTTAGTGTATTTATTGCAGTCATGCTAATCTCAAATAACAAAAATATCAAAAAAAATCGTATAAGAATGAAACTCCTTCCAATAGACCAGAAAAGTGTAACGGTCAAACTTAAGCGCGAAATTCAAACTCAGTTCATTACGCTGAAAACATAATTTCAATCCCCCTGTGTTTCTTACCAAGGAAATTTTTGCTCAACTTTAAAGGCCGAAAATTCTCATAAAAGTAAATCTCTTATGCAAAGCATTATATGTAGCATCTAGACCGATCCTTTATCTCCAGATTCGTACAATAATATTCACCTGAACTCTGCACAGTTTATAATTATTTAAATAATAATACAACACTATAAATTTCATTGAACGTATGTCTTAGTTTGATCGTGCATGCTTCATCTTCTATTGTGCTGTCCTATTTACTGGTGGGTTAACGACATACGGTATCCTTGCTTGCACCAAGCATTTTAATTTCTAATAATTTTCTAACTTTACCTTTTCTGCAGGTTTAAACTGTTGCAATCTATTACTGAATAAACAAACTATCGAATTCTTAGCAGGAGCTGTTTAATTTCTTTTACAAAATATTTTATTTTTTTTGTCTGTAAAATTAAACTCCTATATGAAACCTATACTAGGGAATTCAAACTATGAACTCGCGCCAAAGACAAATTCTAACCTAACTTTTCTGGTCTACAGTAATATGCGTGCTATAATGTGACATTCTAATCCCGAAACATGTTCAATAACATTAGGACAAAAAATCTGTAGGTATTTTAATTTGCTTAATTATTTTCTGGCTTAGAGAAAATTCTTAATTCGCGAACTTCTTAATGTTGACAGATCATGTAAAAAACACTATTTTATTGAGCCCAATCTATGCATTTCTAAAAAAAATTTAAGGCAGAATCATGTCTAACTATCGCACTTACAGCAACTTCTTCTTCATCTTTATCGTCGAAATGGTCTTTGAAGTCCGGATTATTAATATGATCCTCTTCATTTGGCCAAAAGTCAATTTCATTTGGATTAGCATCAGGAGTAATGTCTTGACCAGATCATAAAATGTCTGGTGACTTTTTTCATACGAATTTACAATTTACGAATCCGGACTACAACAATACGTAATACAAGCAAATAGGAGTCCGAACTACCGAAGAATACAGAGTACAAAAGATCTAGATTATTGAGTCTGCACTGTATGTAGATTTGTTGTTCCATTCGACATTACTTAGGTATCTAACTAATTCATTTTTAACACTAGTGTTAAAAGTAACAATGGTTTGTCACTTTTAACAATGGTGTCATAAAATGACATTTTCAACCCTAAAAACAAACATGAAAAAGCTTACTTTTGCTGTAAGCGAGTGTCTATTTATAGCGGTGACGTAATCGCGCTAGAATCCGGGCTACGTAAACAAACCAGTCGCAACGTGTTTAATTATTTCCGGTCGACTGAACCTTTTGTGTTCATTGTTATTATGCAGTCGAACATTCTAGGGTTTTTCTAGAAGTTAATGGCAACTGTATAAAAGGGACGTAGCTATGCTCGGGAGTTAGTCAGTTACATACAGAGTCATGGAGATATTGACATGGAGTGTTAGAAAGTAAAGTGTTAGTGAGAAGCACAGCCGTATCGTAGTGAGCGTATGTAGTTGGTGTCGAGTAGGTACTCGGGAAGTTACTGGTATATTGGGATAGCTGTGGATGTGAATACTCGGTAGTGTTGACGAGTATTGGGAAGCTATAGTGTACAAGGACAGTAACGGCGAGTCGGGAAGTTACTGATATACCGGGATATCTGTTAAAGAGAATATTCGGTAGTGTTGAAGAGTATTGGGAAACTAGGAATACGAGGACAGTAACGGCAAGTGGAAGTGAATACTCAGCAGTGGTGTTGAAGAATTGTGGCGTACGGATAGTCGGTGATACTGAGGCTGTGGAAGTTAGACAGACAGTTACATAAATAGACAGATAGTGTTGTGAAAGAGGTGACTTCTGTCCGAGCAGATGAATATACAGACGATGTTGAGTCAGTTGAGTATATAGACGCTGTGGAGGTCGGTATGCGGACATTTGAACGTGATATAAGTGTATAGTGATATAAATATCGCGTAAACAGTCTACAAGAGTCTGCAACAGACCGGCAGTCTACGATTGGAACGCGTAGTGAAATAAATAATTTGTAATATCGTGGAAATAAAGTGTTAATTGGATAAATAAATAGTGTTAGTGTTATCTAGTTAATTATAGTTTTAGTCTTAATTAGTTTTTAATAATTGTTTAATATTTGTAATAGTAACTTTCATTATAGTTTAATAAACAGTTAATTTTAATTAATAATAATTGTCTAATATTTAGACTTCACCCAAATAAATAAAAACGTTACAATATGTTAAAGTTTTCAAATTGGTAACACCTAACAATTTTAGTAAACACTCGAAATTTAATTTATTTGGATATTAATGGTTATGATATCGAACTAAAAATAAATAACGTGAATTTTAAAAAAGTACTTACACTTAAATGTAATTTTACATGAGCAATAACAACTAAAATGGCAGGTCTGTGTTTGACATGTCCCTAAAACTGTTTTCAAATCTGAACTTTGTAACTCTGTTTTTGATTAATACAATGTCATAAGATATATTTTGTAAATGCGAAATAGGAAATATTTCCGACATTAAATACTCAATTATGTATATGATATAACAGGATATACATTATAACGTATTTATCGAATTTCTTTATATTACAATATGCTCAATAAATAAACATTTCATTGCGACATGTGTACAAAAAGTATCATTAATTTTTCTTATTCCGCATGATATAACTGAAATTACGTTAAAAAGTACTATGTTTTATTTGCAACTACGTCGAATTTGCTTTCAAATTTCCGTAGCAAAAAATGGTACGAACGTAATCATCGGAAATTCCTTTTAATCAAATTAAAGCTCCGCAAACAGACAATTTTTGCAGAATACAATCGATTAAAGCTCTCAGTTGCCAGATATCAATTACCGATGTGTTCATATACGGGCAAAGAACAAATAATGAAACCATTGTTTCCATTTCCCAAAACACATATAACATAATTGAAAAAGTTCTCCGAAATTATGAACTGTGGTTCTGATTATTTTATGGGAAAATTTCATATACGAGTAATATTTACTTTAATTTTACTACTATTAAATTCAAACAATGAATCGTTAATATTTCAGGAAAAATCGTTAACCAAAAATATATAATTCAACAGTTCAAGCTAGTATTAAATAAGAAAATGATCTAGAAAAATATTTTCAAATAATAGTATATTAAAGAACGTTTTATAAGACATGTTTTTTTCGCACGCGTCAAAATTTAGAAAACTAGCGTTAGCGAGTTTTCTAATTGACAAGTGCGAAAGAAAGTCTTATAAAATGAGTTCTTTATACTATTTTTTATATTTTGCGCCTTCTACAATAACATTTGCTTACTCAATTTGTGATTATATTTGTAACCATTTGTACATTTTCATGTAAATAATCTTCCCTAAATAGAAAAAATATAATAATAATTTCGACATTATATTATTAAAATGAATTGTCAATTAACTAAAAATAAATTAGGTAAAAATGGGTTAAAGAAACGTCATCTAGTACCAACCGTCTAAAACAAAAAATTGAGTATCGAAATGAAGGTCATTACGATACGCAATTGCGTATCGTAATGAATTCATTATGAACGCAATATATATATATATATATATATATATATATATATATATATATATATATATATATATATATATATATATATATATATATATATATATATAAAATAAATCTTCTTGTTCCTCGATCTCGAACTAAATTGACATTTGCTTACCCGACTCCAAGGACAAACTACGAACTACGTTCACCTGTCAGACAGATGTGTATTATTTACAACAAATTTGTAATTGAATTATTAGAACTAGATATATTTTCTAACAGCATTTCTAGGTTCAAGAAAGTACTTTCTGCTATACTTCTTGCAAGAACCGATAATTTATAATTTAAATTTAATAATAGTTTATTTATAAATATATATGTATTTTTTTTTACTTTTTCTATTTTTATTGTAAGGTGTCACTACTCGCGCGTCACGCGACGAAATTTCTGTACATTCAGTGAAACAATTCCTCTGTAATTGGGATATTATCCTGTAGAGTGAATTTACAATAAATAAATAAATAAATATAAATATATATATATATATATATATATATATATATATATATATATATATATATATATATATATATATTAAATCAACGACAAAATGAAATTAAGATAATTATTTCATAGTAACTTGTATTTCTACCGTGAGTTTCAGCTAAGTTGCAATATTATTGTATTACTATAGTTACTAAAACTATTATGATTACCCCTTAACCTTAAAATTAATTTTACAAAAACTAAATACGTATTTCGAGAACTAAGTTCTCATCATCAGTAGTACTCAGAGTTGTTAGGACCTCTGGCATGGTTGACATGTTGAGTAATCTTGACTACTCTGTTTAACTTTCACTTATTGTACTACTGATGATGAGAACTTAGTTCTCGAAATACATATTTAGTTTTTGTAAAATTAATTTTAAGGTTAAGGGGTAGTCATAATAGTTTTAGTTAAATTTAACCTTAGATTCCATCTATTATTAATTTTTATGGTTACTAGTTACACATACTGCATCGTTCCATATAAAATGAAACATTGGTTGTCAAATGAACTTGTCATAACGTTTTACAGACGGTTACTAAAAATAAAGAAGAAAAAATTCTATTGGTTACTTGGAAGGTTGCTGGTTATAGTTTAAGAAATGTTTGTGAATGTACGAATTTATATCCTGAATATCCTACTCCAGATCCTTTTACAGTTTCAAGAATATTTAAAAGTGATGGATGTTTAGAAAAAATACGAAAAGGGTAAGACCAAAAACTGCGCGAAACAAAAAAAATAAAAATAATTTACTGCGTGCAATAGAGGAAAATAATCAGCTGTCTTCAAAATTTTGGCGAATCAATTAAACATTACTTATTTAATTGTTAATGGTGCAGTTTTTGAAAATATGTTGTAATTTGTGATTTGAAATATATTGTTTTTTTATTGATACTACTCTTACCACTTTCTTAAGTTATTTATAAATCAGTAAATTATGAAGTTCATTTGACATTGACAAATTTGACAACCTATGTTGCATTTTATCTGGAACGATGCAGTATGTGCAACTAGTATCCATAGTAATACATTAATAGAGAGCTTCACCTGTCGCCATGGTGAACGCTTTAGTTTTTCTAGGTTTCGTTCCTTCAATAGTTATCAATAGATCCTGTAAGGATTAATTCATATAAAAATGTGACTTAGAAGATGAAATCAATGGATTTTGAATTGTATAAAATTCTTTTCATCTTTTACTGATGATGGGTTAATGTGAACCCGAAACGTTCAACAAATGTATATTTTTCCAAATAAATGTGTGGAACATTAAGACCTACAATTTTTTCGTCAACTATTTCCAAAGAAGGTTCCCAAAATATATTCCAATTACATTAATAGAATAGTAAATATTGCATCTTAGCTAAAACCCGCGGTATATTAAAGCATTAAGTTCAATAAGAATTCTCGTGCCAAAAAAATATTTATAAGGTTTATACATGAAAATAATTTGTGTGCAAAGTTATAAACATACTAGGGTAGTCTGAATAGTTTTGACGAGAACAGACATCTGCATGTTGCGGCTCAAAACTTTTCAGACAACCCCCGGAGTATACGAGTATTTCCAGATATGGTTGAAATGTAAATCTCATATGTATATTAAGTGGTCATTAAAAAACATTTTTCACAGATACGTAAAACAGTAGTAAATGATTTGAAAAGAAGGATCTGAGCAACCCCGACTGTAAGTTAAAGGGAACAGATGCATTTTGTAAACAAAATTATTAAATTGTTTGAGAGCAAATGAAAGCTCAAGTTATTATTATTATTAATATTATTATTATTCGTGCCCAAACCATATACATATAAATAATTAATACACAATAAATATATAAAACATTACAACAAATATTTCTCACTTCTTAAATACTGATTTTCGGTAGCGAAATACCGCATCCGGACCACATGGAGTGAGTTAGCTGAGCTTGTTGTTATAACCATATAAATAGTCAAATTTGGAAATTATGGAAATAGGCCTTATGCATCTCCTGGTATTAACTAGGACGGAAAGGACGCATCTTCTCCGAAGATTCTCTCCTTCATGCCAGAGGAAAAACCGACCGCAAAAATTGGCAGAGAAATGGCCTATCTAAATAGTATTCATCCAAGAAATTGCACAGTTAAAGTAAAAAATTACACTAGAGACCCTTTAAACCGAACTGCTTCTTGTAAGCGGAGTGTCCGAATAACGATTTGTTCGTATTACTGAATTTGTAAGTGCACATAAAGTTCATTTAGAAAGTTTGGAAATATTTATCACGGTACATCAAAAAACAATTAACGCTAAAATTAAGAAATAGAAACAAAAAACAAAATTCTCAAAAAAATTATAATTATTTGATTATTTTCGGGCGTTCATTCCAACTTTGGTCGCCAGTCGCCGAAGTTCACGTAGTAAATTAATTGGTATGATATTCTACTCGATGTTCAGATTACTGGATGATCGGATTAACGTTGGTTCGGATTAAAGGGTCTCTACGGTATTATTAGCAGATTATTGAACTCTCAGTAGACAACAGTTCCCTTTAATTTACAGTCGATGTTGTACAGATTTATTTTTTTATTATACAGGATTTAATACTAAGTCGTTACACTCGAAAATCGCAGTTAAAGCTTATTAAAACAAACAGATTTTCTTACTACCAATTTTTAACTTGGTACCCGGTTCGTAGTTATTGGAGTTTCTTGTTTTTCGAAAAGTCGTTATAACTCCCTTATTTTAAGGACTATTGAAATTTGTTTTCAAAATTACCTTTCGGCGCTCTAAAACATGTTTAGGACAAATGTTGTAGTAGGTAGATTGAGGATTTTATAAATGTTTAACTTTTGCAAATCGATGAAGTGGTTATCAAAAAATCTTGCTTTGAAATTATTGATCGAACGCCATTTTGCCATTTGAAAAAATAAAAAATAATTGTAAATGCAAATGTTTTAGAGCCGAAAGGTAATTTAAAAAAAATCAATAGTCTTTAAAATAATAGAGATATGATGATTTTTTGAGAAAGGTGTATATAACAATTTTAAGGGGCGACTGCGAAAAACAAAAATTATAACGGTAACCCGAATGTAGATAGGTACATATAATAAGTATTTTTTCATTCGCCCCAATATTGTGATCTCGAAACTTGTAAATAATACGAATTCGGTTAAACAAAAGATGTACAATTAAAAATCTATTTCGGTGATTTCTTTTGGTTATGCCAGAAAAATGCATAGGTCAGTTGTATATATTATCATGTATTCTGTGTCTATTATAGACGAGTACGTATTATAACAACTTATTCTAAACGTTAATAAAGTATTGTTTAGAATGTTTAGATAATAAAGCTCTTAAATTATGCGTCCCAAATTTTTATGGACTTAAAATACATAAGTACTCGTATAAATGTGAAGGTATATCTTATGAAACCGATTTTTATGAAATCAATTTTTATAAAATTAGTTTTCTACAATAATGGGAAAATAAGTAAATGCCAATTCAAAATTTAGTTTCGAATTTTACTTTTTATTAGAGTGACCCCATCATAACAGCGCTGTGATTTTTGGGGAGAAAAGTGTGATAGAATTATAATCACCCAATTTAATTTACATAAAATGCCGTAATATGAACATTACAAAGAGAAAATAATATTTAATCATTAATCACTTTTGAATTGTTTGCCTGTACATTTAGTAAATATTCTCTGGCAGTCCGAATTTAAATGAATGTTGAATGTATAATTTATTAATGCTATTAATATGAATTAAAGACATAGAAATAATACTGGGCCTTGTTATTGTAACATTTAATTTTACTAGATATCAAATTTTACGAGAATTAAGATTTCCTGCACTTTTTCTCTCTAGTTTGGGGCAGTAGAATCCGTGTCCTTACATTTCTATCCCTTATGTTTGGCATTTCTTTGGTTATGTCTAGTTTTAAAAGTTGGATTATAACAATCATATTTGCATTAATTATTGTTAGCCAATTCAAGTAGAATTCCAATAGAATTTAAAGTTACAAAGTCGAGGTCATGTTTTTATTATTTATTTTACATGGTTGCGCACAGGCACACCAAGAAATGATGAAGGTTTTAATATTGGGAATATTTTTCCCTTAATACTTCGATTTGTTCAATTTATAAGTAGTTCGTTAAATGAAAAATACAGAAAATGAATAATAATTCTAATAATAAAATTTTAAAATCATACTTTTACAATAGTGCGCAATAGGTAATTATACTAGCCTGTAATGCGTATAAATAGCAGCGTCACCGATTAAGAACAGTGTCTGAAATGAGTATAATACGTGACTATTTTTTGCTGTAGCCAGTCATGGTTTAGTGTGTATCTGTGAAATTGATGGTTAAAGAAAGTGAGTTGTTATTTGGTCGTCATTTTCGCTAGTTCCTTCATTTATCCTTAATTTGTTTAAATATCCAAAGATATATTGATTGATAATAAAAACTAAATACGTATTTCGAGAGTTGTTAAGACCTCTGGTATGGTTTATATGTTGATTAACTACTCTATGAGGAAATTGCTGAGATGAGTAATTCTAATTTCTCGTTACCTTTTTAGCACGATTCTCAAAATACATATTTCATTTTCATTTTCACTTAAGCCGGATTTATGCAGCAATAACATAGTCACTATCATAGTCTTAAGTTATAGTCATAAGAACAGTCTTAACATAGTTGTTGACTATTAATTTGTCACTCATTTACTTAAATATTATATTTACCGAATTAATAAATATAGATATGTATGTTAACAAATAGTAGAGAAGAATTAGTTGTTGCTAATTTGTTTACAATAAACAACATCACAATTAAAATAGAGGTTGTTTTCTGTTTCTGACAGTTCTCAGGCATGTACAGATTGTAAGTTGTCATAGTCTTAGTCTTAAAATTAAAATTAATCCAATTCTGTGATTATACTTATGTTCATGATACCGACTATGACTATGATGATGTTGCATAAACGTACCTATTATAAAAACTTAAAAACTTAAACTAAGACTACAACTATGACGATGACTATGATATTGCTGCATAAACCAGGCTTTAATTTTTAATTATATTAGCTTTATAATATTCAATTATTAGGAATAATAATGTGGCAATTTTAAATATGTATATTAATTTTTTTAAAATAATGAAGAATGGAAATGTAAACGACAAAATGTTAAATTATTATAATAGTCTATCTGTTGCGTGTGGCTTTAATCTGACAGATATACACCAAGCTGGGATAGGCTAAAGCAAAAAGTGACGTGTATGTGCCCGAGACATATTTCAAATAGTTCCCGCTTTTATTGCAACGTCACACCTAATCACAACAATTTGACACAGTACCGGATTTATGCATGGGGGCAAAATTTAGAGGAAGGGGGGGCTCGCAAAAGACGACAAAATGTAATAATTTATTACTGTTAACAATTATTGAACAAACCACGAAAGTATTTTATTAAAGTTTTACTATTATTTTACACAAAGTTGAATTTACTCAAATTCCCAAATTTTGAGTTTCACATTTTTTCTTCAAATATACTTTACACCAGTGAGTGGAGGGAGGGGGGGGGTAATAGTGCTCAGGGCACCTAATACCATAAATTCGGGTTTGATCTGACAAATTCATGATTCTAAATAAAGAGTTTCAAAAATAATAAAATAAAAACCATATTACATGAAATAAAACAATAATGCAGCTACATTGATAAGAACATAAGAAGTTAAATTAGGTTTGATTAGATTCGATTAGGTAAGATTGGAATTGGGCGTGGGGTACCTACATACAGGTGTAAATCGAAAAGTGGAACATAAGTGTTTAACATGGGAAATCAATTTTTCTTTGCGCAAACGTTACCTAATCATTTTATGCAAAAATACTTCAAATACGATAATATAATATAGAGATTTAAATGCAGCATCTAAATCATACGAAACGATTACTTTATCTCTTCATATAAACGTAAAAATTAATTACAAAGTTACAGTTTTTATGAGCTTTTTGTCTAAGAAGCCATGGATTTATGACAAAAAAAAAACAAATGCGTTGTTTTGCTGCTTAGACAAAAAACTTATAAAAACAGTAACTTTGTAATTAATTTTGACGTTTATATGAAGAGATAAAATAATAGTTTCATATGATTTAGATCTCTATTATTTTTATATAAAGTATTTTTGCATAAAATAATTAGGTAACGTTTGCGCAAAAAAATTTATTTCCCATGTTAAACGTCTATGTTCCACTTTTAGATTTCAATAGGGATTTATAAAATTCTAACTTTTTTATGCCATCCAGTGAATAAATCACATTTTACAATCCTATTTGTTTAAAATTCCGTATATTTCCTAGGCTTATACTGCTGTCGTTCAAGGCGTGGCGTTACAGCAAGAGGCTACCTGAGAAGTCGAATTGAGCATTCAGGCCTGCATTCTCGTATGGCCTCAGTTCAAGGTGTTACGGATCATAGAAATTTTAATTAATGAAGAAAGATTTTGTAAAAAATTCATGGACCTCACTGGCTTTTTTCACAAAATCTTTCTTTGTTAACTAAAATTTCTATTATTCATAAGCCTAATTTCTACGATTTAAACAATTTGATCACAAATTATTAATCTAAATATCTTGTACCGTCAATTTGATAAATTCCCATTTAATTTATCCTAAAGCCCGATCCAGACGGCATGACAAATAATTGGCATATTTTGGCGCATGTAATATGAACCAATGTTGGTTATAGATTGGCAAATATGAACATTTGCCAATGAGTAGCATCCATACGATATGTCTAATGTAGTTTTTGAAATTTAGGCGAACATCACTTCCAGCATTTGCCAAAATGCAAAGTGACGAGGAAGTTGCTGTTGCAAGTGCTGCAGTTGTTGTAATTTGCTCTGCAGCAAATTTATTATTATTATTATACTATAGTGAAATTTCCCGCTAATTGTTCCCTTCTTTTATTCCAGGCATCATTAATTTTATTTCTGTTTTTGTGATTTAGATCTTTTGGATCCCATAAAAGTTGATATTTTTCATACAGTGCAATGAAATCAAAGATTAAATCATTAGACCATTCACTTTGATCCTCAGACATGATGACTTGTTGCTTGTTGCACCACTGAATGAATGCAAAATGCAATGAAAATAATACTTTAGAAGACAAATTCGTTCCAGTCGTCTGGATAGAGTTGCCAATGTACTAGGCAACGTTGGTTATTCCTTTGATGTGTGTACAGTTTACCGCCTCTGAAGCGAACGTCGACCAATGCCAAAATTTGTGATGGTTGGTCATGGTTGGTCATTGGTTACCCGTACACACGACATGGCCAACTATACAAATGTAAACATTGGTTCACATTTGCCATGTCGTCTGGATCGGGCTTAACTTATCATATTCTTTTCAATATTCATTCCTCTGAACCGATGGTCCTTGTCAGTCCAAATTATTTTGTCAATAAGTGCCTAAGCCTTTAACTCAAAATTTAGATCATGGTTATGTAGATACATTACTAGTCTAATTTGTGATAAGAGAGTTGCAATATCTATGCTAGTGTGGTTGTGGTGAGTAATTACCTGCGTATTGAGGCAAGGGCAGGTACAATGGTGAATGGAGCGCACACTCTCGCGAGACACAGAGCGGACGATCTTCAGCGTAGAAGCAGGCGACTGCGAGGTCCGCCGATCGAGATTCGGCTGCAGTGAAGTCTGTGGCAGGAGCTGGAACGCTGTGGAAGAACTTCGATTCTTTCCCGGGAGGTTGGGTAAAAGGTTTTGTTTGTAACCTTTTACATCTAACCTGCAAACAGAAGTACGCGTCTTAATTGAAGTTGTCAAAAAAAGACGGGGACAACCAAGGACTGCTCAAACACCCAAAAACATCGACGCAGGGAAATCGGACAATTACCATCAATAGGGGATTCCGATCGTGACGTCACGAAGTGCGCCATTTGCGGTGAAATCTTAAACTATATGGGCAAATAGACATTTTCTATGTGTTCAGTTAGTGATGAAAATGATTTTTTTAGTGCAGAGTTAGTGCCAGGGGCGAAATTAAAAAAGAAAAATATTGAAAATTATTCTGCGAATGACCTAAAAAAGATGGTTAATAATAATAATAATTTATTTATTTCCGTAGACACAGTACACGTGTATGGAGAAAGTCAATACAGAAAACAGAGTAAAAATTATAATAAAACACAATATGTTATAAGGCAAAAAATTCGTCTAAATTATAAAAACTATGTTGCAGTAGAAAGGACATTAATAATTTTTTTAATTTATTTAATTTATTCTCTATTTTCAGAGAATCAGGCAGCTTATTAAAAATTTCAAGTCCCATTCTGTTAGGAGAATCTTTAGCAACATTTACTCGGGATCTAGGAACGTAGAAATTGTTAGTATGGCGAGTATTATACTCATGCAAATCAGAAATCATAGTAAATGATGTTTTATTTTTATATATAAAAAGGCAGATTTCAAGAATGTAAATGCACCAATAGTGGTAAAATATTTAATTCTTTAAAAATAGTTCTGCAGGATGATCTATGACTCATGCCCATTATAGAACGTATAATTCTCTTTTGAGCAACAAAAACATTATTTGCAGGATTTGAAGTACCCCAGAAACAAATACCATATCTTAAACGAGACTCGACACAAGCAAAATAAAACATCAAAAGTTGTTTATTGTTTAGGTATTCTCTTAAATGACGCACCTGAAAACATGTAACGTTTAGTTTTGCCACAAGTTCTTCACAGTGTCGTGGTCTGAAAAAAGACGGAAAAAGAGCAATCTTATTTTAAGGTTTTAGTTCCGGTTAGTTACTGGGTATTTACTGATTTATACTAACTCAAAATGTTTCAACGTTTTCAGAAATCAAAATTGTATGAATGCGGGACGCAGTGATAATATATTACCCTGCATTGATGGTGGTAAATGGGTATCTGCGGTAATTTCATGTAATACGTGTGTGGTAGTTGATGTAAATATAAAGTGGGGCTATTTTCCATCTCATAACATATTAAACCTATTTAACTACGGACATATATACCACTACTTCTACGAAACCATTTAGTTAGATGTAGTTACGCATAAATCATGAGAGATGAGATCGGCTTGGAAAATGGCATAAAATTAACTCCTTTCATATATTTTTTATATTTATTCCTGTAATTACTCCTACAGACGCCATACGCGCACCCAATACCCATATTTTTAATATAAAACAAATTTCATAAGGCTATCAACTTGACAGCACAATGACAGTTACTTGTATGTCCACATAGTTCATAAAAATACCGCGACGTGGCGCTTAAAATTCACTTAATCGGAATCCCCTATTCTGAGGGTGTCTGAGCCCACTCCAGATTTTTTGTCCCAGTTCTTGAAGAACTTGGTCTAGAGAATATCTGGTTTTAGCAAGATGGGGCCACGGCACAGAATATATACATGACTAACGTCAACAGAAGCGACACTATTGTATGTATTGCCGTCCGTGTGCTCATGGCTATGTGTGCGTGAACTTGGACCAGGGAGGGGTAACGCAAGGAGATTGGGCGTACTCCGGTACGCCAGACTATGTCAGTGACGGAGTGACAGCGCTTGTGTGCAGGGCGGTTCAGCGCAAGAATATTACGACTACCAAACTAAACTACTTAAAAGACTTTCCAAACAATAATAATAAGGTTAAAACAATTCTAAAATAGTATATTAAAGAACGTGTTTTATACATGTTTTTTTCGCACGCGTCAAAATTTAGAAAACGAGCGTTAGCGAGTTTTCTAATTGACAAGTGCGAAAGAAAGTCTTATAAAATGAGTTCTTTATACTATTCTTTATAATTTGCGCCTTCTACAATAACATTTACTTACTCAATTTGTGTTTATATTTGCAACCATTTGTACAATTTCATGTAAATAATTTTCCCTAAATAAAAAAAAAAAAATAATAATATCTCGGACACGAAAAGAGATATCGACCTGTGGTTTTAAAATCTTAAATCTACACTCTTCAAACTACTTAAATACAAATTTTCAGAATTTTTAATTTTTTAAAAATTTCCACCCTTTTTTAAACCACACCATTCTCATACCCAAAAATGGGTGTGTGGTACACCTTCAACGACCTCACCAGTAAATTTCTCGTACCAAAAAACATAAGTATACCAATTTTCATCAAAATATTCCATCGGATACATTAATTATTAAACATTCCTTAAAATTGTCAAAAACTGAAAAAATCGCAAGGGGTACACCTTAGATTTTTGCGATTTTTGGTCATTTTCAGACTTTTCCTTCTAGAGATTGTAATAGTTGTTCAAAAATTATGAAAATTGGTATGCTTATGTAATTTTGCTCATAGAATCTAATGGTGATATCGCCAGCGGTGTATAATTGACCATTTTTGGGATATGACCCAAAAATGGGCATTTTTGAGCAAAGTTTTGAGGCTGAATATCTCGGACACGAAAAGAGGTATCGACCTGTGGTTTTAAAATCTTAAATCTACACCCTTCAAACTACTTAAATACAAATTTTCAGAATTTTTAATTTTTTAAAAATTTCCACCCTTTTTTAAACCACACCATTCTCATACCCAAAAATGGGTGTGTGGTACAGCTTCAACGACCTCACCAGTAAATTCCTCGTACCAAAAAACATAAGTATACCAATTTTCATCAAAATATTCCAACGGATACATTAATTATTAAACATTTCTTAAAATTGTCCCTAAATAAAAAAAAAATTTCGACATTATATTATTAAAATGAATTGTCAATTAACTAAAAATAAATTAGGTAAAAATGGGTTAAAGAAACGTCATCTAGTACCAACCGTCTATGGCTGTACTAAATTTTATATGTAATTGTTAAGGAGTTTTATTAATTTAGAACAATTATTATATTTTTATATTTATCAAATGGACATTTAAATTTAATTTTGAATTAGGCTTTACGTATTTTCTGTATGTTTACATATTAATTTAAACCGGAAAAGGTTTTAAAAGAATGCAATTTCAAAAGTTTTCATAGTACTAACATTGATATCAAAATAAATAATCTTTCCTACTAGATACCTAGACAGACATCTGACGTACGCCTATGCTAGCGCGTAAAGTGAGCCTGTTGAAGGTCACCAAATTCAAATACACACGTATAGGGTAGTGTCGTACCAGTGGCCACGGCCCAAACAACGCGGGCATTAATGCCGGCTTTGAGAAAATTTTCTCCGGGCCCTTGATTCCCTGAGAGGTGACATTCCTTGGCCCGTACGTTCGCCCTATTTAACAATATGCGACTTTTTTCTCTGGGGTAATCTCAAAACCTTCTATGAACATGAAATATGCTCAAAACCGTTCTCTTGGGTCTCTATTTTGTAAGCTTAAATTATACTAGAATTGTTAAAAAACACAAATAATAGAAATTGAAGGACATGAACTCTGCTGCTCCAAACCAGTAGAATTCAAAAACTACTTTGAGATAAAGTAGAACAAATCTCAATTCTAGTAGACTCTGAAATCTAATCAGGGACCGGAAATCGAACCGAACCCGAACCGAAAACCGTTCCGAACCCACCCTTTTTCTGAACCTGAACCAGAACCCGGATCACTGTTAATTTGGTCGACATGAACCCGAACCGGAACTGAACCACAGAATATATACATGACTAACGTCAGCAGAAGCGACACTGTTGTATGTATTGTTGTCCGTGTGCTTATGGCTATGTGTGCGTGAACTTGGACCAGGGAGGGGAAACGTAAGGAGATTGGGCGTACTCCAGTACGCCAGGTTTTGCCAGTGACGGAGTGACAGCGTTCGTGTGTAGGGCGGTTCAACGCAAGAATATTACGACTACCACACTGGACTACTAGACATAATGTCGGGTGGTATAATATATTGTGTAAAAGGCTGTCCAAATAATAATAACTATTTGAAAATAATCCTGACTAAATCGGCGTTAAATTGCATAATAAGTTAGATAGTAGATTTAATAATATTACTAGTGTTAAGGAATTTAAATTAAAATTGAAACTTTATTTGATAGAAAAATGTTATTATAGTGTACAGGAGTATTTAAATAGGTAAAATATGTCTTAATCTTCTTTCATTTTGTATGTAAATTTTTTCTGACTTATTCTATGTCATGTATTTGATCTTCGAATGAATAAAATATTATTATTAATAAAGATAAAAAAAAATTGAAAAAAGCTTTTTTAGATTACCGATTGACCCAGAAAAATATTATATTTATTTTATTTTACATTTCTATCGACCACCTCAGTATATTATGGTTACACTAAAATTTATATGTAATTTTTAAGGGGTTTTATTAATTTAGAACAATTATTATATTTTTATTGATATCAAAATAAATAATCTTTCCTCTTAGATACCTAGGCAGACATCTTAAGTGCGCCTATGCTAGCGCGTAAAGCGAGCCTGTTGAAGGTCACCAAACTCAAATACACACGTATAGGGTAGTGTCGTACCAGTGACTGAACCCACTATTTTTGGGTTCAAAAAACCTACTTCGCTGAACCAACATGTTTTAATACTACCGTAACACATAGTTGCAAATAGGATTAGTTTTGTACTGAAATAATTATCTTTAAACAAAACCTACATTTTTAATATTTTATTTCATTATTTGAAGATGAGAAAGACTTATTAGAAAGCTAGTGAAAGATCATAAAAGATTAAGCAAAAATATTAAAATTAAAATAATCCTAATTTACAAGTACAATAGTTTTTAAGAAATGTGAAGACGTCTAAAGACTTCCAAAAACTGCATAATATATTAAATTTTTGGGAGGAACAAAAATTGATACACTCTGTGATGTTGCGTAAATTGAGATAGCAGTTACAGCTACACAGGTTAGTATGGAACGGGCATTTTCTGCAATAAAATTTATTAGTACGGGTATTTTTAACGAAAATAGTTGTTTTTGTTTTTCATTTTTATTATGTACCTAATAGAGTAACATTATTTTGTTATTGTTGAACATTTCGTCTTTTATTTACCATACTCGTATGTACATTTTTTTTATTTCAGATACATATTTTTTAATTTTTCGAACCTGAACCGGAACTGAACCGGTACTGAACCACCTAAAAATATTTTTTCTGACCCGGACCGAACCTGAACCCAATTTTATTTTCATTTCTGAACCTGAACCCAAACGAATCCATTTCTCTGCGGTGTCCGATCCGATGCTAAGTAGCACGAACTAAGAGTAATGCCTGGGACACACGATATATGTAATGACCATTACGTTTAATTCTTAATTGGAGTTAATCTTCATTACGAAAAACGAAGACACACGAATACTAGCCGAAACTTCATGCACACGCGCACCCTGCCTACATATTGCATTCATGTGTTCATCTGTGACAGCTTATAGCCCGGCATTTTGAATATAGTTTGTGTAGTGTGTTAATTTGTATTATAATAAACATGTCGAAAAAGAGATTTACTTGGAATTTAGATGATATTATTATTATTCGTGTCCAAACCATATACATAATATAAATAATTAATAGACAATAAATATATAAAACATTACAACAAATATTTCTCATTCCTTCGATACTGAAGTGACCGATTTTCGGTAGCGAAATACCGCATCCGGACCACATGGAGTGAGTTAGCTAAGCTTGTTGTTATAACCATATAAATAGTCAAATTCGGAAATGATGACAATAGGCCGTATGCATCGCCCGGCATTAACTAGAACTGAGAGTATGCATCTTCTCCCAAGATTCTCTTCTTCATGCCAAACCGTCCGCAAAAACTGGCAGAGAAGTGGCCTACCCAAATAGTATTCATCCAAAAAATTGCAGTTTATAGCAGCTGGTGTTACCATTGTTTGTTCTTGACCACAATAACATAAAGTGGGTTCTGCTTTCCTACTTGACTTCGTAGGAGATTTAATGATTTCCAAATGAGCCATTTCTGATCATTACCTGGTGAATTTAGATATGGAAGCTATTTTATTGGATATATGGGAAACAAATATTTCAAATCTTCGGAAACAAAAAGAAACTCGCATGTTTATGCAGAAATAGTTTTTAATTCAATGTCAAATATTGAATAATAATCGAATATGGATTAAAATTAATTATAATGTCTCTGTCTATATGTATGTTGAAAATAAATTTTCATTAAAATATAAGTCAATTCGTTCAAAACAACAACTCCAACCTCAATTTACTGATCGACAAATGACAAAACAGTCGGCGATGAAAACCGAAATCCTCCGATGACTCGTTTTGAAACTTCATCGCAAGTTATGTTCATTATGAAGTTTCCAATGATCATTACATAAATGATAGTATGACAGACGATAACTTAATTAAGTATTAAATGTTAATGATCATTAACTTCTGTCGTGTGTCCCGGGCAAACAGCAGTCATGCTAAGCATTAATCCATATTTGTGTAATCTTTGGCGAACGGATTATGCAGAAAATTAAGTATCTCGAATATCTACAACAGTTGGTGGTAAGCTTATTAGTGCATTACAAATTTCGCTATAAATCGGTGTACAACTGGGTTTGTGATGTATCCTGATCCTCAAATTCCGACGTATTTCAATAACGCCGAATTGCGTACTGGGCAATACTTTGCGAAACATTGCCAGGGCTGGACAAATTTTCCTCAATCAAATAAAACCCACACAGGCTTAATTCTGCTAATGCCTTAAACCTTTTGGAAAATTTTGAAATTAGGAAAGCCGTAAATTCTAAGAAAAACATCGTCAACGAGCAATTAGATGTAAGCAACTCACCCCTACTCAACATGTTTGGAACATATAAATACCTATCTTAATGTAATATTATTGTCTGATGATGTCCGAAAGGAGGAAACGATCGTAGAGTAAAGTCGGTGAATGTGGAATACCATTTTTATTTCATTGAAAAAAACATGCGAAAAGATGGCGGTTAATCATCAAATATTATATATAGGTAATTTAAAATGTACTTTACAAAATAGTAACACTTGCAGGTTGATTATCTAGAATAATTCACTTATAAGAGCAATTTTCTTCAAAATTTAAATTTTTACACCTGTTTAAAAAGGGACGGTAATGTGGAATATAATAACAATAATAGCAATTTATTCATCGACATGTTGTGTACATGTATTGAATACGTCAAACAATATTATAAAATTTATATATTACATACATTGGTATTATAGAATATTAGTAAGTAATGGAGATATTTTCAGCATTGAGCCCGATCAGTATTGTCTGTAAAAAATTCATTTAGTGTGTAGTAGCTTTTCTCTATAAGATAGTTTTTAAGAAGTTTTTTAAATTTAATTTTATTGCATTCTACCTTTATTGGTGGGTAGTTTATTGAAAACCTTCAACCCTTTAACATCCGGTAACGAATTTAGAGAATTATGTTTTATATTCGGTATATAAAATAGCTGTTTTTGTCTAGTATTAAAAGTGTGAATACTGGAACTAAGTTTGAAATTATTTTTGTTGATAAAAATGTATAAACAAACTTCAAATATATAAAGAGATACTAATGTAAGAATTTTAAAAATTTTAAAACGAAGTCTACAAGAGTCAGTGCGGGAGACACCAGCTATGGTTCTAATAATTCGTTTTTGGATGATGAACACGCTACATGCTGACGATGACGCTCCCCAAAAGCAGATAGCGTAACGTAATCTTGATTCCACTTGGGCATAGTACAGTGTAATGAGTTGTTGTTTCGTAAGAATACTACCTAAGTGCCAAAACTGGTAACATATAGGTCCGAGTTTTAAAACAAGTTTATCAGTATGATTTTTACCATTTAAATTTTCATCGAAAATATAACCGAGAAAGTTACCATTATTAGATCTTTTAATTTGATTCTCATTAATTTCGAAAATCATATTTAAGTTTTCTCTACATTGAGGAAAATGAAATCGTAGATAATGAGTTTTTGAAATGAGTATGCTATTAGAATGTAACAAAATAAACTATATTATTCCGCACTGCCTTCTGCATGTTTGCTTGTTGCTATGTATGATTTTCTGGTACATTTTTCTAAACCTAGAACAGTTATCTACTCATATTATAACATTTTCGCTAATTTGGAATATTCCACGTTGGCATACCCCTCGGTATTCCACATTAGCGGATTTGTTGACTTTAAATTCCCGCCATCGAATTTCATTTAGAAATTAGTTTGAAAAGTATTTTTTAAATCTAGCCTACATCCCCAAACCCCTATTCATACTGCAGTTGCAAAAAATCGTATTTTCGACTACACAATCAGTAATAAAACTACATATCTTTACACTTGCGTAAAAAGTTTAGTAGGCACTCATACTATTTTTCAAGGTTTTTGATGTTATGCACAATGCAGTTAAGTTGGTGTCTCTATGTGGGTAATAACTCCCCTAAACACGTGCATTTGTGCCATTAGATCACAGATGTCGTGTACCATTTTTTCAAAAAGCGCCTATTCCACATTAGATGACTATTCCACATTCACCGACTTTACTGTAACATAAAGAAATAAATCTGTAAATATTTAAGCTAATGTATTATTAAGACAATTTAGAACAAGAAAAAAACATAAGTAAATATATTAAGACATTGTTGCAAAGATAAAAATATTCTCATTTCAGTACTGTCGTTGCGTACTATGAAGCTCATATAAATATTATAACTTTGACCCCATAACTACAAACCTTACAACGATAAAAGAAATTGAGCGTCGTCATTTGAAAGAAAATAAAAAATGTCATAAAGAAGTGCAAAGCAAAATTCTGTTTCATTCTATGCTTATAATATATTTGCAAACATTCAGAGTAGCAAAATATATTTTATCTACACCTGTTTAATAATATATTGATTATGTACGTAACCATGGATACATAATACCGTTCATTATCCACGCCCCGTGGATTATGACTCATAATCCACGGGGCGAGGTTACATAAGACACGGAACTGTCAAATTTATTGTTGAGGGTTCACAATCAACTTCATTTAGCGGTTATACGCAATCAAATATTTGCAAAACCGTTTCTGGACATGTGATAGACAAGATTTTATGTGCCGACTTTTCTGTTTATTATTATTTATTACTCAAATTCTAAATTCTAGGGATTGATAACATCAGAATATTTTAATTTCAAATTAATGAATTTTATAAATATATTACATTGTGCACATTATTTAAGTCGACATAATTCATTCCTTTGTACGTTTCATGGCATTTCAATCCTAAATCATAACCTGAAAATTCAAAATAATTTATTTGGATTTTTCACTGCAAATTTCATTGTAATTACTTAAAATTAGGATCAAAACCTATAAATATTCTATTTTCTTGTATTAAAAATACTCAACTATAGACTAATCCATAACAAATGAATTTAGTGGAGGGCAGCTGTCAGAAATAAATTGCATACATATATTTCTCAATGATGGAGCCATGGAAAAAATTATGGTTTCATTTTATGAATAATTCGTATCAAAATTCCTCGATTTCTATCATATTAATAAGATATATACATAAATAATTTTTAAAAATATTCAAAAGTGAGGTTAAAATCACACCTGCCCTCCACTTATGACGTCATGTTGGATTGCCTAATAGATTTTTTATAATATTTTTACGACAGTGAGTGACTCACATTTCATTTCAGTTTGCAATAATCTGACAGTTCCTGAACGATTTTGATGCTTAAAACTTGACGGAAGCGCGAAAAACAATTTTAAATCGAAGAAAAATGGAAAATAATAACGAAAGTGAAAACTTATTGTGTACACCTCCGGAAATTGTGGAACCAGCTGATATAACCTCACTTTCCTTACTACCTGAAAAATCTAAGAAAGTTAAAATTAAATTAAAAATAATTATAAATAAGTTATTCAGAGTGGACCATTTTTCAGTGTCACCCGGTCCGGTATAATATGATTTCAATTGCAGGTGTAGATAAAATATCGTATTCTACTCGCGTATAATGGCTATTATTCACTCGGATGAATTACCACACTCGCCTACGGCTCGCGTTCTAAAATCATCCTCGTCAATAATAGCCATCATAATACGCTCGTTGAATAATATACTATTATACAACTCTAAAATGATCAGTACACTAATGCTGCAATTTGTGTCTACTCAACTAATCTCGTATCTTCAATAGTTTCTGAAATGTCAATTTATGCATGTCGTTTAAAATAATTCACAGATGCCCTCTAAAACGGTAGAGATTTAAAAAAAAATCTTTGCGACTCCGACTCTGTAAATTAACGGGAACTGATGCCTATTGAAAAGAGAAGTAATCTACAAATGTGTGTTATAATTATTTTTTTGACATTTCATACTACTTGACAAAAAAAATTAAGAAGTGTAACGGCAAAAAAAAAGAGGCGTGTCAAGCCTGTCAACAGTCCCTGCACGGGCGCCATTTTGTAATGGCAAAATGGTCATTCTGTCAACTTCACTCGACGTTCTCTTCAGCTCTCGTTGCTGTCAAAACGGGTTTCTCGGGCGCCAATCGATCGGTCGATCGGTCGATAAGACAGCACAGGAGATGTGAAGGACGCTATTATAGCGTCGCTGAAAAGAGTGGCTTGAACGCCAAAAGGGCTCGGGTAGCTTAGTGGAGACAGAGTTCGGTTTTTGACAATGAAATCATATAATGAATTTTAATATTTTATTAAAATATATTAAAACGATAATAATAACAAATAATTGAAAATAGAAATCGCTAGCATACAATCGGCTAATACAAATGAAGCAACGATACTTGCAGGATTTGTTCAATAAAAGAAGCGGTCAACAATGAACGGGTAACAATGGCACACACCAAAGTTACGGGGCCGCGACATGAACGGTCAACAATGGCACTCACCAAAGTTGAAAAAAAGCAAAACGGTAACAGTGTTGTCACTTGACAACACTCATCAACAATCGCGATTTCGATACGGAGCCGTGTTGACACACACCAACGCTCCTCGACAATCGCGATTACAGCCAACAGTGGTAAACCCCACTAGCTTTAACATGCGGCTACGGCGGCATCCGTAGCCGTACAAGGCACCTTCTGCACTTCCTCACGAGCTGCCGGCACACACCAACAGCACTGAGTCAGAGGCAGCCAAGGTCCTAACCAACTGCTCGCCCGGCACTCACCAGGTTCGCGGAAGACGGCACACACCGTCTCCCCGAGAGAGCACTCACTCTCTCCTGAGACAGCACACACTGTCTGCATAAAACTGTCGCTTGGACCCGTATTTATACCCCGAAAAACCGTTAAAAATGCACATAAACTTGTTTTTCAACGACCACTACAGAAAATTGCACTTGTTCCATACTTTACAACAAGGTTGTCAAAAACCCGGGTTTTTTAGAGATATGCCCAGCCCATTGGGTTTTTTTTGAAAAAAACCCAGAGGTGAGTTGGGTTTTTACATTGTTCATGTAATACAAATTAAAAATAATTACAAGAAACACTAGTTTATTACATATCAATTACAATATAATGTAATACGATTTTTACTAAACTGTACAAGTTTATTCGTGATATTTTCATGTGTATACCCTTCTAGGTTCTAGCGAAACTTGTAATAACCAGCTCGCCGCGGCGCTTGTGTTGTGGTTTCTGGATGAACATACTACCGTGAGTATTTTTTATCGTGAAACATAGGATTTGCAATTTCCATAGCAACTAAATGACAGCAGTGTATAACAGCGTTCCATTTAAAATAGAACATAGGCTGTCAATGTCAAGTGAATATTATCTGTCAATTAGGGTTGTATTGTTACTTCTAAGTTAAAAATAATGTATACCGTTCAAGAAAAAGTGCAAATAATTCAATGGTATAATGCAGATGTTAGCCTCAGACAGGTATCTGATTTATTTCGTATATCATTTCCTGATCGACCAACACCAAGTGCTTCAACTATATTACGAATTGTTAACAATTTTAAGAGAAATGGTTGCGTTAAACGTGAACATGTAAAGAAAACAAGACCAAATAATGTTTTAACGGAGGTGAAAATGGCCGAAATTATTACGCTGGTACGAAATAATAATAGATTATCTACGAAAACGATAGGGCAAGTTGCGGGTGTAAGCAATACCAGTGTACATCGTTTACTAAGGAAACAACATTTTAAATCGTACCGCTTTCAAAACCATCAAGAATTGGTTGTGGTGACAGTGAACATAGAATCACATTCTGTGAAATTATCTTTGAAAATATAAATAACAATGGAAACTTACTCCAAAAGATACTTTTTACTGATGAAGCAACATTTTATTTACACGGTGAAATGAATTCGCAAAACTGTAGATACTGGAGTAGGGAAAATTTGTATTTATTTAATTGTACCAGAACATAGAGACCACAGAAGGTTAATGTATGGGCTGGATTGATAGGTACGAGTATTATAGGACCATTCTTCATAGATGGAAACCTCACTGCTGAAAAATATCTGGACTTACTACAACATCGAGTAGTACCTGCAGTTAGAGAATTAGATATTACACAAATATGGTTTCAGCATGATGGTGCCCCAGCACACAATGCTCAAATTATAAGAACTTATTTGAATCAAATGTTTCCACATCGTTGGATTGTGGCGGAGAAATTGCGTGGCCCGCTAGGTCCCCCGACCTCACACCACTGGATTTTTTTTACTGGGGATTTGTGAAATCTAATGTATACACTAGAAATATTTTAAATTTAGATGAATTGAAAATTCAGATTCAACACATATCTGAAACAATTACGGTCGCCCAAATAAGTAATGTTATTAATGAGTTCTATAACCGACTGGGACATTGTTTAGCTGTGAATGGGGGGACATTTGAAAATTTATTATAAATTGTATTGTGTATAACCATCTATTAAATGTTTATATTTCTTGCAATCTTTTTTTCATTTCTAAAATGAATTAAAAAATACATATTTCATTTGCTATGTTCTATTTTAAATGGAACGCTCTTATACATTGCTGTCATATAGTTACTATGGATATGACAAATCCCATGTTTCACGTTAAATAAAACGCACGGTATTTAGTTCGTAGTTGAGTTTCAAACATAATAGTCATCATGCCGAAAGTAGAGGGTTCTGGGAGAAAACATCCACTAAACTGGGCAAATGTTTTTAAAACAAATGATGGTAAAACCAAATGCAAAGAAACTTATACAATTCTTTAATCAATTCTTTAACATGCCTAAATTTTTATTATAACTGGGTTTTTTCAATTGGGATTTTGCTGTGGGTTTTTTCGGGCTGTGTTTTTTCATGACAACCCTGCTTTACAAAGCCCGGAAGTTATTTATTTCCCACAGTCGTGGGATAAGGTGTGAGAAATTATTTCTCACACAATTTGCAAGTGTGTATTTTATATTATATATTTATAAATGTATTTTTTGATTTATATATTACAAAATATTTGGTAATTACTTATCCATGCATAATAAAAGTGATTATTGTCATAATTTTAAAGTTCAATTAATTAGTAAGAAAAAAAATATGTTCTTTATTAAAAATGAATTATTTATATCTTAGCAAAGAGTGTGATCGTAAAAAAGTATAGTGTGCTACACGTGCAGAAACAATAATTGCCCGCTTGTGTGATTCCAGCCCTCGACTTCGTCTCGTGCTGAAACTCTCAATTACACACCTATTCCTTTTCATTTACAGATTACAGAATCAGGGTTGCACAGATCCTTTTTAAACGCTTACTACCGTTTTATGGGTAGCAGCAATTTTTTTAATGAGCATCTAATGCACATGTTACCTGACAAACCCGATTTCAGGACAAACTAGTTCCTAATAGGATCAATCATTTATAAGTTTTGTGCGTTTGTAAGGTTATATAAAAATAATATACTCATAATTACTTTAATTTTAAATAAAATATACCGTAACAACACTTATCTAACGCACAAAACTTATGATTGATCCTATTAGAAATTAGTTTGGTCTAGTGCAACCTAGTTTATCCTGAAATCGGCTTAACACATACATTATCTGGGACACATGCATGTAATAAGAATTTACTAACATAAAATTTGAAAAATATAATTTCACAAGATGTTCTATTTCAAAGAAGAAATTTATGTTTTTGAAGTATTATTTTAATATCTCAAAACAATCAGATTCCTAAATTCCTGAGTAAACTTAAAACAAATATATAGAAACTTTCAAATCTATTTCATAAAACTTTTCAACTGCTAGAAAACTAAATAAAGAATAAAAACTTGTACAAGGATTTTATGCAAATAATATGCACTTCGGGACTCTAGCCACGTCCTTTTTTTACTTTTAAAGACGTTAATGCACACGTTAATTCAAAAAATAATTGTGAGACTAGTGCTGCCCTCTCCGCCACTGACTTTCAATCCACCCTCTTTTGTCAAATATAACGCAAGCTTTATTTCACACATTTTCTTATACTCAAACCTATACGAAAATTACAAAACTTTTTTAATTTGAACCAAATATGATAATAAAACAAAAAAAAATGTCACAGCATTGACATTAAAAAATTGCAATTCTCACTTAATGTTACACAAGAGTTTCAAAATTAAAGTTTTACGAGTTTTATTTTTCCATTTTATCAAAACGGATTTACTGTATTTCGTTTAATTTTAAAGGTACCACGATGTAAAATTTTATATACGAGATGAAATAACGCAATACAGTATACAAACAGCAACAAAACTAATTTATGTTTTAAACTCCATGGAATAAAAGTAAATGAGGAAATTTGCAGAAAATTATGTGGAATACGAGACCAGCATCGTGAACTTTTAACACGCTTCTATTGCCTTAACATATAAAACAATTATCATAAATTTGGCGTAACATAATTTTACATTTTCATAGACAGAGCAAAACCTGCATCGAAACTTAAATAAATAGTAATCTAATTAAACAAACAATGAAAATTTGTTGTGTTTAAATTTTAATTCAAATACATACATAACAAAACAACAATAAATAATTTTTTTTAGTAAATTGTCAATTTCCTATTTCAAAACCATGGTTGATTAAATTTAAATAGTTATATTGTTTATTTTATTATTATATTAAATACAGGTGTCCCGTTTAACGTACCCTGCATGGGGATTTTAATTCTACGAAGAACTTACAAGTGCGATATAATACTGAATTGTAGTTTGCACCTCTTTTTTTTTAATTTCAAGTCATCGAACCAGTTGCGTCGACATTTTACTACCATTTAAGGGACTTCTGCGATTTTTTTTTTTCTTCACCTTAATATATTTTCTTTCTACGTTTTATTTTTATCCTTCCTTCTAACATATGTATGTAATATAATTTTGCTTTTTAATAATTGTGATTAATCTAATTCTTGAATATTTTAGTATCAATGTATTCTCTTTAATTTTATTTATTCTATTTTATCAATTTCTTATTGTGTTTTGTCTGCTGCAAATCGATATATCTCTGTCATTTTCAATTTACTACTAAGTTGTGCTTCTTTTGTATCGTCTATTAGCAATTTTAGTAGTTGATCGACTTTTTGTTTCAATGACTTTCATTTTTTCCTTTGTTATTTAACGTATTCTCTTTTAATAATAGATAAGAATTTCCTTTTCTTTATGAAATCATTTGTAACCTCGATATTTTACTCTTAAAAACGATTCAATTTCATTATTACAAAAATTAATGTCCAAATTTAATTTTTATAATTAAATTACTTTCTGACTTAATCTTCACTTCTATTATGGGTTTTGAGGTTTGGAGCTACATTTTAAAGCTCCTCCTTGTGAAATTTTCTCCAATCTTCCTGTCACTATCCATTTCTTTTGCAGTACCCCAATTGACATCTCTATTCGCCAAAGTTGCCACGATTCTAGTGTATAAACTGTATCTTTTGAATCTACCCTTAGACCTTCTTCAATACACTCCCTTCCCATCGCCAACTTTATTTTCACTACTCTAATATCCGACATTTGTACTAAGTTCTCGAACCACTGTAACTGATTATTTTCTATTATTTTCAAAATTGAAATAGCAGTATTTTCTTTTCACTTCATCGTTTTTGATTTTGTCCCTTCTAGTCACATCTTCGATTTTCTTCAAAATCTTCATTTCCCATGCCTGGATTTTTATTTCTGCCTCTCTCTTAATATTCAAGATTCACTACTATATGTTCGGAAAAGTACAATTACCGACTTATATAGCTACTCTAATTTTTGTAAATTTAGAAATCTCTTTTTCCCAAAAAAAAGGTTAAGCCATAGCATAGGTAAGCCTTGGTAGCGATAAATTGTTCACATTTAAATTATATTTTATTATTTATTTTACAAGTCATATCAGTATTTCCTTCCTTTTATTGCGAGAAATTGCTATAATTGTCATAAAGGAAAACAATTGAATATAAAACAAGGATTATTTATTTGCTTTTAATGCAGGGTCCGCCAACTGGTTTATATGGTTTTGAAATGGATAGGATTGCAGATCAGGTAGTCGTAAAGGAGTGACAATGGTGCCATTAGATTCGGGAGTGTTGGCAGTGTCAGTTGCAACGTTGAAGCGGATCTTGAAATCACTCTGCGTCATTGTTGCAACTGTAACTGCCAACACTGCTGATGCCTTATCTCTCACTTAAGAGGATTCTGCTACAAACATTATTGTCTATCCTTGTCAGTTATTGTAAGAATTTCCCTCCCGCTAGTTTCCCTTTCTCGTTCTACAACAATAAATTCAAGGCAATCTGGCGCTTGCGCGGAGCTATTCTTACAAACAAGTGCAGCTATATATGCAGATATATATGTCTGCACTCGTCCAATGTTAGTCTCACAAATCTCACTCCCATTAGCAGTATATTAGTTTTATAGGTATATTCCCGAACCTAACGGTACCTTCCCCACTCCTCTGAGTCCACCTTAACTGGCGTCCTACCCATTTCAAATACATACACACCTATTGGCAGACCCCTTCGAATACTGAAACTTTCATCCTTTGTTCTGTGAAAAATAAACTGCTTTGATATTTTCTTTGTTCACACTATTACATCTTCAATAGATTCCCGATCCCATCGAAATTGATTACATTAAAATTTCACTCTAAATTATGACACCTCATCTTCCCTCTTTATGTCATCGTCTTTCACTGGATAATTTTTGATCAAATGTCATCTTTTGTTAAGAACTTTATGAGTATAATGTTGCTTCCCTTCACTCATTTTCTTGTACTCAAACCTCTGCAGAAACTGTAATGCCTAGTGCACACGACGAAACTATTAGCCAAGTTCCCTGAATTTTGCTTTATAGGTTAACGCATCGGTTCATTTGGGGAAAACTTATTAACATGCACCTAATTTCTCAATGTATGATTATAAAATTCTTATTTAATACTTTGATTAAATATTTGTATGTTCAGTTAAATTAATTTAAATTTCGAAAAAACTTCTCAAAGCGTTTAAGATCTTTTAGAGAAAACACTACTTTTGGGAAAAGTTTTATTTTTCTCATGTGAATAGACGCTATGTTGATACTAAAAGTTTCACCAAATTTCTTCATCTTTAGGAAACAATTTTCAGGAAACAAATGAAACGCGATCACTATTAATCCTAGTTATAACTTAATTAGAAGCTGCTACATTACTAGTAGAAATTATGGAATCAAGATATTTCAAGTTATTTGCTAGTTCGATACGATCCTCATTAATTGTTAGTTAATAGTTAGAAATCTAATCTAATCTATCCTCTGGTGTTAATGGAATCAAGTAAGGTTAGCTCTTGAGCTTCTAGCTCTTAGTAAATTGCGATATCGTCTGCATGACCTGTATTAGTAAAGTTCAGGCCATGAACACCAAATTAATCTGCTATAATTAATGTTACCAAATATTGATCGTACCAAAAATTTATTGTGTTTTACCGTAGTTTTTTTTTTAATTTGCTCCAACATATACTCGTATATAAACGTAAAGATATATTGTACACAGTTTGAAATATTTTTTATATGGTACACTATATATATATATATATATATTGGATTCCACTACTAAAAACCTATATTGCCATTTAATTTTTTTGTGATGACGTCATAACTTAACAAATGAAAGTCGGAAGATGAATCGCACATAATAATGTGTATTTTTAAAAACTAAAATCGACGTGTTTTAGCGTTTTGTAAAAAACCGGTTGAGTTCGCTGTTTTTTTTAAATATTCCATACTTTAATCCCACACTGTATATGAAAATAATAGAATGTATTTGAAAAATAAAAAAACTACATGATAAATAGACCTTTTCAATTTAACGGCTAACTTTTTCTATCGCTGCAAATAGTAAGAAAATGGCGCGAACAACTGCCAGTTGGGTTGTCAAACGAAACGTCAAAAATATTGCAGTCATTAAAATATCTGTATTTTCAGTGAAAATTTGCATCATTATACATTTTAACTTCAATAAAAGATTTTGTAACTTATTTAGATAAGATTTTTTAAAGTTATTTGAGATATTCTAACATTTTACGTCTAAATTTTTTAGAAACAAACGCCATAGATCTTATTTGTTCTTACTATGCGCAAATTCCCATGGCGCATATCTTCTATCTCTTTAAACTGAAAAGGTCTATTAAATACATTCAATACAATTTTCATTGGGTTTGCACAACTCTGCCTAACTAATAAAAAAATGAAGTTAACAAATTACTTTATTACATGTAGATAATAATTTAATTAACTAGTACACACATTAATATAATCCGAGAGTAATTAGAAAATGAAGTCATTTTTTGCGTATATAAAATGTATGTATTTACCAATTCGTTTTTGTAACGCAATGTATGAAATATCATCATGGATACGTACTATAAACAGATGCAATTTTATTCACCGCTATTACAGCTATAAATCTATGACACAATGGTAGTATTATCGAATTATCGACTGTTTCTTTACATTGTAGCAAACCGAGCGTTTTACGTTTAGGTACAATGTATTAAAATTAAAGAAATACAGTTTGGTATACAAAGTGACTCATTTGAAAAGTTATTTTGAGTTAAAATATATCATGAAAACATTTGAGAATATTATTGTTTTCATAGAACGGTAGGATTTAAAGTACACACATACTGGGTGTTGTTTTTTTTCTTTTCATAGTGTACAACTATTGTTTTGATGTATATAGAAAGACAAGATTTTCGCGGCAAAGCCTTTAAGAAATACTGATATACAGGGTGAATACTTGAAAACCGAACATAGCCGTTAACACGGGAAGATTGTTTTTCGCAGACTGTTGCCCCTCGTTTCAATTGACAACAATGATTGTGATATCAATAAAGATAAACAAATGTTTGTCATTTTTATGTGTCAGAATTAGCTACGATTTTTGTGTTATTTTATTTATAATGTTTTATAACTGATTAGAAAATTCCTGCAAAAAATTTAATAAATAAAATTAAAACAACAAAATTTGCACAAATTATAGGCTAACAAATTTTGGTACATACCAGGTCAAACATTTATTTTATATTTGTGTCCAAATGCCATAGCTTTTTCTATTGCATTAATACGAAATTGAATAAATTTAATAATTAATTTATAGGCCTAAAATATCGAATAATTTACTTGTATTTGGGGTTATTTGATGCATTACCTTTCTATTGATACCATCGTTTTCAGTTATAACGGGAAGCAACAGCCTGCAAAAACTTATTTCCCATGTTTATCTTTTATGAACACCTTAAAAAAAACACCCGGTATATGCTGGTTTTATAAATAACAATTAATCGAAAATATACTGCCAGTATTTCCACATGCAACAAAAGTTACATACGATAAATAAACAAAAACTGAAAATTTATCTATTTTCTTGCAACTTGTTTTCAACAGGTGCATTCTTGTGTTCAAAATGAAGATGAATAACTTTATTTTGACATTATACCGCAAAGCTCCTACAATTGGGTCATCGCAAAAGAAAGAATTAATTTATTTCATAAATCAAAATAGGGTATTCCACCATTTATTTATATAATTTCATCAGAAAGTATAAGTAAAACTAAGAATATTGGTGAAAATCCGGTGAAAAAAAATCCTATTAATAAGCGACTTATGGTCCTCCGAAATTTGAAAATATAGATGTGATGTCACGAATATAAGTTTTTATATAAAACTGTTTTCTTCGTGGATCTAATATGTTCTTGAAATGTATGGTATTTTTAAATTATATATATAATATATATATATATATATATATATATATATATATATATATATATATATATATATATAAACAAATTAATATTGTAACACTGTACAAGTCTACATACTTTATAATTGCAAGTGTATCAAAATTATTAAGTTTAATGCAAGAAGTTTATATTGAAATAAAAACTGTTTGATAATTGCAGTTCTGGACTGGTAGCCACGTGTCCGCTATTTGAATTTGTCTTCTTCCATTGGTAGTAGACTCCACCCCCTAACTCGGTATATAACGAATACCAAGTTATATATATATATATATATATATATATATATATATATATATATATATATATATATATATATATATATATATATAGAATTCATATGAGTGACGAGCTGCTAAAACAAAAACCCCCCCTTATTTCCGAAGTATTTCAATTATATCATTCTACTTCTTTATTAATATTCATTATTAAGCATCTACTTTGACTGTTTTTTACTAATTTCTCTTAATTCAATTGAGCTGTAATCCCCTATTTACCTCATATTATTCTGTGATGTCAGAGTTACATACATACAATGATAATCACGCACACATACTGTATGCAATATGTTAGGTCAAATTTTATCACCCGGGTGAAAAATGTTTGATAATTTTACCAATAGCATTTATGTGAAAAATTATATGCACTCATATCAGAAAATTGTCCATTTTACCTAAGTACCTACTCTACAATAAAGTTCTACATAGTTTTATTTTATCACATAATCAATGTTTTTCTTTTTTATTTGATACGATAACATTTAGCATTATTATCTGATCATTGATTTAAATATATTTTTGATAAAAAAAAATTAATGGAAATAAATAACTAAATATAAAATCTTAAATACTAAAAAAGTTATATTGAAAATATATGTAAATCAATATAAAATATTGTGTCATGTACTAAATATATCAGTATTTCCATATTATTTATTAAACTTATCGATATTTAAAAAAGACCAAAACGTTTCTATAGAAATACTTCTAACGCTACAACTCAGTTATAGTATCAATTCATATCAAAAAGAATTTCTATAAGGTTATATCGGCAAAATGAGAATTTGTGTTAAGGTTATTTCTTGAGAGCGATGTAGCCGATACTTTAATAAATGAGATTATCGTAAATGGATGATTATTTTTGGTAGGAATATGACACTTTTTCCTTATTTTAGTCTGTATTTTGTGCTCCTAAATTAAAAAAATAATTGTTAGCATCTTGTACACCGTGAGTTACAGCTAGGATACAATATTTACTATTGTGTTATGAATGTATTACTATGGATACTAGTTACACATACTGCACCGTTTCAGATAAAATGCAATATCGGTTGTCAAAGTTGTCAATGTCAAATGAACTTGTCATCATAATTTACTGATTTATAAATAACTTAAAAAATGAGAAGTATCAATGAAAAATCAATATATTTCAAATCACAAATTACATCACAATATTTTCAAAAACTGCACCAATAACAATTAAATAATATTTAATTGATTCGTCAAAATTCTTGTAGACAGCTGATTATTTTCTTCTATTGCAAGTAGTAAATTATTTTTATTTTCTTCATTTCGTCCCGTTTTTGTTCTTGCCCTTTTTGTATGATTCTTATCTAAACATTCATCACTTTTAAATTTTGTAACTATTCTCGGAACTGTTGAAGGATTTGGTCTAGGATGTTCAGGATATAAATTCGTAAACATATCCACAAACATTTCTCAAATTATAACCAGCAAGTAATACCAAGTAACCATTCGATTTTTTTTTCTAATTTAGTAAATATTTTTAAAACGTCGTGGCAAGTTCATTTTGACATTGACAACTTTCATAATCTATGAGAAATATTCGTTTTCCGGGAATGGACTGTGTCATATTTTGAGTCAGAGCTCAACGTTTCGCCCGCAGTCGTATGGGGCATCTTCAGGAGCAAGGCCGAGTTTAAGCAACAAGAGGGGGAGACTCAGTTTACAAGGTTACCCGACGTGTAAACCACGCTAGAGGCCTCTTGTTGCTTAAACTCGGCCTCTAGCGTGGTTGACACGTCGGGTAACCTTGTTTAAGACAGTACTATCTCCCTTGCTCCTGAAGATGCCCTATACGACTGCGGGCGAAACGTTGAGCTCTGACTCAAAATATGACACAGTCCATTCTCGAAAAACGAATATTTCTCATAACTCAGACTGTGGAAGCCTACGCAATTATTTTCATAACCTATCTTGCATTTGATCTGGAACGATGCAATATGTGTAACTAGTAACCGTAGTAATACATTAATGACAGAATAGTAAATGTTGCATTTTAGCTGAAGCTCATGGTATGCATAAATACATACTCACCGTAAAAATAAAATTAAGAAATTCATTAAAAAACAATAAACTTTTATAGCAACAACAATGGAAAATTTTGTATATTGCTTATCAACGTTACATTTAGGAAACAATTTCAGCACATATGAAAACTTCATATTTAATTAGTGCAAAACAAAATATGCACTTTAAAACAATTATGTAAGCTCCTTGACCGGAAAAATATAAATAAAAACTATACTTCTAACTTGAAAACAAATATATTTCTGCTTCAGCTCATTTCCACCCGTTTTGGCTTATCATCGACAAATATAACATGTCGCATGTATACAGTTGTCCCAAATGACTTTCCATATAAGAATGTAGATAACTATAAAGGTGCATTCATAAATGCAAGTTTAATTTAACTCTAATTTAATATTGATTATAGTGACATGTACTTTATTTGGAAAATAATGTAAAGAGAATATTTATGTATCAAAATATAAGAAATTAACTTGGAAAAACATTTTTTGGCCCGTAAAGTAATGTACATTGAATTTTAAAGTATACATTCTTTGATGTCCGAGTAAACTTAACGAGTTATTTAAAATAGAGAAAATGTATAAAAATTTGATTAACTTGTGGACTTATGTGGTTAACTTCATTTGCAATGCAGGACACGAAAAGTAAGGGTCGTACATTCGTACCAAAGGGAATGACCCTTATTTCAGTGCAGACTCCTGGAATAATTCGTGGAAAAAATTATATCATGCACTTCGCTATCACTGCACTTATTTTAAGCGGTTTAAGCGATATATTTTAATATTAAATAGGTAAACGATTTAAACTTTACGAACAGCAAACAGTAGAGAAAATGAGTTAAAGCTGTTTTTTAACAATGTTAAACAAGCAAATATAAAATAAGCGTTGTGTACAGCAGTGCGACATTAACTATAATAAAGTTTGTACTTGTCATTTATTAAATTAAATAGAAACATACTCTAAATACGTAAATATTTTTTTCAATGACCGTTTATTTATTTCATGAACATATACAACATCAGAAATATAGGTTTTCCGGGAATTGACTGTGTCATATTTTGAGTCAGAGCTCAACGTTTCGCCCTCAGTCGTATGGGGCAACTTCAGGAGCAAGGGGGATAGTACTGTCTTAAACAAGGTTACCTGACGTGTCAACCACGCTAGAGGCCGAGTTTAATCAACAAGAGGGGGAGCCTCAGTTTACAAGGTTACCCGACGTGTAAACCACGCTATATATACTAATCTAAAGATACGATAGATGAGCAAAGCTAATGAAGACCAATGGGAATCGAGTGCGTAATGGTAGATTGAGCGTGTCGTGTTCCGAGAATCACCGGTTTCCACATGTGGCTCAAAAAATAGCCATCATCCCGATTGATGTTATTAGGATGTTTCCATATTTCTAAAGTTTCCCTGTATTTACGTCTGTAAAACTCAGGGACAGGAGCTAAAATGCGGGAATTTTCAAATAAGATGTTATGTACTGTGTTGTGTTGGTGTTCTGCGACCGCAGATGTTAATACCATACCATTACGCAGACAGCGTTTGTGTTCTGACAATCTAGTGTGAACACTCCTTCCTGTTGCACCTATGTATACTGTGCCGCAAGAACAAGGAATACTATAAACACCGAGTGACGACAAGGGTTCGCGTTTATCTTTAGTTTGGGGGAGTATTTCTGAGATTTTTTGTGGATGTTTAGAAAAGACCTTAATATTGTTTTTATTAATAATTCTACCCCATACGACTGCGGGCGAAACGTTGAGCTCTGACTCAAAATATGACACAGTCCATTCCCGGAAAACGAATATTTCTCATGACTCAGACTGTGGAAGCCTATGCAATTATTGTATACAACGTCGTTTTCTGAATGCATGATTTTCAATATGTCACGATTATAAATCGCCCTTCTTTACGTTTTATAAGTCAGTTTTCGGGGTTAAATTGGCAAATCGCAGTTAACCACGATTAGTAATAACTGTTAATCGTCTACTATTTTCTACAGTTGGGTTGGGACCCTCGATCTCAAATGATACAAGGGAATTGTGATTGATTGCAAAAATGTGTAAACAGCAATTTTCTAAAAAAAAATGTAGAAATATAAAAATTCAATGCATTAAATGTCAGAAAAAGATTTCAGACTAATGCTTACATCTTTTTTTACTTCTTTGTATTATTTGGATAATATATCATGTGCCATTTGATACAACGCGTCACATGTTCTCTGTTTCAGATGATTGATATTACGGTTGTTCTCATCTTTATACATTTTTTTGTAAATCAAAAAAGAAAACCAACTTATGTTTTTCTAGATTTCATATAATGAGTGATCCAGTTTGAATTCCTTGCAGCAGCCGATCCATCCGCGGTAATTCTCGATGACTTTTTCGTAAATATCAGGTAGTATCTCCACTATAACTTGTTGTTTTTTAGGCGCTCCAACATTTTGGGTTTGTTGGCGTAGACGACTCTTAACGTAACCGCACAAATAAATCCAACGGCGTTAAATCGCATGATCTTGGTGGCCAATTGACGTCACCAAAACGTGAAATGATGCGACCTGGGAATTTTTCACGCATAACATCCAACGTAGCGCCCGATGTGTGGCAAATTGCGCCACGTATCTTCCACGTCAATATCTTCGACTGCGTGCCAAACATAGTCGGTTATCATGAACCTAGCGCTCACCATCGACTATTACAGTGCGACCATCATTGTTTAAAAAAAATAAGGGCCACTGACGCCACATGACTACAATGAGCACCAACCGGTCACTTTTGAGACATGTAATGGTGCTTCATTAATCGTATGAGGATTTTCCTGACCCCATATGCAGCAATTTTATTTATTAACATACCCAGATAGGTGGTGCTGCTCTCAAACCTAAACTGCGTAAATTCTTCGCTGTTCAGGGTATTTCTCGAGAGGCCACGGCTTTTTGAGGCCGCCGCTCAGTGATTACAAACTAAAATTTGAGTACGTAGCATCATCTAATTAACTTCACCGGGCAACCGTTTTTAATATTTTCTAATTATTGACAAAATTTCTTTCGGTGTTGCAGATATAGTCCGAGGTCGAATATATGAGGTTTTGATAATTTCCTACTTTGTAGATTTTTAATGATTGGAATTATAGTTAAGGTATTGTCCGGTGTTGGTGTGTTGGCTTATGGTAGGGTAGATTGATGTTATTAGTCCATGGTTCGTTTTCTCTGTTAAAACATCCAAGAACGGAAGGACTCCATGAGATTTTTTCTCCATTGTAAATATAAAGTATCATCGACATATCTAAGCCAAAGTTTAGGTCTTATATTGGCTGTATCTAGTATTAATTCTTCAAAAAATTCCTTGTATAAATTGGCTATAACTGAGAAGAACCCATCAGCAAACCATCTTCTTGTACAAAATATCTATCTTTTTCTTGGAAATATGACAAGAAGATTTTGTGGTTTTAGCTCAAAAGTTCTACAAAATGTTTTGAATTCTTCACATATGATGTTCTTTTTCCTTGAAGTGAGATGCTTAAATCTTTCTTATGGATTTTTGAAAGCCCCCCGTACAGGTGTGGATGGTTGCTAAAATATGGAGTGAGATCTGTTTTTGTCCTAAACGGAATATAATTCGTTATATTTCTTAAGAGCACGGTACATTTTGTTTTCTATAGACGTAGTAGAATGTTTTCCAAGTTTCTTATAATTTCCTTGATTCAGAAGCTCTTCTATTTTCAGATCATAAAAATTGGTATCCAATTACAGTAACACTTCCATTATCTGCGGGCAGAATATTGGTTATGTTATCTTTCAATGCTTTATTTTCTTCGTTTTTAAGATTAGGTTTGATCACATAATTTTTTTGCTTCACAATTTTCCTCACTCTCCATGTATTAATAATTTAATATTGTCTACAACTTTTAAACGAAACTAGATGTTATTTTCTTAACTACAGAATGTTCTATATTTTAAATACTATTTTTAGGAGGTTTTTTTTTATATTTCAACATCTTTTTAGGTAAAAAAATCGTATTATCCAACACCAAAACTAATTTATTACTTTGTGGCAATATAATTATAAATTTTAAAGAAACTGGAGATGAGGCTGACATTATAGAATTTTCCCGGGCCGCTGAATCTTCCCAATCCGGCCCTGTCTCTGGGCTTCCGTTCCTGAGTTAACTGAATTTTATTCGGGTTTAGGTGCAAGTCCTGACGCAAAATGCGCCAAAGGGAGCCATAAGAAAAGCCCAAAACCTGCCAACGACGACGAATTGACAATTCCGGGTCTTCGCCGATACTTACAGCAGCAACGGGTGAACGGACGCTACGATGACGTACAGGTCTTACCCTATCTCCAAACTTCTAGTCTCTTCAAATTTTTTCACTATGTTGCGAACTTTTCGGTCAGTAGGACGATTACATTGACCATAATCTTCACATAAGTTTATATACACAGTACGTACAGAATTGTTATTTCTGTAGAACATTTGAAAATTTTAACGCGTGGAGCGGTGGTAAAGCGATCCATTTCGTAAATGTGTATATTGACAGCTGTTTGATTCAAAGTGATGAAACTCAAAATGGATCATCCAGTATATAAAATATTTTCTAATTTTGATGGTTTTATAAATTAATTTTAATTACATATTATGTTATAACGTCTCAATGCAGATAAATGTATCAACCGTATTCTAATACGAAAATATAATAATATTTTTTTTTTAATCATTAAAGCTAATAAGTCTTAATAAATAAAGAGGATTCGAACTACTGAGTATTTTTAGTAAATATTGATAATGAAATTTAATTTCGCATTCTCATTGTCATAATGCACGCACGAACGATCGATTCTTTAAAATCAATCAAATCATTCTACATTATTTTATATTTTACTTACAGTTATTAACGTTCATAACCATTGTATTAAATAATCTCCGATCTACACGAAATGTCATTATGCGTTTTACTTGATCAGTTAACATGGTCAGAAAAAAATCATAGTTGTTCTATTTATGTTTTTACAAGCAGTCATTCACTGAGTTTGATAGACACAGTTTACGCCGCTTATTGGAATCACGGAGACAACTTAAATTAAGATATAGATAATTACACTATTAGGAGCCTGTAGCTAAAAAACGGTGCATTTCCGGATATGGGTTTATTAGTAAAAATTAGTCAATTTTGCATCCCCTACATACCCTATAAATTTGTAACAAGTATATTCATTAGCACCCTGTATATCTATGAATACAAACACATATTTAAAAATACTGAACATAAGAAAAACACTACTACCATATACCGTGTGTCTGTCGTAAAGGTGTACATAGGAAATTAACATGGGAAATCAGTTTTTGCAATTTCCTCCTCGCCTAATTACTTTAAGCAAAAATGCGTCATACAATTCTGCATCTAAATTAATAAACAGAATTAGTTTTCCATGCATTGTAGCTACAGAAATTAAATATGAAAATATCAAAAATTACGTTTAAACTATCGACAGCTATGGAATTGAACAAAAAATAAATAAATGCTTGACGTTTTATATGTCACAACGTAAGTTAACTTATTTGACGTTTCTGACAATTTGATTTTGTCTCTAGTTTTATTGTCTGAAATGATTAAAAAAATGAACATTTATATGAATGAAGAGCTAAATTCATCACAAGATTTGAAAAGACTGCTAATGTGTCTTCAAAAAATACACGTATTGTATTGGAAATGAGTTGAGAGTACATTACAGCATCATACATAATTTTGTTATGCAATGTTGAATTTATGATATATTCATATTATTTAAACAAAACTGTATTTTCTTAACTTTATTTATTAATTTTATATTTCTATTATTAGTCGAATAAGTTAACTTATGTTGTGACAGATAAAACGTCAACCATTTATTTATTTTTTGTTCAATTCCATGGCTGTTCATATTTTTAACGTAATTATTGACATTTTCATATTCAGTTTCTGTCGTTATAAAGCATGTAAAGGTAATTCATTGTTTTAGATGTAGAATTTTATTCCCTAATACTTTTATTTGACGCATTTTTGCTTAACATCTTTAAGCGAGCAGTAAATTGCAAAAAACTGATTTCCCATGCTAATCTCCTATGTACACCTTTAAAATGGACACACGGTATAAACGGGTAGCCAGCCAATGAAAAATTTACTACTACTGTAACACGAAGGGGGGGGGGGTGCGAAAGAAGATGATGATGATAATACTGCTACTTGTTTCCCAACGTTGACACTTTAACTGACACTTCCATTCGCTTGTTGACTGATGAGGGATACCGATGAACACTTACATTGTGGACACGGACATTACTCGAGATTTACTGACTAAAGATTTATTTATTTACATGATTACAACTTACTATTATTAATTAAACTAAACATAACAGAATACATAATTAATCAACTAAAAATGCCGATGCATTTCTAGGCCAAATACTCGCGTTCGCGGAACGCGAGCCAAATTCAAACTCTACATGTTTACATAAGAATACAGACGTTTTCTCGACAAGGCAATCTTAACTAGACTCTCTTTATGTTTTCTTCATAAAGTACTAACCCGTCTGTTAAATACTAAAAATACAATAAGAACTATTTCTACAAGATTGAATGAACACCAGCGATCGATCAGATTGAACCAGCCTGGAAAATCATCTGTTGCAGAATATGCCCTGGAAAAATTTCACCAAATCAAATTCGAACAAACAAAAATTATTGCAAGATCGTACGCCTAAACAACGGGTTAATTAGAGAAGCCATAGACATTTATAAAACCAAGAATAATTAGTGATGCACGCAAGGTGAGACGAGACGAGAAATATAAAATATCGATCTCGTCTCGTTTTCGGACCTGTAATCTCGATCTCACTCTCGTTTTCGCACATTTTTTTTTTTTGGTCTCGTCTCGTTCTCGCACGAGAGTCTCGCAAGAGTCTCGCTATAAAAATTAGCGCTTGCGCACTACGTATTTACGTAACAGTTTAACTACAAGAGACAAGTTCGCACTAATCGCACCGTCTTTCGTGTATTTGCAGTCGTATAACTATAATAGAGACGAAACACTAAATTCTGGTTATCAGATTATTTCAATACGAACATGATGATGTTTATTCATTTACGGTCACCAGAAAATGAGATAAGTTGGTAAATAAATTAATTTACCTCTGAAATATCCAAATTATCACCAAATTATGATCTATCCAAACTATTTCAATACGCGAACATCTCTTAATACATTCTGTCATCTGTAAAACAAATTAAACATTAAAAAAATATTTTTTTGTATCTAAAAGTACCTACACTTTATCATTAAATATATGCTACTATTTAAGTAAGGATTTATTCATAAAAAACCGCTACACTGGTAACCAGCCGGCAACCAATCACTCCGCTTCTCTCCGTATTGGCTCTCAACGAGCTTAATATAACATCCTTTGCTTTCAGAGGCGACAAGAATTTTATTAACCGTGGTTTTAACTTGGATGAATTATTGGAGAAAACTAGTTCTGGATGCAAAACCGAATTTGTCTTTATTTTGCATTTGCTCGCTCTTTGACCGATACCAATCGACTAGAGATAGATTCAAAAAAATATAGTGAATTCATATAATTTTCGCATTCGCGTGTTCTATGCACGAATTAGCGTTGACTCCACTCCTTGTACGGTGCATTTTTAATTGAATTTATGAATCAAAGCAAAGTTATAAATAGTTTTTATTGCGAGATTCTCGCGAGATTTCTCGCTTCTCGCAGTTGTTATATCCATGTCGCCCCGAATTTTAAACTGCAATCTCGCTCTCGTTCTCGTCTCGCATAATGCAACGAGACGAGACGAGATGCGAGAGTACTCTCGCCTCGTCGTGCATCTCTAAGAATAATAATCTCAATCATTGCGATGGATTAGAACTTAGTCGAGCATGGCTTCCTATATTAAATATGTTCTAATTTTGTTACCTTGGTTACTTGTTGCTATGTTTTGTTATTATTTATATGTGTATTTTCACTGAAGAAGGCAGCAGTATATGCTGCCGAAACGTCGGGTATAAAATTAAAATACAGAACATAAACTAAAAAGGTTGTATTATTCTTAAAAATCTTATATCTTCTCTCCCGTGAGAGGCTAGGAAATGAAGGGTAAAGGGCATCCAAAGTCACGCACGCATGCTTAATAATTTCAAGACTTATCAACACATATCTGTCAAAGATCGGTGACATTCAGACTAAACAAAAACCCTCGATAGGAAAAATGATAATTATTTCTAAACAGAACTTTGACTAACAAAGATAACAAGATGAAATATTATTCTTGAACTATAATTTAGAAAAGTTTATAAAAAGTATTATTTATTATGGCTCTTACCCTCGTCTTATCACACTACTCATATAAAAAGAAGCTACAAACATCTGATAAATATGTACTAGTGTTCCTTGGCGATTAATATGTGTTCTAAAGTTAGGAATTTTTCCGAATACTTAAGTATTTACGAGACAGCGAGTAAAATTATGGGATGAACAGTCATATTTCACAAATAGCCACACGCTAGTGCTTTTCTGCAGAAACTAAGTGTTTCTTCGAAGGATTTATACGTTGTAGGGTGTCTCCGTGAACACCATTAGTTCTTGAAGGAAAAAAATAGCCTTTCGAGTTTACTGTATGAGATGAGTTGGTAAAGTAAACGACTGAGATTCATAGCCGGAGTCGAACCCGGACTTGTTCTTGCTTATTTTCTTGCTTGCCTATATGTCGATTTGTTGACATGATAGTGTAGACTCTAAAGGTACATTCACAAATGAAAATTAGATTTATATTTATGGTTTATACTTTAGATTTAAAGACTTTGGCCCCATATTATGTAATGACTCCATTCACACTTCAGAATTTAGGATCTCTAAATCCAAACCATAAAGCTAAACATTGCAAGGTCCAAACTTTAGGTTTACGATTTAGTTTGATGTCACAAACTTCACCAATGAGAACAAGTCTGAAATGATATAGATATATACACCCATCTTTATATAGTATCCACTTGGTGGATTCGGCTTTTTAAACAAATGCGAGAAGAACATGGAGACTGTCATAACTTAATTGCTGAAATATAAGCAATAATGCCAAGCGAATGAAAGTTTCACGGCGCACAGTTGTCTTGTTGAGTACTACTCTACCGATATCTTGTTTTTGAAGCATTTACACTGATGTCTGTACATATCAATAGTTTTCATGTAATTTAAACTTACATTTATGAAAAACTTACTTAAACCTAAACAAAAACCATAATCCTAATTTTCATTTGTGAATGCACCTTTAGTTAGTATCTCGGTTCGAGCTTAGGCAGTTTAGTGTTTGTATCCCTACTTCTGCCAAATATTCAGTGATGCACCTTACTAAATCCGGAATTGCATTATCATACATAATTGTGGTAAAGAACATCACATAATTCGATAAAATATTCTCAAAGTAAAGCTGTGCCATCAACGAGCTCTACGAATAAAAATCAATTTGATGCAGGCTTCTTGCATACGCCATTACTGAAACTCCTCCATGATTAACTCGAGAATAAAAAATGCGTTACTCGTATCATTCCACTTTCGTTTCCATACTTTTTCTTCCACTTAGTGCATGTAAGCAAAATTTAGATTCATCAATAAAAAACTATATGCTACTCAAATATGTTACAAACTCACTGAAGATAATTAGACTAAAACATATAGTCATTTTTGTTCCTGTGTATATCTATATTTTACGATATTTTGAATATTTATTTACTTATTTTTAAGCTTGAAACATATTTAAATCAAAACCAATTGAAAATTAATAAAAGATGGACTCTAAAGGTGCATTCACAAATGAAAATTAGGTTTAGATTTATGGTTCATACTTTAGATTTAAAGACTTTGGCCCCATATTATATAATGACTCCATTCACACCTCACAATTTACTGTCTCTAAACCCAAATCATAAAGCTAAACATTGCAAGGTCCAAACTTTAGGTTTATGATTTCGTTTGACGTCACAAACTTCACCAATGAGAACGAGTCTGAAATGATATAGATATATACACCCATCTTTATTTAGTATCCACTTGGTGGATTCGGCTTTTAAAACAAATGCGAGAAGAACATGGAGACTGTCATAACTTAATTGCTGAAATATAACCATTAATGCCAAGCGAATGACAGTTTCACGGCGCACAGATTTCTTGTTTAGTACTGCTCTAATCTTGTTTTTGAAGTATTTACATAGATGTCTGTACATATCAAAACTAATTTTCATGTAATTTAAAGTAACATTTATGAATGACTTACTTAAACCTAAACAAAAACCATAAACCTAATTTGCACATGTGAATGCACCAAGGTTAAATAACTAATAAAATTACCGCTTAACCTTAAAATTAATTTTAATAAAATCTAAATACGTATTTCAAGAACTAAGTTCTCATTATCAGTAGTACAACAAAGAAAAGTTAAACAAAGTAGTCAAGATTAGTGATGGGTCAATTCCCGAAATTGAATGATGAGGAAAAATTTCCGGAAATTTCCAAGGAAATTCCCAAGATTTTTTTTTAATTTCCCAAGTAATTTCAAATATTTCGTTGCACCACAATATTTGTTGACGGAGCAAAAGTATCTAACAGGCAGGTATAAAATACAAATATGCAAAAAAGAACAAGCGTCAAGATATGATATTATCTAAATTAAAATTTCGATCTCGTGGCCGCGTGCCTGAGTGTCAGATCGCGAAACTGGGGAACCGGGTTCGATCCCGACCGACGCCAAATATTTCCAATTTTAAATGGCACAAAATTGACCCCCGTAGTGCACTCTCCACGCCAGCAATAAGTGCCCGTGAGGTGACGCCTGATAAGCGCCCGTACGGTGCAAATATTTCATCATTGCCGATATCTGTCTACAAAACAGATTGGCACACCCAGCAATGGGTAATAAGCCGTGATATATTTTTTCTTAATTTCAAAAAAAAATCCGGGAAAAAAGTCAAGATATTTTTCACCGCAAATCGTAATGCAGGAATTTCCGGGAATTTTCCCGAGAAAAAACAAAATTCCTTGCGGGAATTTTTTAGTGGCACATCATTAGTCAAGATTACTCAACATGTCAATCATGCCAGAGGTCCTAACAACTAACATTTCTCATTATGTTTTTGGTTCTTCACAATTTAAAAAATAAATTCCGTTAATAAGTAGCAATAGCCATGACATTGTAGAAAACAATATGATATTCTCTCAATTTTTTTTAATAGTTATCGAAAATTAAGGGATTTATTTTCTTTAAGTCAGATTAGATTTTAAAATTGTTAAGAAACTAACAACAATTAAAAATGCAAAAACAGTTTTGTATGTAACTTTTAATTCTCTACAGGTTTTTCCGTAAAATGAATAGGAGGGCAGGAAATTGCGTAAAACTAAAATCCCATGTTAAATCCATACGTTTGCACCTGACCGTCAACACCCTGTATAAAGTTTTGTAGTAAACCTTTTATTATATCTTTTTTAAATTTTATATCAGTCTCTATTTCTAAAACTGAATAGGGGGTTCCAAGTTTTTTCATTTTTTAATATGATAATCTGTACATAAAAATATTAGACCCGTATTTTGCATTTTCGTACAAAAATTTACCAGAAAAAAATTATTAAAGTTTCAATAAATGAGGCCCAAAAAAATTGACAGCGCGTGTGACGTCACCTACACCAAGAACATACGTTTCTATAGGTGAGTAATATACGAATTCGTGTTACGTCAAAACCAGCGCGAACATGGCGGAGGCGATACACGCACTTTGCTTGCGCATTCGAACAGCCATTAGCCAATAGCATTTGCTAGTGCCCAGCACGTCAGAAACATTGGCTAACACTGAATTTTATACGCTACATGAAAGCCTAAAGGATCACGGCCTAGCCGTGGGAATTTGGCTTTATAATGGTAAATTATATGGCAAAGGTTGGTATTATATGGTTATTATTTTCAAATTAATAAATTTCCGTATTTGTTTTTATTTTATATTTTTTTTATAAAATACATAAAAAGTAGTAATAATAAATATAAATTAAATATAAAAATAGGAGACATTTTTTTAAGAATCACTTTATTTTAACTATTCGTAATATTAATAACTAATGCACTTTTCTTTAAATTATAAATAATATATGTATTTATTTAACTAGTTTATTATAAAATCTGTGTAAAGCATTGACGAAAAGATTCCATTCTTCATATATTTCTTATTTTCTGCTCCAGACATTCTCCAAGTAGTAGTGTACTCTTCACTTTTCATTCTTGAAGATATAATAATTAGTTACACGATACAGTTGAAAATATATATTACAATGCGCACATTAGGTTCAAATCCGGCAATCTCACGGGTACTCCTTGTTGTCAGTTGTACCCTGTTAACCGATTAACCAGTTCATCAGTTTATAGCATCTTAAAAACTGAAAAACCGGTTAATTAATTAATCATGGATACTTGATTAGCAAATGGCATTCGATAGACTGCAGCAATTCGATTATATTTTACTTGTATTTAGTAGAAATCGATTCATTTTGCAGATACAAGCATATCCTCTGGTGAAATTAAAAACAAACTGTTGCAAAAAACTGTGATTCATTCATATTATTTTATTGTTGCTTTTTTAAGATTAGACTTGAATCTAAATAATGTTATTTAACAAAGATAACTGAAAAGTAAAATACTATAACTGGTAGAAGTTACTCTTAATCAGGGGTGTTTAAGCTGCGACTAAAATAAAAAATTCAATAGGGTATTCTCTGAGGACTACCAATATTAAAAATTTATTAAAATATTAGTATTGATAGGTAAACAACAGGGAAAAAACAAAAAATCATATTATAAATTAATTGTTACAAAAGATATAAAGCATTTAAATTTTACTGATGTACTAGATGACTTTCCAATGGGAGACCAGTTGAAATCCCTACTCCATGTTCGAATGTGATAAGACGCCGTATGAACCACTGATAGTACGCCGCTGGTACTGTATAACTAGTACGTCACTATCACGTGACACAACAAAATCAAATTTTAAAAATTAATATCTCGCTTATTAAAAGGAATTTTTAACTCGAGTTTTCACAGGTACTCCTAGATACAACTGTTCTTTAAAAAAAAAATATGAGAGAATACCCTATTGTATTTTAATCATTCCAATGTATTTTTGATGGCCTCACTGGTGGATTTAATACTTGAGGGGCCCCAAGCGCAATTCAATTTTGAGGCCCCCCTATATATATATATATATATATATATATATATATATATATATATATATATATATATATATATATATGTATATCAGAAAAATAAAAGAACAACCAAGTATGTATTTCTCATTTTTTGTTAATTTTGGAATCTTAATTTTTAATTGACACTAGTGACACTGGCAAGTTAAAATTCAAGACTAATTCAATACAACAAAAAATAGGTGTATATACGTGCAGTGTACATTAGAAACTTGTTTTCTTCATAAATATTTTTGTAGCATGTTATCGCGTCGTACATTGTTCTTTTTACTTTCTCGTTTCTTACTGGATTTAGTGGATTTGCGTTTTGAACTTAAAGCCGGCTAGTCCTTTATTTTTAAGTGTAGGCACAATTGCAGAAATGTTAAGTACCGACGTATATGAATGATGAACCTTTCCTTTCATATATATATATATATATATATATATATATATATATATATATATATATATATATATATATATATATATATATATATATTATGTAATTTAGTAGTAACTTAAACTCAATGAAGAACTAGCTCTACAATAGGTAAATATAATAGTGACATGATAGTGATAACAGTGAAATATCCATTGGCAATTAATTAAAAACCGTGTTTACATAGCTAAAAAAAAAGTAAAAACTCGGTTATTTGATTTTTAAGGTGTACGCGATTTTTTGTAACCCAATTTAGAAACATACCTGGATAAATATTTTAATAAAAAATGATATTTTTATTTATTCCGCATATAATACTTTTTTTCATTAAATACATGCATTAAATTAATCAATGTATTATTTTTCTAAATAAGTTATATTAAGAAAATGTATAACATTCGAAACCAGTCACAAATAAAATTGCGCTACAATAATGGTAATGAATAATGATTTTACTAGTATTATTGATAAACGCTCACATTTATCCGTCCACATAAAAACAGCTGATTTATACACCACTATTACCTTTGAAACAAAAACTTCGCTTTATGGACTATTAGTATAATGTAAACGTTCACACAACCGTAGCGCTGTCACAAGTAAAAAACTATGATTTGTCAATGTTCTTCTAGTTTGTCAAACGACACTTTTGTGCCAAATGATCACATTTTTCAAGGGAGTTATATAAATTACATAAATATTATATCATAGACATTTTCATATGCAAATTTGTATGCATTTTTAAATATAAAATCTTTTTTTCAATTTTAAAATCCATTATACATAGTAATTTAATTGCGGTCTTGCATCGCACCCCTGCCACCTTTCCTACGATTCGATTCCAAATGAATCATCATCAGGGATAGTTAAAGTACAGTTGGAAAATATGATCATTACATTACATCAAAAATGTAAGGATGAAAAGGTCGTCAAAAATATCAGAGGTAATAAAATACGTGCATACATCAGAAACAGTTATATTTAATTAAAAAAAGTTACAATACTTAATATTAAATGGATATAGAAGTAAAAAATTATAAAGGAATTAAATTTCATAAAGTAGCCGGCTATAGAAACAGCTACTATAATAAGAAAATACAGAAAAGAAAAGAAAACTCAGTGTGCGAATTAAACATTTTGTTGAGGGAGGGACAAAACCAAAAATAAATGAACAAAAATTATATTATATTAATACACATACGATACGCATTATCGTTACAAGTTTCAAATATTCACGTATTACTTAGAAAAAGCTTGCTTGTTTCTGAAGAATTGTCATGATTTTAACCATTCTTCTGCAAAATGATCGGCTGGAAAATTTTTCAAGCATGGGCCATATTCTGTTCCGTAATTTTGTAAAAGTAATGTTCATAACACTAAAAACACACTCACATTCAGCTGAAGACACAGGAACGACTATAATTCTTTGAATTAATTCCATTAAAGAATCACCAATAAATTCTTCTTTCTTAATTTCTTTATATATATATATATATATATATATATATATATATATATATATATATATATATATATACAGGGTGTAAATCGAAAAGTGAAACATAGGCGTTTAACATGGGAAATCAATTTTTCTTTGCGCAAACGTTACCTAATTATTTTATGCAAAAATACTTCAAATGAAAGTTATAGAGATTTAAATGCAGCATGTAAATCATGTGAAACGATTATTTTATCTCTTCATATAAACGTAAAAATTAATTACAAAGTTACAGTTTTTATGAGCTTTTTGTCTAAACAGCCATGGATTTGTGACAAAAACAACGTATTTGTTTTTTTTGTCATATATCCATGGCTGCTTAGACAAAATGCTCATAAAAACTGTAACTTTGTAATTAATTTTTACGTTTATATGAAGAGATAATCACATGATTTAGATGCTGCATTTAAATCTCTATAACTTTTATTTGAAGTATTTTTGCATAAAATAATTAGGTAACGTTTGCGCAAAGAAAAATTGATTTTCCATGTTAAACTCATATGTTTCACTTTTCGATTTACACCCTGTATATATATATATATATATATATATATATATATATATATATATATATATATATATATATATATATATATATATATATGTATACGAAATTCCTTTATAGTTTTAGGGATCGATAATGATTTTAGTTTCAAACTTTCACAAAGCGATGCAACGGCACTATCTCCAAACAAAATCAACTCCTCTTCCTGTTTTGGATTTAAAACTTCACTATCTTTAAGAAATTGATTTGCATTTGAAAATCTTGAACTAATGTTGTCAATTAATCCTTGCAAAAATTGTTTTGAGAGAATTTTGAAGTTTTCTTGATCACTATTGGATGGTGCATTAATAATCTGTTCTTTATACATTCCTGACTTCTCATATTGTTCTTGAGCAGCTTTTAAGTGTACGCCAGAAGTTTCTTTCATAGCAATTAAAATGTTTATACATACTTTTATTTCAGAAGAGGCTGATATTGCATTTGAATTTCTGTTCTGAAGATAGAGTGATAACTGTTTAATTGCTTCCAAACAATCTCGAAATAAAGCCATTTCCATCACAAATCTCCAATCCAACATCTTTTCAAAAGACTTTGATATTTTGCCTTTTCGCTTAATGATGCTGAAGCATCACAAATTCGATTCCGTAAAAACATAACTAGAGGTGAATAACTTATCATGACAGCAGTTTATTTACTTTAGCTGAAACTAATGAGTACTAGATGAAAAGTCAACTCTAAAGGGGATTTTAATATCCCTGGCAGAGATAAAAATATTTTTTTATCAGCAAAGAATAAAATTTTCTGTGGGGGGGATAATCCCTACCATCCCCCATCCCCCCCCCCCCTGTTAATTCGCAAATATAGGATCTTTTGCTAGAAATTTTCTGTATGGAATTTATATAAAATACAAAGAACTGACGGAAGGTAATATGCTGGACACATCAGATTTTTTATTTAAATATGTGGAATAGATTTTTCTGAATCAATTAAGGTTGAATCTGATATTGAAAGTAAATTATAATAATTATATAAAAATTTGCTACTATTAAGACTTTAGGAAGTAATAAAATGTTAGCTAATAGTAAATGATCGTTTCACAATTGATTACATCTGCTCTAATCTGTATTATTAACACTACATTAGTTAGATTGATAAAAAAACCTTTCATAAATTATTCACCTATTATGATTTTACATATACTTACTACAAATATATGGAGTTATTAAACAATTACTAATTACAGCAATCCTTTACCAGCAAAGGAAAGTATTATACAGTGTGAACACTGAAAACCGTGACATAGGCGTTTAACTTGGGAAAACAGTTTTTTTCAAATATCATTTGTCCCGCAAGACTATAGTGGGAGTTTTTGATATGGTTAGAAAGATTATTTAATTTGGCAACGAAGAGTACCGAAATACTCCTAATTTAATGGCTTATTAGTTAAATATTTGCAAAAGTATAATGCAATTTGGCAGTTATTACTTATAATTTATTAAAAACAGTAATCATGGAAACGTATTCAGTAGCTGAATTGGTTAGATCGGGGCACCGTAATAATAATTAACAAGTTCAAATCCTGCCCGCCTTATTTTTATATATTTTTTATTTTGTAAAATGTATTATTAAATAAGTTATAAAATTAAAATATAAATTGTTTGGTAAATCAAATATTTTATAGAATAAATCTACTAAACAATTTATGTTTTAATTTTGTAATTTTTTTAATAATACATTTTACAATATAAAATAATAAAAATATGAGGCCGGCAGGATTTGAACTCGTGAATAATTATTACGATGCCCCGATCTAACCAATTCAGCTACAGAATACGTTTCCATGATTACTGTTTTTAATACATTATAAGTAATAACTGTCAAACTGCGTTATACTTTTGCAAATATTTCAATAATAAGCCATTCAATTAGGAGTATTTAAATTTACTTCGATGCCAAATTAAATATTTTATCCAACCATATCAAAAACTCCCACTAAAGTCTTGCGGGACAGATGATATTCTTAAAAAACTGTTTTCCCATGTTAAACACCAATGTCACGGTTTTCAGTGTTCACACTGTATACTTACATATATCTTTATTTATAGTATTCACACTATTACATGTAAGGTAAACTCGCCGAAGTGCGTACTCGTAAAGTCGAGTATGTGCATCCATGTCCTGTAGTTCTTTTATTTTTGTATGAAATATTTTAACGGCTCTGATAACATGCAAATAAAGCATAATGAAATAATAAGATGATAGGTCATCCTAATTATTAATCGACTTCAGTCTTTTGTAGTTTGCGAATTAATTAATATTTAAACAAAATTCTTTCACGAATACTCATTAATTTACCTATATTTTCGCATTCTTTTATATATATATATATATATATATATATATATATATATATATATATATATATATATACAGGGTGTAAATGAAATAAGTGCATTAAATTTAACCAGTAATATAACTCGGCGAGAGCAACAATATTTCTTAATAAATCGAAATCGCATATTTTTTTAGCATTTTTACCACCCCGTAAATTGACGAGTCGTTCCAAATATTTTTGTGATAATTGAATGCAGTAGCAATAGCTATAAAAAATTGTTTTAGCAATTAACAGTCCTGTCAATTGTTGCAATTAAATTTTGACATTAGTAATAAACTTGTTTATAAGGTAAAATTCTGTCAAAATGTGAGTACACAGACATTGTAATCACTTACCTATGGTTTATTTATTTATTTTTTTACTCGTATCTGTACTACATTTTACTTGACATCACGGTTGACATAAAGACAGTGTCATGGAGTTGCCAACGCATTTACACGGAGCGTTTCCAAATCATCACCAAATCATTCTGTTCTTAATATTCGCACATCTGTTAATCTTGTACATCTTTATCACATCATCATATATCATTATCATAAAATACGGAGTGTCACATATGACAATTTTAAAAAAAAGCAACAGTTATATCCATAACATGTGCAAAAAGTTCTATGTTTTCAGCACATAATAGACTTCAATTTTGAGAATGGCTCATAATGTTCATTTATGAGACTGAATTTACTTGGGAAGGTGTATTTATTATGCACAATACATATCTCGACAGACGAAAATGCTGTAAAAATTTTCATTAAAACATGTTTCGGCGAGAACAATAAATGGACGACTAATTATTGGTACTCATGTACCTCTTTTAAATGGACAAAAGTTTGTACTTACATTTTTTGAATAACGTATTTAAACAATTATGGTTTATCGACAATAAATAATCATCTCATAACCTAATAACTACGCTTTTGCTCTTCCTCTCTTTACCTCGCCCCTCCTTGTCTACCACTATTCACAGGTGATTAAAATCCTGGTTTAATACACAACTTTATAATTTTGTTATCCAAAATTTAAATTTATTTATTTTAAAAATTGTACTATTACGTATTAATTAATAATAATGTTATTTCCCTTGATTCGTTTATTAATTACTGTGACTGTAAGTGTAACCGATAACCGACAATTTTTGAGCTGTTTGTATCCCACTTGAATACGGCGCAGCCATTTGTTCTCCATAGGCGGGTAACGAAATATGCAGCAAAAAAGAAAAAGAAATATTGTTGCTATCGTCGAGTTACATTACTGGTTAAATTTAATGCACTTATTTCATTTACACCCTGTATGTATATATATATATATGTGTATATATATATATATATATATATATATATATATATATATATATATATATATATATATAGTTAAAATTTGACTATGGTATATTACCCCATTAGGCAGACGGCAAAAATCTTACGGGGATTTAGAAGAATAACTAGAATGAAATAGTTTTCTTTTTCCAAGCAATTTTGTTTTGATTTTTGGAGGCATCTGAGAAAATAGGCTAGGGGCAATTTTATGTTTAATCCGGCCTTGAATTTAATATGAAGGATGTATTGAAACTTTTGGTTCGTACTGGAGCACATCATTATTAGGATATGCCGAATAAAAAAAAAGCTAAACTTCCTTATTGTACCCTGACATTTACCCATAAATCATATATTAATGGTTAACATAAATGATTTAATTTCATTACGTAGAAGCAAGAAGAGCGCGTGACTGAGAACGTTCAATCAGTTCTGTTGTATAATAAAATACATCCTAAATAAAACCATATTGGCAGGTTACGAATCAAGGCGAGCCATGCATTGTGAGAACGGCTGGCTGGCCATAGTGGCCATGCCTTGGCTCGGCTTGATCCTTCTCGGTTATTGTCGGAAAATGTGAAACAAAGAAAGCCAAGACTCACTAAATCATCATCGTGGGAATCCAACTTAATAAATTTTAAATTTGTCTAATTATAATTTAAAAAAATACATAAGTAATACAATAGTGTAACCATGAAAATTTCGACAAGCGTGTCACAATGCTATAATAAACAATGCTTGTTATAATATAGCTATCATATTCTACACTCACCTATTTATAAGCTGGCATATTTATAGGTTTTGGACAAAACCCTTTCAGTGTAACTAATGATTTACGGATTTTGAGTATGAGCGTGTAGCTTTTGTTCAAAGTAATAATGGAATACAATTTAATTTGCTGAATAGAAGTTTATCACATAAATAATAGTTTCCGCGTAAATATTTGAATAAATGAATTTGTTTATATATATATATATATAGAGGAAATAAATTTTAGTGGGTATATCAGTGGGATGTTTTCTGGGCTTAAATTTGTTTTAGTAGATACTTTTAAAATCTGTCAAGCTTTCGTGTATTTGTATAAGCCCAGAAAACATCATTAACTAATCGACAGTGACGATTACACTACACACACACACACATATATATATATATATATATATATATATATATATATATATATATATACATACATATATATACCAGGAAGAGATATGACGATTTTTCGAAAAACAAACAAAAGAACACCAATAACAGCGAACCGAGGCATCAAATCAAAAATTTGAACTAAAGAAATTTGTTTGTTTAATGAGTTCTAACTACTATTAACTACTATTAACACCCTGTATATATATAAGTAAATCAATGACTTTCAAATAACTTCAACAAAACGTAAGTTCCTTTAAATCAAATTATTTTATACATTGTAAAATTATTTGTATTTCAACTTCAGTGTCCTGATGAAGTGTACAATCCAAATACACGAAAGATTGACAGATTTTAAAAGAATCTACTAAAACAAATTTAAGCCCAGAAAACATCCCACTGATATACCCACTAAAATTTATATATATATATATATATATATATATATATATATATATATATATATATATATATATATATATATATATAACTCGCGCCCCAGAGCGAATAAGGAAACACGAGACTGCACTCGGATGTGTAATTTCGAAGAAAAAAAAATCTAGCTTAAAAGATATTCGAGAAAAGACGTCTTCAAATTGACCAATCAGAGACCTACACCTTTAACGTGTGTTTGCCGTAATTTTACGTTGCTAAGGTTTTACACAACTCAAATCTTCTTTAAAATGTGTGGGCGACTGTAGTTTTCGAAAAATGTCAAGTATCAAATTAAATTTGACAAGTTGAATAAAAAAAGGCAAATTCTTACCATGTATTGAGCCGCTGATTACTTAGAAATAATTATAATTTTCGGAAAATGTGGACGTAACGCCAGAGAGGCAACACGAGTCTATTCGGAAATTCAAATGACAATAATATTTTCGTTTAAAACATTTTACACAGATGCTACAACACGTTGCACTGTACGATATAAATTATGATCTCGGATGACACCTTCGCTAACCTAAATTTATTGACAGTGAAAAGTCAACTCTAAAGTGCCAAAATTACAGTAAATCAAACAAATTTTGTAACTCACTAGTAGTATTTTTAAAAACCTAACAACCAGTTTTGTTTTGTAATAATATCATCATACCTCAAGATATCCTTCCGGGATTGGTGGATTAAAAAGTCTTGTAACTCCGTTATACAAGCAGCCGCAAATTATTTTCTTCTATCTGTTGGCAACCTATTGTCGTCGGCAAGTAGTGTCAGTTTTGTCTGAGGCGCGAGATATATATATATATATATATATATATATATATATATATATATATATATATATATATATATATATATATAAATCCCATGAATATAATTTTTGAAAATTTCCCGTAAATTTTAAATTAAAAGATATTTGCCTTGATGTTTAGTGCAAGCTGTTATAAATAATTATTAAATATGTAATATTGTTCATTTTTTGTATAATTTAAGTTTCCTTTAGAATAAATTGTTATTCTGGTTATTTTCTTAAGTAAATATAAATACTTGTGAAATTTAGTACGATGATTTTGAATTACTCATTTAAGGTTTCATGAAAATTGCACCTTTACTTTATATAAGAAATTTTAAAATATATTGAATATTTAAAATATGGGGTACTATTTTTTATTAGTTCTTACTGAGTCGCTATTGTATGTATGTATTTTTTTCACTAAAAAATAAAACTAAATAAACCTACAGTTATAATTTTTATTCATATTTGAAATCCCTTGGAAAATTTCCTGAAGGATATTGTCCTAGATTCCTCGGGATATTTCTGGGAATTTTCCCGTATCTTTAAATTTCGGAAATTGGCCCATCTCTATCTGTATGTATATTTTTAAGTGTTCCTTTTTTCCGGTCAGTGTATGGATAAATAAATATTTTAATAATTAAATTCGCGTAAAAATGTATTGATTATTTAAACACCCTGTGATGTACATATATGTATGATTAAGTTCCTATTTGTGCATAGAGATAATTATTCGTGAATGGGGATTATATCTATAAATAGATTCATCCAATATTTAAACGTCAATAAACACAGTAAGAATATAATGTAACAGCTAATTTACGTGGCCTACATTTATTAATAATCATTTTTTTCCTAGTATTATTCAATCATCTACTTTCCGTTATTTACTCGAACTTACGTCACTAAATAAAGGAAATGTTTCTCATTTTCTTCTACAAATAAAATTAATTCACTTGTCTGACGCTTACTTAGTTTAGATGGAGCCACTCTATAGAAGATATATTTAGCCGAAACTGTTACAACGGACATATCTAGGACGCTAAGACGTGGGTGGAGCGGCAATATTCCGTAGAGGTTTAGGTGTGATAAACCACACTCTTTAATTTACAATACGTCACGATTTTTTTAGAACCAACCTGTTATCTTCGGCTGGTATAGGATTTTAACATAATAATAATAATTCTTTTATTGTATTTAACTTTATTACAAAGTATTACAAATGATATTTGATGAGGGCGAATCAGTTTTTACCTTGCATTTTTTGTAACATTTTGCGTTGCGTTGATGGAGATGAGATGATAGGACAGTCACAAACATCCAAGCCGTTGGTGGGAATCGAACCCACGACCCCAAGAACCGAGCGGTGATGGTCGCTTCGAGCGCTGCAGAAGCATGCTGCCTCAACTCACTCGGCCACCGAGGCGGCTAGATTTTAACATAATGTATATTGACATTTATTTTTTAAGAACGCCATCAATCTTTCCTATCGATAAAAGATTTATACAGTTTCCTAACTACAATATTATAACAATAAGTATAGTAAAATGCATATTACAAGAATACTTTGTCGTAAAACGATTTAGCAATTGCATCTATAAACCAACAATGGGGACCTTTAGTTTGCGGTTACATACCCCTAATACATCATACAAACAGGCAAGGATAGGGTCGGTCCCTTTACATTAAGGATTATTTGAAAGAAAATATTTCACGATATTTTTATATAAAGCCGGTATCCCACTGTAAAAATTTCTATAAAAATGGACGTAAATATTTTTATAAAAACCGTTTTGACAGAATTTTTATGAAAACTGTATTTACATGACGTCACGTAAAAATTTTGATGTGACGTCACATAAATACAGCAGTCTGTATTCATTTTGTTGAAAGCTGCGTTATGATTGGATGTTGATGCGGGCGTGCGCAATGCGGTTGCTTGAACCATGTGTAATATCATATTCTAAAGACAGCTGTTATTCCCTGACATTATTTGAACATTGGTGAGCGTTTGTTTATATTGAAATTGGAAATAACATGAAGCAAAATCAAAATGTGTAGTGTGGTTGCCTGAACAGACAGCGTTTTAATTGATTTGTATAGAAATGGTGAAGTTTTATACCACACAAAATCGCCTGAATATTATAATAAATACACCAGGCAAAGTGCGATTTTCAACTGTTAAATGTTATTATCTTATAATAATCAGGCAATACAATATCAAAAAATAAGTATTAAAGTTATTAAATATTTACATGCGTTATTCTTTGCATTTCTTTTTTCTCCTTTTACATTTCCGTCCGAATTCTATTAGAATACTCATTAATCGTAACCAACAAAGTTTTTCAACCAATAATTTTACGTAGTATTAGTATAAATATCTTGATCTATAATTTATAGAAAGTGTATTTTGAGTTACCGATACAAATTTGCAAAAATAAAATATGAAGTAAATGAGAAGCCCATACAAATCCGCCTCGTTCAAGCATTTTAAGATGGACTTTATTCACCTACTCGCGTCGTACCCTTTAAGTAGTGACGATAAAAGGATTAATTTTTCAAAATTTATGTGTACACTAGATAGAACAATGCCTATCTTTCATGTGCCGAAATACACTGCCTTAATTGAGTGTCACGTTTCTTACTTTACTTTCGAACCATGTCCATGATTTTTAAGAAATGGTCTCTCATTCGAAGAAAATTTCTGTAATTTATTTCATTTTCTATTCGTAATTTGATGTGTCTGATAATTAAACACTGCGATTTGTATTTCTTTAGACTAGTCCACCAGCGATGTTCTGATTTTTTATTTTTTTGTATAACTGTGTAACCCATTACTCCAACAATTATTGCAGCTAACATTTTTTTATTTGAATGGACGTTATTCATAATTAAATTACAAAACGCAACTACCCCTGCAGAACAATGGCTACAAAATGAGGTTTAGTAGTATCTTTGGCGCCAATTCTCTTTCATGAGTTATGCAACACTCCATAAAAACGCGTAAAAATCTTACAGTGGGATGCAGTACTTTTCATGGAACGTTTTTATAAAAAAAATTACAGAAATTTTTATCAAAATTTTTACAGTGGGATACCGGCTTAAGATTTAAATGTTATTACAAAAACAAGTACAACAAACGATAAATTTTAAAATTTATGCAGTACATGGTCACTGTATTATAAATTACCAAAAACTTATTTTATTTTCGTGGGATCAAGTAATTATATATTTGAAATAGGCTTACTTCTTTGTACATAATTTGGAAAGACGAAACAAGATTAGAAAATTAAGTAAATTAAACAGATTAAAGAAAAACCTGAAATTTAAAATTTCTAAGAATAATAATTTTAAATCTATAATAGTTTTTGAAAGATTAATAATTTCAAGGCTACCTCCATATTACTGTGTTTTAAACCCTATTGAGTTAGTGTGGAGCAACTTAAAAAGAAATGTAAGAAAGAAAAATAATAATCCAACGTTAAGTCACAATGTACCTAGTAGATTTAATTAGGAAAGAAGTCACAAAAATGCCGGATGAAATATGGAAAAATTGTGTAGAACATGTAAAAAAAATTGAGAACAATTTTCTTCATACAACAAATTCCAATGAATTTATAATTAATTTAGACGGTACTACTGATTCAGATTCAGATAGTGATGCTTAGTCATACTTGCATCTTCTTGTATTGTATATTTTGTAAATTATAATAAAAAAATTATTAAATGCATATATGTATATAAGATAAATGTGACATATTTTAAAGGTACTAATAATACAGTGACCACGTACTGCATAAATTTTAAAATGTATCGTCTGTTGTACTTGTTTTTGTAATAACATTTAAATGTTATATAAAAATATCGTGAAATATTTTCTTTCAAATAATTCTTAATGTAAAGGGGCCTACCCTGTCCTTGCCTGTTTGTATGATGTATTAGGGGTATGTAACCGCAAACTAAAGGTCCCCATTGTTGGTTTATAGATGCAATTGCTAAATCGTTTTACGACAAAGTGTTCTTGTAATATGCATTTTACTATAAATGAACTAAAATGAATTAATTTTAAAGAAAAAATCACATCTTACTGGTCCTGTTATTTATTATTTCGCATGGCTAAGTGCATTATGTGACTGATCGTAGTTGTGGTTCTGAAGGCCGATTTTATATTTCGACCTACGTCAAACCTGAAAATTATTTCCATTTTTCAAATACCCCTGTAGAGCTCTCTCCATGACAGGTATGAGAACCAGTGAAGTGACGCATGTAAAACGCCCTTTTCTGCACTATATTGACATTACCAAAATTTGCGACTGAAAGATTGTAATTTATTTATTCTACAAAAATTGACTATATTTAATGACAATTTTTTTTATTCAAATATAGTGATTATTTTAATACCAAACTTGAATTACTTAAACTTTTATCAAGTGTATAAAAATTTTCATTATTTTTTTCCATTGCGTATATCAGGGATGGCGAACCTTTACGTATCAACGTGCCATTTTTCTAAAGAAATCTTTAATGAGGTCATAGACGTGCCATCAAATAATTTTAAGTTTGTGATTATTGGGAAAATAATAATAATAAATACTATCAACTCAAAACTCTTTATTTACAAAAAAAAAAAAAAAATGGAAACATTTTGCAATGTTTCAATTATACGCGTAATTTAAATTAAAGTAAAATTAATGTGCCTTCTGTTGTTGCAGATTAGATGACAAATAACATATGTTAGGGTTGTAAGATGTTACTTTTAGCTGAATGCATGCTGAACTGGAGTCATCTGTCAAACGGTTTCTAACCGAGTCTTTAATGTGAATGAAAATATTGTTAAAATAGCATGAGCCTGCTTCTTCAAACAATTAAATGTGTCTGGTAACGCATTCCATGTTTCCAAAATTTTGTTATTAGCATTTTCACTTATATTACTTGTCAATCTTTCTGTTTCAATTAATTCTAATTCTTTCCTTGTTTCAATAAATTTTTGAATCTATATTGAACTAGACTGGAAATCAATCAGTTGCATTTCAAATTCTTCAATTTTCAACCAATCGAATTGGGACAAATTCAGTTTATCAAATGACGTCACATCAGGGTACATAATAAACTTGAGTATTTCCGATAATTCTTTGAACTGAGAAAATCTCGCTGAAAATTCCTTGATTGAAGAATCAATCACAGAAATAAATTCTTCAGTAACTTGGTCTTCGTCTGGTTTCTCATGTATTTCTAAATGGTTGATATATTTTTTTCAAATTTGGAAAATACTTGTAGTTTCTTGTGATAATATCGTTCCTGAAAACTTGCAAGTTAGCCTCAAAAGCGCGAATGAGATCTATCATGACAATAATTGTTTTATTTATGCCCTGAAGCTTCATGTTTAACTTATTTAAATGTTGGCATATGTCTGTATAAAACATCAATTTTGAAAGCCATATAACATCCAACAACTGTGGGTATTCTTCAACTTTTCCCTCATTTTGCAGAAACAATCTGATTTCTTCCAAGCAATCAACAAATCTTTGAAGTACGCACCCGAACATTCCGTAGCGTAGGGATCACTCGCGTTCGCTCGTCATATAATGCCTACTTCACACTTTTTTTCGTAGTGCATCATAATGAATTTTGTGATCAGTGACGTGCCCAAAATATTGTGTAGCGTGCCATTAACGACACGCGTGCCATTGGTTCGCCATCCCTGGCGTATATGATTTTATGCGCCAACTATCTATGTACAAATGTATAACATAAAAGCAGGGTCGATCCTAACCTATCCGCCGCCTTTGTTCTTATATAAAAATGCCGCCCCCCTCCCACTTTTATTTTTCAGGTATTTAAGCCATTAATAATATTTCATCATTATCGATACCTGTGTACAAAGCAGAATGAGCCGTGATGATATATTTATTTATTTATTTAAGCCATTCATATTGCAGAGAATAGGGAATAGTTTTGACCTCTCTGATTGGCTGATATTGGAGACCAAAGACAAGTTTACTTAAATTGGCGCTGATGCGAGCACCATCTGCTGAATGGCTTAAATGGAACAGAGCATAGTTCTAAACAATAGCAGACAATGAATTAAAAATAAAATCATTTACCTAATACTATGTTAAAAACAAGTTTAGTGAATAATAATTTTATTATCTACAAGTTTTATTTGAAACATTTTTGTATAAAATTAATTGGTAACTTTTACGCAAAGGAAAACTGATTTCCAATGTTAAACGCCTATGGCCCGCTTTTAGATTAACACCCTGTACTTATGTATATCTGTATCAAGAGTGAGGTAATTTAATGAAAATATGTTCCTCTGATTATATTCCTTAGGGTTTTTTTCTAAAGATTTTTGATTACAACAAAGAAAAGCTTGATTAAAACAAAAAAAATATGATTAGAAGAATGAAAAAGTTTAATTAATAATTACGTAAAAAAAATGATTATAATATTACTGTCACGGTATAATGAAAAAATTAATATTTTTCTTTTTTGCTTTTAAATTTTTTCTTGGAGCGTTGTAAATCAAGGCGACCCAGAAAATTGTCTCATAGGGGCGCAAGGTTTCTAGTTACGCCACTGATTGACATCATAAGTAAACTCAGTATTTTAATAAAATAAACTATATACCTACTAGGATAGATATTTTTACCAGTCAGCCAAACCAAGTATTTAAAAGAATAATGCTTTATTAATATGTTTATTTTATAAATTGTTTATATTTTTAAAATTCTAAATACTTTTTTTTCTTGGACGTCTTTGTTCTGGAAAAAACAATGAACACGCGCTAGGATCGGGCCTGCATAAAAGTCAAAATTTAAATTTAACTTTCTACGACAATTATTATTCCTAGTACCTAATATAATCGCAATATTTAAGAAACAGATGTCTATCTTATACAGGGTGTTGACCGCGATACGAGCACATAGGACTTTAACATGTAAAATCATATTTTCGTAATATCCTGCTTCCCTAATTATTTAGGTAAAATTGCTCCAAATAAAGAGTAAGGCGGGCGTTTAGCACGCGCCCCAAAACTAAAACTCATTACATGTTCCGGCAACAAAACGTCTGTACAACTCGACGAACTAATCTAGACTCTTACATGTTTACTCCATGAGTAACTAATGTCGACTCTCTAAAAACAAAGCGCTATCTTCAGGACAGGATTATCCTAGGGGTACAGGGTGCATAGGCTAGGGCACTCAAAGTCACGCACGTATACATAATAATTTCTAGACCTAATGATAAACAAATAAATGTCTTGACTATCATAATACGAAAAGAATTTCTAAATTGAATTCTGACTTTTATAACTAAAATAGATAAACAGAGTTAAAATATGATTGTTGAAACTAAAATTTAGAAAAGTATATAAAAAGTTATTTATCTGTTATTGTTCTTACCCTCGCCTTATCACATTTTTATTAACTTAGTTCCGTTTTAGGAGGCGCATAGCAACCATTTTCTCAACGACCACTCTATGGATAGTAAATTGCAAATAATTTCGGCTTCGGTTGAATTCGAAATTCAAAACATAACCAATTACTTAAAACACTCTGCCATGAACCATGTTGACTATTGATAAATGTAAAACGAATTACATATTCAGTACTTCGTAAATGAATACAAGCATTTTATATTTGAGTACTTTATTTTGTTTTACTTTTAGTTTTTATTTCTTATGGAAATATATAATATCCTTCACATTCACACCATTATTATCATATAAAAGTAAATTAAAATTGTAAGTATAATACTATACTGTCTGTATTTTATGATGAAACTTCTGAAAATTTTTCCTACGGGAAAAGACACATTTGTGACAATGTCATAGTACAAAGATCTAGTAGATAAATTGAGGATCAAGTCATCATCTTATAAATAGAATTTATCTTGTCAGCGTAAATATTCTTTTACCTCGCAAGGATAACAATGTCCCTTAGTTTACACTACAATAAGTTTTTATCCTTTGTGACAAATATTTTTCGCGTCATATTATTGTGTTACGGCTTCGAGGATCAACGAAAAGGTGATGGTTGTTTACTTTTTACCTGGTTTTCTAAACAACGAGTTAACACAGATGTCAGATTCTCCTTATTATTATTGCATACACAACAAAAACTAACAATAGGCACCATCTATTTATAGTGCTTTATTATCTATAAAATAAAAATAAAAAAACATATATTTAAGTGGCACAGAATTTGTGAAAGAAAGTAGGGCAAGAATTAATGAGAATAAGAAAATCAGGGAAACAAAACTTTAAACAATTCTTTACCTACCATTCGTAATTAGTTAGAACCAGTGCCGGGTTCAACCATGTGGAGGCCCTTAGGCAATCGAAATCTCGCCCCCCCCCCCTAATAAGTTCACGATTTTGCCACCCAACAATTTTAATAAAATAATTTTATTATATAAAAAATAACTTACTAAATATAACATAATAAGCCACACAATATGAGTGGCTTCTCATGTTTTTACAAAAAATCAAATATTTCGTTTTAATTTAGTTTGTGCAACAACACGATAAGCCACATTATTTTGAGTCATGAGAAATATTCGTTTTCCGGGAATGGACTGTGTCATATTTTGAGTCAGAGCTCAACGTTTCGCCCACAGTCGTATGGGGCATCTTCAGGAGCAAGGGGGAGTACTGTCTTAAACAAGGTAACCCGACCTGAAGATGCCCCATACGACTGTGGGCGAAACGTTGAGCTCTGACTCAAAATATGACACAGTCCATTCCCGGAAAACGAATATTTCTCATGACTCAGACTGTGGAAGCCTACTCAATTATTTCCAAATTATTTGCTTTTACTTTTAACAAATGACACTATTAGAAAAATCTATAATAATTATAAAACTACAGGATGCGTCAATGGACAGCATTAAAAGAAAATCAGAACAAGTAAGGTAATTAATGAGAAGAAAAATTAAATTATACAGTTAAATGAAAATGACAATACCCTTTCGATAAAAAAGAATTTCTGCAATTGACACATGACAGTTTGATGACTTTGACAACTCCCTATGCCCAGTTTTAAAAAAACGCGATAATACATTGTTGTCAAACATTTTAAATGTAACTATGGTAATGACATATGCCCATGTTCACTGATGGAGCTACAGTATGTTTGTCCATCTAATACGATCAATTTTAATGTACCTGTTTAATGTAAATTATTGGAAAGTGCGAGAGAACAGAGAAATGTAAATATATTAACGACTAATGCAGCGATATATTGTGCGCTTGATACTCGTACAAACAGAAACGCATTTTTATAAATGAAAATTTAATTATGTTTACAATGTTGGTATTTTATTACATATTCAATTTTCTAAACTTTGTTGCGTTATTGAAAAGAGCGAGAGAATAATGAAGTGTGAAGATATCTACTAATTTTATTACAGTTTTAGCTCGGGTTGTATAACATGCGTCGTAAAGTGAATAGTAGATGACATAAATAAGCAGTCAACGAATAGTGAATATAAATAAATGTAGTTATATAAATAAATAAGTGAGATAAATATTGTTTAAATAAATAATCTTAGTGTTTACGTGTTTTATAATATTCTTAGTCTTTAAATTAGTATTTAATATTTGTTTCACCAAAGTGATAGTTATTTTAATTATCTCTTTAATATTTATTTATCATTTAATAAACTTGTAAGATTCACTTTTCGACTGGGCGCTACTGGTTTAGAAGCGCTGGCTTAAGGCAAAAACACCTGACAATCCTAAACACAATAACAACAACCCCCGACCCTTGAATGGTTGGGGCTAGTTAGTTGCTGTGTGCTAAGTCATATGCGGACGTGGGTGAAACTGTGAATAGTGTCAATGATGAAAAGACAAGATGCTTGCAGTATTATAGGTGAGTTGTAGAACTCGCTGTCATTCTAATTATTATACAGGTATATTGTGGTGTGGATCGCCAGATGCTTGATTGATATATTATGCACTGCTTCTATATTTGATATGCACGGTATATGTGATATATACATTTGTATTATTTGTTTGTGGCCGCAAACGTATGTAGTAGTTTCCTAAATATCCGAAGAGTTTTCTGGGACAACTCTAGGTCCATGGAGCTATATGCTCCGAGGTGTGAGAAACACCACCTGAGAGGCTGAGATACACGAGAACGTCTGGGACGTAAAGGATAAACCTGGGGTTTATCATGATAGGTCTGGGACCTACACACGTGTGATCGTAAGCTAAACTCTCATAATGGGTCTGGGACCAATTGACCTCTGGGAGGTCGAGTTCTGGGAACTCAACATGTCTGGGACATGCGTATGTGGATACGGTACCGCTAGTAGCTCAGAAATGATTATTCACGAGAGCCGTATTCCAGCAGTTCGTTCATGCACTGGATGTATACTTTTGCGGATAGGGGTACCGGAATCCACGAGGTGTTAGGCCGCATTTAATATGCGGGGCGCCTGCCCAAGTCTGGGACTTGGGAGCAACCTTATTCCTGCCTCCTCTCCTGTCTATCTTACTAGATGATAATGCACGCCTGTGATAATTGTTGTAAATTGGAATGACAATGTGTATTTTATCCCACTTAGGGGAACGCGTCGTAGAGGGCCAGTTCGTCGCGTGTGGAAGAGGACACATTAGATCAATGCATGTATTATCGCCCATATATTGTAGTTAAATAATAAATGAAGAAAAAATTAATATATAATTTATATCTTTAAACTTTAATTTTAATTAATAATAATTGTTTGATTTGTACCAGTGGCGGCTTGTTAGGGTAGGCAGGTGAGGCAGTGCCGCACCAGAAAAGAAATAAAGCTGTAAATAATGTAATTAATGCTTGTCTTTATAAATATCAAAAGAATAATTTAAGCCACCATATAACTAATCTGTAATGCAGTTCACCTAATTTATACCCTTTGAAGTGCTTCTCGAAATGAGTAGTTTAATGCTTAATATTACCTAATGTTTTTGATACGGCTTTCATTCATACGTGCGCTAGACAGCGCTGTTCGAGGCAGTGCTTCAAATACAAAATGCAATGAGAGGATAAAAGATAGTTACTTTACTTTCCACACGGCCCTATAGAGGCCGAGACCGTACGTGAATACAATCAAACGCGGCATGCTGACAAATTTTGTAAATAAGTTCACGACATCTACTGTACATGTTACAAGCCAGATTAAATAATATTAACGACATGAACATAACATAACCTCTCTAGCTTTTTTATTATAATAGACCCTGGTTTGCGACTTTGATACGTAAGGCAGTAAGTATTTAATTCTTTTATTTTTCTCGTAGTTTTTACAGTTTACCTACATAGGGTTTTTGTATTTTGAATTTTAGTAGAAAACAAAACAAGTGTAATGGCTTCGACTTTAAAAGATAAGAACTTCGAATTAAATGATAATAATATAGGGAATAATTCTGAAAATATTATTTTTTTAATTAACAAAAATCCATTTCATCGACTGAATTAAAACAAACAGACCATCTCTGCTTTGTTCTGATCTTAGCACATCATTAATAAATATTGGAGAAGGAGGCAAGATGCAACTAACACCTGCTATGATAAATATAACTGGCTTGTCGGCAGTAAAGTACTTAATAAATTATTTTGTTGGCCGTGCATACTTTTTCCTAGTACTACTAACATACATAAAGATCACATTGCTTCGACTTGTAAATTAGTACTTTTAAGGAAGCAAAATATTTCTACCGCAATTGATAGTGCAAGAAAAATTAAAATTCAAAATTTTAATTCGAAGGTGGAAGAAATGTTTTGTGGTCTGGTAATTGATTTTTGTACATGAAAGGGAGAAAACATGAAGCTGCACATCCCTTAAAAAATATAACTTTCCATTATAAGGCATTTTTTCTCTCGATGCCATGTCTCACCAAAGTTTTGATGCACGAGCCGCCATTGATTTGTACACTTCACCCAAATAAATAAAAACGTTACAATACTATCCCAGCAAACACAGTTGCGTCCTTATTACGTAATATAGACATAACTCGTATTATATGTTACATACTGAATAACATTCCTGGAAAGTACATGTATAGACCTATGTCCGCAACATGGTCTATGAGACATCACATCCCATGTATGTAGATATTGTAATGTAAATGTTATATAACAAAAGTATATCATTTCTTTGTAATTATTTGAACATGCTACTTACATTGTGAATTTTTATACCTGTGACTTCTTTTTAATCCTAAAGTTAAATATTATATATTATGAAGGATGGTAGGAAAATGTGTAGGTATTAAATACAAAAAATATATATTTAAATATATAGTTTATTACAATACTTATATTACATATATATTACAATACAAATTAAATATAAAACAACTTAATGAATCCATTCTGTACACATCTGTAAGTCGCAAGATCTGTAAATATGAACAAAATCGCACCTAAAGCTGCCACTCTTATGTATAATTTTAAATTAATCAACAAGAACAGATGTGTTTTGTCATTTTTTTCCAGATTTACAGATCTGTAAAACTTACAGATGTGAACAGAATGGATTCATTAAATTGTTTTATATTTAATTTGTATTGTAATATATATGTAATATAAGTATTGTAATAAACTATATATTTAAATATATATTTTTTGTAGTGAATACCTACACATTTATTACAATACGTAAAATATATAATATGTAACGTATATAAACGTTTTTCATTTGAAATTCTAATTTTATTGTATTTTAGTTCGAAATTATTTCAGGTTATCTAAATTTTCATTTTCGTTCAAGAATGAAAATAAGCTACAACTACATAATGAATATATAGTTACATAAACTAACTTACCGTATGACAAGCCGATTTTGCCTTGAAATAAAAGAATTTTTGCTCATATTCAAGTAGACGCACCACATAAAACATAAACAAATACTGCAATGGCTGTAAAAGTAAAATGCGTCGTTGTTAAACCTCTGCACACCTAGCTTGGACAGACAGAGACCTTGGTCACATAATAGACCAATTAGATTTGGAATAGATGACACGTGATCAATGCACTATGAATATATTATAAGTACGGTAACATGTATATAGTTATAGGTATGTACCATGTCCAATACCAATGTGACATACCGACAATATCATTTTACAGTCTCTTGAGAGATGTCCGACATGGTATATGAATATTACGTTATAAATACGCAAATAAATTATATGCTACATAGGTTTCAGATATCACATACCTGGTACATATATGTTAAAACTGTGTTTGCTGGGATATGAAATTTGTATAAGTCAAAGGAGCTGAAAACATAAAAATAAATAATCATCATCTTAATAAATACATTTTAGTTATTATATTATCCCTTAATTTTATGTTCGGGAATCAATAGTCGACCAATATATTGAGTTGAATGAACCATCTGTCCTACTGGTCCATTTATCGCGGAAGTGGTAGTATAACAGAGGTTTTAGGAAGTAATTAAAATATTACCTGCAATGTAGCTCGATATCCGGAACCGACCTCGTGCTATTCTCCTCGAGGCAGAGTGAGCCGTCCTCCTCACTGTCGGAGAACACAGACAGCTGCGGGTGGTGCGAGGACACGAGGAACGTGGTGCACTCCTGTCTCATGAGCACGGGCTTGGAGCAGTTGACAGGCGTCGGCGTCGCAGCGCTGGTGATCGCTGTGCCTACCAACAGGCTGGCCGTCTCATCATGAGCGCTCATCGCTTCCGCCTTCGACGCTTCGACCTTCACGCTTCAGCCTGACCGCCTTCACTGCAGTGCCAAGTCAGCCACTACATCCGCTCACGGCCCACCCTCACTTTACCTCGCGACGGCCGCTTACGATCAGGACTGTGACTGACAACGCACACTCACACATTGTTGTTGCTGTTTCGGCTCCAATCTACAATAAACATACAATATATTACTAACAACTGGCAAATTGCGAAATAACTGCGTATACATAAAACTAATATTTTATAATCACAACCAAATGCAATGGCGTAACTTCACGGTTCCCGGAAAATTCATCGCGGGTAAATTGATCGCGGTAAATTTCTCGCGGAAAATTCATCGCGGGGAAAATTCATCGCCGGTAAATTGACCGCCGGAAAATTGATCGCGAGGTAAATTGATCGCCGGTAAATTGATCGCGTGGAAAATTGACTGCGGAGAAAATTGATCGCCGGAAAATTGATTCGCGAGGAAAATTGATCGCCGATAAATTTATCGCGTGGAAAATTGATCGCGGGGAATATTCATTGCCGGTAAATTGATCGCAGGGAAAATTGATCGCTATATAGAGTATAACACCAAATCACTAACATTGCTCATGGATGATAGGCAGTTTTAAATTCCCCTTTTAATCTTTTTTTTGTTTCTGTGTAAATAAAATACATAATTTGTCTAAAACAGATCTAGTGATATGGTAAAATATTTTAATAGGTAAGTAATTTTAAACTAAATTATTAATTCGAGTATATCTTATAAAAGGTAAAGTGTACTCCATTGTTTTATTATAAACAATATTTTTTGTATGCTTAAATATCCTAGCGATCAATTTTTCCCAGCGATCAATTTACCGGCGATGAATATTCCCCGCAATCAATTTTCCACGCGATAAATTTACCGGCGATCAATTTTCCTCGCGATTAATTTTCCGGCGATCAACATTCCGGCGATCAATTTTCCCCGCGATCAATTTTCCACGCGATCAATTTACCGGCGATCAGTTTACCTCGCGATCAATTTTCCGGCGATCAATTTACCGGCGATGTATTTTCCGGGCGATCAATTTACCGGCGATGAGTTTTCCACGCGATGAATTTTCCGCGATGAATTTTCCGCGATCAATTTACCGGCGATAAATTTTCCGGACACGTAACTTCACCCCTGCAAGGCAATTTGTAAACATTTTTAATTAATGATGAAAAGTAAGGATACATTTTACTTTTATTACGCGCAGTTCTATAGTTTTGTACAGAGTTTTTCAAATTATATATCGGGATTTTAAATTTCTCTTATTCAGCAAACCTAGGAATTTTTAAACATTTGAATTGACAGAAACAATAAATAATGTTTGACAGTTAATAATGGAACAGGTCACAGTCCAACATTGTATAAAATTTATTCAGCGATATGAAAAATCGCGCTCTATAATTTGTAATTTTGGCCAAAAAAATATTTTCAGCAACAAGACTTTTTTCGCTGAACGATTTTGTAAACAAGCAAATTTGCCGTACACAGTAAAAAATTTGCTTCATTTCTGTGTTAAAATTAACAGTTTTTTCTGTGTTAAAATATTTGTGTTAAAAGCAGATTCACACACCCAGCAATGGGTAATAAGCCGTGATGATATATTTATTTATTTATTTTTATTTAAAAACAACATAAATTTTATGGCAATATTACACATTTCGACATTTGAGCTTGATGTTAAAAAAATTAGATGTAAAAGTATTTCCAAAAACACAGAAAAATGTGAAATCAAAAATTTAATAAATAATTCAGTGTCAAACTTTAAAATAACACTGCATGTTACGCACAATACTGTTATATCGACACAATTCTGTTATACACAGTCCTGTGTAAAACTAACATTGTCAGACTTGCATATTACGCAGTTTGGCAGTTTTTTTCAAAGCGCAAGTACTTTGTTAATTCGTTTTTACAGTATCCTATATTTATGTGTATAGTTATAGCGTCGTTGAAATCGGAAATGTATTTCTATAGGTATGGTCTCGGGACAGAAATGAGAAAATGTGATGTGGTGAAAGAGATAAAAAAATAAAGAACTTTAATATTTTTTGATAATATATATTGTATGTACATATTTGTGGTATATGTGTAATGTATTATTATGTATATTTGTGCATTGTTATTTAATAAAATGTATTTTATACTAAAGGTTTTACAGAAATAACAACACCGGTAATATTTAAATTTTACAGTACTGATTGTGAAAATCAACAAAAATTTATATTAAAAATAACACAGAATTAGCACTGATGCGTATAAAAAAATAACAAAATTGTGTTATTTTTGAACATTTTTCTGTGTTATATAATCTTACTTTACACAGATTACTGTGTTATTATTTGAACACTGACCTGTGTCAATGTGTAATAAGTCGAAAAATGTAAATTATTAACACATTTCTGTGTGGACCAAATGGGATTCAGAGCGGTATTAAATTTTACGTTAAGAAAAACGTGGAGCGCTCATTCCAGTCAGAAAAAGTCAGTGTTTGCGCGCATTGTGGGCTAGAGACATCGTCGGGCCTTACTTTTTTGAGACCAATGAAGGCCAAGCATTGGCTGATGGAGAGAGGTTTAGAGCAATGATAAATTATGTTTTGTGGTCTTTTTTACTTGATAAAGATTTTCAATAAAGTTTTATAGAAAAATTAATAATTAACCTAACCTACAATAATTTAACCTTAATAAAAAATAAATAACATATTTGTAGAATTTTATTTGCGTAAATCCTATTTTTATAGTAGAAAATATTATTATTTTGCAATGATAATTTTTTGTATGGAACAGCTTTTTTATGTTTTAACTTTATTGTCAATATTAACCTTTTTTATACTAATAATATGTTTCTACAAATATATATATATATATATATATATATATATATATATATATATATATATATATATATATATATATATATATATATATTATACGGACCATCCTAATATTGTAAGCAATAATTTTTTTGCATAGTACATACGCATAACAAGAAAAAAGAAGCATGACTGTGCATCTTCTGGAATCAGGAGCAAAATTAATTTTATAGAACATCAAGCGATATTTTATTTCTTTCATATAAGAAGACAAATATTGTCTTCCATAGAACCTATAAGTAACTTTCAACATAGGTAGTTATGTATATTTAATTAATACTAATATACTAAGATACTAATATACCAAAAAACGAAAAACCCAAAAATATTATAGCCATATATTTTTTCGTTATTTATTTTCACATAATTATATTTCAAAACAAAGCTGTAAAGTAAAAAAATAATTAATTACAGTTTCATTACTATTACCCTGTATTTACTACAACTTGTCATTACTGTTACTGTTACAAATACTTGGTAAGAATAAAAAAAATGGATTACAATTATCAAGTATTGATAATTGTACTTAAATACCGTGAGTAATTGATTATAATTAATATACTCAGAATTGAAATGTTATACAGAGTGGTGCGCTTAACACGATCCACCCTTAATAACTTTTTTATTTATAATTATATTTTAAATTTCTTTATATACTTGTAAACTAGGCTTAGGGGCTCACAAATCATGATATTTGGCAGGGTGATAGCGCTTCCGGTTCAACCGGAAGTGACATTAACACCCTATGAATAATTATAATATGCTGTGAAAACAATTTTTTTTTTTTTGTAACAAAATACAGAATCTTATAAATAATACTCAATATTATCTCAATTTCTTTCACAGCCTGCCTGATAACGGATTACCTATTTAATTATTCATAATTTTCTCTTACGTTTTTGTAATTAATTTATTCCATAAAATTGCACTTCATGCATATATTGTTAAATTTGTAATATTACGTAGATTCCAAATATATAAAAATATATAGGTGTCCCATTTGAGATATGAAAGTTAATGTCACTTCCGATTAAATTTAAAGCGCTACCATCCGGCCAAATATCAAGATTTGTGAGCTCCTAAGCCTAGTTTACAAATACAGTGTGTTTGAAAAAGTACACCTTTTTTCTAGCTTATTATTTATGTGATATTTTGTTTAAAACTGCATGATTTAAAACTTGGAATTATGTTCTTTCATTATCCAAAAATAATTTTTTTCTACACTCTATATACAAAGTAGCCATTTGCGCTCTCTTTTGTCAACGCAAAATGTCACTTTGCCGCTCATGCGCGACAAAGTAGAAAAAAGGCTCGCTGTCCAAATTTCTAACTATACAATGTTGAAATTGAAAAATGTCACTTGTCTACATTCGTAATAGAAACGTTTAGTCAGGAACTAATGGCACTGTAGTTACACATTTATCACCTTCACAAGGCAATCTGACATAACTGCTCTGTCGGTACATTACATAACCAAACAAAATGCCGCACTGCTGTGAAAATAAAATAGGGCATTCACTTACAAAAACGAAAGTATAAAATGCTTAGATTAGATTGAAGTAATAGCTCAAGAAGAATGGAAAATAACGATAAATTAAAATTAAATATAAAATAAATTGTGTAAACAGTTGTGCTGCCACCTTCAAAGGTTTGGCGTGAACGCTCCCAATGGACATCCACTTTTTCACTGCACTAGTTTAATGTACTTGAAACAAATAAATTATACAAAAACTTATAATATTCATTACAAAATTGGCATTATTTAATATCTTGAAGTCATATTTGAATACGTTCCTATCTTCACTGCAAAACTATTGAGTAGTACTGTAAGTACAAAGTGTACATTTTATTATTTTTTTGTTTTAGTAGAGGACTGTAGAAAAAATATTGTGTGTTTCGAGCGCAAATGGACATTGTCGATTTCGAGAGAATGCCGCGCTCCTGCGCTCCTACCTCTCAATCGACAATGTCCCATTTTGCGCTCTTAATACACACATAGCTATTGTCTATCAGCAATACTTTTTATTTTATTCTTCATACATATTATCAGTTATGATATTGATATTTCTTTTTTCATACTGACTAGCAGTGGTAAAACATTATACATAATGACTAATGAATAAATTGGATCAGGAAGGAACTGGACTTTAACGCGCATATCCTGTTCATAAAAAGCTAACTGTTCACTTCAAAGCTGAAATGATGTTAAATGAGCCTGAAGTGATGGAGCAAAAAACTACCAAGTTTCTTTTCCTGCTCCGAAAATATGTTTTCCCTCAAATCGCCAGCTACCACTAAAACTAAAAACTTGACATATTATTTTGAAATAAAAAAACTGTGATATCATACTACACAGTTCTTTTTAAATACACCAGTTTTAATTATACAAGGTGAATATGAGAATCCGTGACAGGCGTTTAACATGGAAAAACAATTTCTGTTTTTTCAAATATTATCTGTCTCGTAAAACTTTATGAAATGTTTTATAGATAGAATTTTACAGCATATAATTACGCCTTTGGTGACCTAGTAAACTTAATTTAAATACGTGGTAATAATAACTAGATCTAGTACACGATTATTACAAAAAAATGAACATCAAATTAAATGTCAAACCAAGTAATAATATAAAAAATATTTTACAAGTCGTTTTTGATAGTTAATCTTACGTTAATTTTTTTAAATAAAACCTTTAATACATTCTCAAATTAAGTTCAAGGTATAAGTTAAAAAAAATTGAAAAGTTAGTTTTATTAAAAAAGTATATAATTTTCTTTTATCTCAGTAATGATTAACAATAAAATTCACAAGAAATAGAAATGCTTTCAGGTGCGAATACAAAATAGACAATATTGTTATTAATAAAACTGTTAATGTGAAGGATTTAGGTGTGACACTTGATAGTTAATTAATATTTGATGTTCACATTGGCAATATTGTTCAAAAAGCATACAAAATGTTAGGTTTCTTTATTCGACAAAGCTCTAATTTTAAACATCCCTTCACTTTAATTAAATTATATAATTCTCTCGTTAGGAGTCAATTGGAGTTTGCATCTGTATGTTGGAACCCACGCTATGCTGTTTACATAAATCGCATTGAAACTATTCAACGAAAATTCTTAAAAATTTAGAAAACAGAAGAAAATTAAGTGACCTCACATTTTTACATAAAATTTTTAATAACACCGTCGATTCACCAATTTTACTATCGTCTTTTTGCCTTAAGGTGCATGCACAAATGAAAATTAGGTTTATGGTTTTTGTTTAGGTTTAAGTAAGGCATTCATAAAAGTAAGTTTAAATTACCTGAAAATTAGTTATGATATGTACATACATCTATGTAAATGCTTCAAAAACAAGATTAAAATATCGGTAGAGCAGTACTCAACAAGACACCTGTGCGCCGTGAAACTGCCATTCGCTTGGCGTTATTGGTTATATTTCAGCAATTAAGTTATGACAGTCTCCATGTTATGTTCTTCTCGCATTTGTTTAAAAAGCCGAATCCACCAAGTGGATACTAAATAAAGATGGGTGTATATATCTATATCATTTCAGACTCGTTCTCATTGGTGAAGTTTGTGACGTCAAACTAAATCATAAACCTAAAGTTTGGACCTTGCAATGTTTAGCTTTATGATTTGGATTTAGAGACCCTAAATTCTGAAGTGTGAATGGAGTCATTACATAATATACTGCCAAAGTCTTTAAATCTAAAGTATAAACCATAAATCTAAACCTAATTTTCATTTGTGAATGCACCTTTAGAGTACCTAATTACGGTACTAGAACAAATAGCTTTTTTACTTACTGTCATTATCGCACAAACTCTATCTTAAATTCTCCTGTTATAAGATTGTCACACTTGTACAACGGCAACAATATGCCAGATCTGTTCTGTACTAGTTTACCGCAGTTTAAGCGCCTTCTTAGATTTTCTTAACTTAAAATGTTTGTATTTATACATGTATTTACTATCACTATACTATTTATTTTCTACAAAAATCTTATAATCACGTTACTGTTATTGTTTATTTCTTATAATTGAATTTTTTCTGTAATTTTTTTTGTGTCTAATGCTAGAGCTTCTTTATTATTGGGATTTATTCCTGTTAAGAAGCCAAATTTCAAATAAATAAATAAATAAATCAACCTATACGAGTAAAACCTGCTTTTCATAAAATTGAAGGATTTTATTTTAGAAAACATGTCAAATTATTTTGAATACATTTATGTTCTTTTCATAGCAAATATTCTGTCAATCAAACGAGTAATAATTTAGATCCCCAAATAGATATCAATCATCGTAAAATATTTATTATGTATTTTAACAGTTATAATGTTTGCCAGAATATAAGAATATTGACCTGAAAAAATAGTACATTAAAAAACAAGTATCATAAGGCAAACTGTTAACGTACGAGTCCAAGTTTGGAAAACGAGCCGAGAGGCGAGTTTTAGTAAGGAAGAGTGCATTAACAGGCCTTATGAAACATGTTTCTAAATACGACGTCAAAAATATTACTGTGTTTTTTGTCAATTTTTGTACAGAATAGTACATCTAATTACTAAATTATACTCCTGTAGTTAGTGTTGTAACTTATCTAGATAATTTCATCTAGATAAATCATCTAGATAATATAGTTTTATCTATTATCTTATCTAGATATTTTTTTCGAAGTTATCTATTATCTTATCTAAATAAAAATTATCATCTATTTTTTGAAAATCATCTAGATGAAAATTTTAATAAAACAAAAAAAAATCTTTTCTAATACAAATCGAATTTAAATTAACAACAGCTGTGCAAGCGTACAACTGTAATTTTAGTAGAATTCTGTGAAAATTTTGATATTTTACAGAACCTTAATCTTACTTTTTTTGTCAAGATATCAAGAAGGTACGATTTTGTAAATTCTTTACAGTTTCATAATTAGGTAATGGACATATTTACACACAATTCTATTATTTATTTGGTGTGCAATTTTGTTAAATACATTATATTAATACACATTTAATTACTATAAAAGAATATTTACATTATAACAGGCTATGTATATTTTAAACAAATTATCTAAAAAGTATCTAGATAATAGTTAATTATTTATTATCTAGATAACTTTACATATAATTTAGGGTGACCAGATCTTAGATCACGAAAGGAGGACACAACAGACAAAAAAGGATGATTTTTAGTAGAAAAGGATGACAAAATAATAATAGCAAAAACCGAACATTATTAAACACTTGAAAAGAAATAAAAATTAACATTTATTTGAACTTAACAACATTTATTTCTATATATTCTATATACATTTAAAATTTGAAATTGATCTTAAATGTTACTCCATTTATGTTTTAAATATGATATTTTTCACTTATCTAAAATCAATTTTAATTAACAAAAATAAATGCGTGCGACGATAATATAATAATGAAAATTAATTGTCAAATTTAACTATTAATCAAGTTCTAAATTTTTGTTTAAATTTAATCCTGGATACTGGTACAAAATAAAATATGGACTTGTTTATAATTGCATACGCTATATACGTATATTTAAGAGAGTAATATCCAGGAAAAGTTTTATCATTTTAGATAGCAATCAAAGTGTTCTCTTAAATCTCCTTCGGTCGAGTTTAAACAAAAGTATCCAGAATAATGGCTGAAAATAAAGCAGTTGCCTCCCCCATTTCACTGGACGATAAATTTGTTTTACTTTTTTATCTTTTTGTTGTTGTTTCTTTACATATTCACAAATTGCTTTCAGCTCACAGCATCTAGTTGTCCTTTACTAACCAATTTTCTATATACGACGAACAATAAGTTCTTCGCTGTTTGATTAAAATAATACTAACAAAATTTAATAGTGTCAGTGTTACTTCACAAATTTTTAATATAAATTAACCTATACTTATAATTTTCCATTTAATATAACGCCAAACAAATACTAATTCGTTTTGTACATTCTTTGTATTTTATGTGGTGCTTTGGCTTCACTTACACCAGCGTTTCTTAACCTATGGGTCACGACCCCAATTTGGGTCGCAAGGGATTGTGAGTGGGTCGCGTAAACTACTTAGAATTTTATAATTTTGATTACAAAATGTCAATCATATTTTTCTAAAATGTATCATATACATTTCACTAAAATCTTAATGTTAGAATTAGCAATACAATATAGAATTGCTAATAAAAGGAAAACGAATTTAGGGAAATAAAAAAATAAGAATATTATTATTACCTTTTGCTACACTTATCTATATGTGCGAGTCTGGTTTTTGTGCTTTTGTAATTACTAAAACTAAATTTAGAAATCGCCTCCAACAAGAAAATAAATGCTGTGTTTCAAATAAAACCGCGATTTAAAGAACTTTCAAAACTTATGCAAAGTCAGGGTTCACATTAATTAACATTAATTTTTGTAAACTACTCGTATTTTTAATTGCGTAGGCATTTTCCGGGAATGGACTGTGTCATATTTTGAGTCAGAGCTCAACGTTTCGCACGCAGTCGTATGGGGCATCTTCAGGAGCAAGGGGGGTAGTACTGTCTTAAACAAGGTTACCCGACGTGTCAACCACGCTAGAGGCCAAATAAACCAAGTGACGAAAGATGAGCAAAACTAATGAGGACCAATGGGAATCGAGTTCGTAATGGTAGATTAGGTGTGTCGTGTTCCGAGAATCACTGGTTTCCACATGTGGCTCAAGAAATAGCCATCATCCCGATTGATGTTATTAGGATGTTTCCATATTTCTAAAGTTTCCCTGTATTTACATCTGTAAAACTCAGGGACAGGAGCTAAAATGCGGGAATTTTCAAATAAGATGTCCTGTGTTGTGTTAGTGTTCTGCGACCGCAGATGTTAATACCATACCATTACGCAGACAACGTTTGTGTTCTGACAATCTAGTGTGAATACTCCTTCCTGTTTCACCTATGTATACTGTGCCGCAAGAACAAGGAATACTATAAACACCGGGTGACGACAAGGGTTCGCGTTTATCTTTACTTTGGGGGAGTATTTCTGAGATTTTTTGTGGAGGTTTAAAAAGACCTTAATATTGTTTTTATTAAGAATTCTACCTATTTTATCCGTATTTTTTTTAAAAAATAAATGCAATTTCAATCATGTTCGTAAGTCAAATTAGACAAATATGGGAAGGTGCCTAATATTAATATTTCGGATATTTGATTATCAGGCAAGATTGAAATTGTATTAAATAAATGTACCATTATGGTATTAAATTTATTTTGTTTTGTTTATAAATAGGTATGTGGTACCTATATTCGTACATATTCATTTTCTTATTCTAATATATAGATTATTGTTTACCATGAGACATGTGATTCTATTTTATAAATAATTTACTAAATAGTGGGTCGCAAGACCAATACAATAGTTAAATTTGGGTCGCGCCTTGAAAAGGTTAAGAAACGCTGACTTACACCTTCTAAAAAGTAGGAAATGTTTTTTTTCCCGTTGTTAAAATGTGACTTAACGTTCTGGTTTCCAAGGCAATAAACTAAATCTTAATCACAAGTTGACAAACCGTCGTTTTGATCGTCCTGGACACGACGTGGACCGAGTTACCATTAACAAATGATACATTAAGCACTGGGGTGAAGGTAGCTATTATCGCTGACAGCTGTCGTTCAGCGTAAATAACTAACCTCAAAAAATGTAATTCTTATTTCGGTTGTAGAAAAAATATAGCGGGTGAAGTGTAATTTGTTTTATAAACTCGTAACTTCGCTCGTGACTAAAGCGACGTTTATAAAATTTGTTACATAATAAATATTTTTACACTATCACACAGTAGCTCGACAATCGTCGAGGCAGGTTGTTGGTAAATGTGGTAAGCCGGATTCTCACGCAGGACTTGGCAAGTCAACGAGGCTCGCCAATCCACACGCCATGAAAATCCGATGTACTAACAAGTGGGACGTCTCAAGCCGAGTCAAACCATGGAAAGCCAGCCAGTCTGGCCAAGTTTCCTGACTTAAGAATCCGGCTATACGAGTCAAACTAGATAAGCCACGCCCGGCTTGACTCTTGTATACAGAGAAGCTTCGGACAATTCTTGATTTAAGCTGCATTCAGAACCAAAATAATTTCAATTTTCTTTTTGAATTTCTAATTTGCAATTGTAACTTTGAATTTACTAACGCAAACTATTAGATTCCGCGTACGTATATTGTGCTTCTTTTGATTACGTCAAGATTTTGACAGAAAACAGTGATGCACGACGAAGCGAAGATTGCAATTTAAAATTCGAGGCAAGATCGATATAACAACTGCGATAAAAAGTATTTGTAACTTTATAGCTTTAATTCATAAATTCAATGAAAAATGCACCGTACAGGGAGTGGAGTCAACGGTAATTCGTGCATAGAACACGTGAATGTGAAAATTATATGAATTGACCATATTTTTTTGAGTATCTAGAATAAATACTAAATCGGTTTTGCATCTAACAGAACTAGTTTTTCTCCAACATTTCAGCTCCTAATTCATCCCAATTAAAACCACGGTTAATAAAATTCTTGTTTTCCCTGAAAAGTAAAGTATCTTATATTAAGCGTCGATAGGAGCCAACACGGAGTGAAGCAGAGTGATTGGTTGCCAGCGGGTTCCCAGTGGAGCGCTTTTTTATGAGTAAATCTTATTTAAATAGTGGCATATAGTTAATGATAAAGTGTAGAAACTTTTAGTTACAAAAAATAATTTTTTAATGTTTAATTAGTTTTACTAATGACAGAATGTATTAACAGATGTTCGTATTGAAATAATTTAGTGACTAGAATTTAGTGTTTCGTCTCTTGATTATAGTTATACGACTGTAAATACACGGAAGACGGAACGATTGGTGCGAACTTGTCTTTTGTAGTTCAACTGATACGTAAATACCGAGGTAAATACATAGTGCGCAAGCGCTTATTTTTACAGCGAGACTCTCGCGCGAGAACGAGAGCGAGATCGAAATTGCAGATCCGAAACCGAGACGAGATCGATATTTTATATTTCTCGTGTCGACTCGCCTCTTGTGCATCACTAACAGAAAATAAGTGAAGCTGAAGAGCTTTTTTTAAGAAAATAATGACAGCTGAGCTTGATATTTCAAGTTCAGAAACACTATGTACATGCGTTACCTCAAATTGGACCTTGCAAGGTTGGAATTGGAAATTAAAATTGGAACGTGAAATTATGTGAATGTGTATATTCAGGCACATGTTCCAAGCTTTGACGTAAAGTAGAAATTCAATTTGGAAATTGAAATTGCTTGGTTGTGAACGCCGCTTTATTGTTCGTTGGCCTATCGCGCTACACATAAAATGACCTATACATAAGTCGAAATTTGAGTTGTAAATTTTATTTCTTCTTTTGACAGAATTCTTTCTACACGTTCTCGGAAATCTTACTCGAATAATATAAAGTTAACAGTTATTATCCTTGCGATTATTATTCCTATGAAGTCTAATCTCAGTGTACCAAATGCATGAGAATGTCGTTTCACACTTTGTTTCTGAGATAAAAAGAACATTTAAAATAACAGTAAATCCTGGCTCTAAAATTCTCTCTCGTTAAATGCATTTTTACTGCGACTTACTTGAAACAGACTGTAAAGTAACCGTTGCAATTATAAAAACCAAATTAGAACTATAATCTACGTCACAAATCTACTCTGTTCCAAATTCTTATTACTTTCAAGCCTTCTGTTATTGCCTTTTTGAAATCTGAAATCAGGGCCGGCCCGATAGGTGAGGCGGCGAGGCGACCGCCTCAGGCGCCGGATTGAAATAGGCGCCAAAACGACATACTAAAAATATAAAATTTTAACAGCTGAAAAATTTCTTAATAATTTAATGCACTTATAACATTTATAAAATTATATTAAATATAATTACAACCGATTCTTCGTTTGCCACTGAGCATTCCATCGTTTGCCTTTTTTGTAGCGATAACATACGAAGCGAAGTACAAGAGAAAAAAATTTAAAAAGAATTTTTCAATTTTAAACGCCGTACCTATTAATTCTTTGGATGATTTAAATTTTAAACAATTTACAGTTAATATTAAACGATAACGATGAAGCCGATATATGTGTAATCAATGAGGAACTAATAAATATTTAATATGTGTCTAATTTTATCAAAGGTACTAAAAAATGCACAAGAAAAATTGAATTTTATATAGCAGCAGCAAAAAACTGAACATAGTTTTTCGAAAGTGTAAATTATAAAGAAATATTTCCAAAAAAGAAACACAAGAACGACTAAATGATCTACGCATAATTTCTATAGAAGCAATAGATAACAAAACTATAAAGGCCGCCACGCACTTGAGCGAAGCGAAGCGAAGCGAAGAGAAGTTTTTTAATTCAATGTATTCTTATGTGAATAGTCGCCTCGTTGCTCTGCTCTTCGCTGCTCCAAAGTGCGTGTATACACATAAGAATACATTGAATGAAAAAACTTCTCTTCGCTTCGCTTCGGTCGCTGAAGTGCGCGTTGGCCTTAAAGATGCTATCAAGCTATTTGTGGTAAAAACAGCTCGAATAATTATTTAATAAATGTTTTTTTACTATGCAGTACTGTTTTAAATGTTTTGTTCTTTTTTCTGCATTCTTAATGTTCAATGACTTTTTATATTTAAATATTAAATATATTTTGAAATACATAAAAAATTTATGTTAATTAAGCCATAATTTTTCTCGTACACCCATTGCCATATTAATTTTAATAGAGTATTTCAAAATATTGGGATGGGTCACATGAAAATAATAAGTAGATGAGGTTTTTTTGCTCAATACAATTTTCGTTCTTCCTTTTATTGTTAATTAATAACAATATGAATTTTTTTTTAATTAAAGGGCGCCGTTTTGAAACTTGCCTCAGGCGCCACAAGGCATCGGCCCGGCCCTGTCTTAAATGCAGAAAATAACGAAAGTAAACCCGACTAACAATAATTGTTTGAATTTATGATGCCAAGCCGGGTAGAACCTACATGCGTTTATATGGAAAGGGATCATGCCACATTTTCCATTTTTTTTTAAATGTTACATAAGTTTCTAGTGCTACAGAAATAATTTTCAATGACGCCAAAATTTTGCGACCTTGTGTAGTCTCTCCCGTGCTGTATATATGTACAAAATTATGACGTCACATCAGACTCAGAATGTTTATAAAGAAAATCATGAATGAAAAGTATGATAATATTAAATAGTTTTGACGAATATACAGGGCATTAAAATTTTGTGCTATTGCTCATGGCGCACAAATATCTAAAAGTTATTACTTTTATTTTGCCTCTTTCTAAACAATAATTTTGAACTTGTTTTTAATATTTAACATTTTTTGTATTTTCACATTTGTTCTAAAATTAATACGACAGAATTTACAGCAACATGAAAATTTTACCATTGTATTTCCTATGGTCCACAAAAAAAGTAGACACCCGGTATAAGTATGTCGTAGACAGATTCTAAAATATACCTTAACATAATCTAACGCTCAAAACTCGAACCGAGAAACCATAAAAAGTTTTAGTTTATAGTAACTGAATTGATAATTCGATAAAGTTTTGTATGATTTGTCGTACGTTCTAAAACCTATCTATCAATTTTCCTTGAGATCAATTTTTCGATTATTAAATTTTCATGCCAGTTATTTTCTAGCAACCAATTTTTCCGCGATAAATTTTGTTATCGACCAATTTACAGGCGAAAAATTTTCCCTGTAATCAATGTTCCAGCAGCCAATTTTCCTCGCGATCATTTCTCCGCGATCAATTTTCACGTAATAAACTTTACTCACACGGAATGACACAATAGTAATTTGTAAAGATGCAGGGACGTTTCGGTAAATGTGTTTCAAGGAAAATCGTGAAATAGTTATTTATGTAACAAGTGTGTAAAGTAGTACTTTTTTGGTCGAGTGCGATGTTTGAATTGTAGCACGAGACAAAAAATACTATTTTACACACGTGTTGCATACAACATATTTCCTACAACCGAAATGGTATTGATGTTTCTCATAATACTGAGTGTACAGGCATCCAGCAGTTTCAAATACTGTTAGTACTGTTTCTCATAACACTGTACAAAATGTAACTTAAACACTTGGAAGAATATCAGACAGACGATGATTATTCTTTTATAATGTACAAATTGTACATTTAATATTAATATTAAAAATTAGGTTAGGTTAGAATACATGTCAAAAAAATGTTAAAGTTCTTAAAAATTAGATTAGTACTCAACCTGTTAAAAAAATATTAGATTTGATTCATTTACAGTGTATATTCATATTTATTAATAAATTTTATTACTTTCATTATTATTTACTACCTAATTATATACTTGACAGGTAAATTAACTGAATTTTAATGTTGCCTAGCAACGCTTATTTACTTTTCAAGCACTAGTGCGTGAAAAGTACTTTTCACGCACTAGTGCTTGAAAAGTGATACTTTACACACTGTAATGAGTGCGTGAAAAGTACTTTTCACGCACGGTTGTAGGAAAATAATTTTTTTTGATTATATTATATACAGGGTGTTATGTAAGTAATATGCCATACTTCATGGTATGATAAAGATAACTGAAAGAAGTTATAATCGGAAATTTATGTTGCTCTATCTATCGAAATCAGCTTCTTATTAAGTTAAAATCTAAAAATCAAATTGTTCCAAAAACAATATTTGTCAGTTGTCATAAATGACGTTGAATTTGTAATCAGTGGAGTAGTAATTTGATATTTAGAAATGCCTGTCACTTTCTCTAACCAAAAATACACCGACATGCATTGGGTGTACGGAGAAGTTTGCCAAAGCAGTGCTGCTGCTGTTAGACGTTACAGGGAGTTTTACTCAGACAAAATAGTAAACTTTGAACATTTCTTATAACTATTTTTGTCATTAATAAAAAAATTTAATCCATACTCCGCCTCTGACTTCAAACCTTCAAAAATGACAAGTGTTGTTGTTTTCATGCAAACTACTGTACGATATAAACTTTCTTATATAATTTCTCATGCACCCTCCAATATTAGAGCCTTCATAGATCCATTAAGAATTTACAATAATATTACAAATTCAAACTCTAATTTAGTATAAACAAATATGGGAAAAGACTTGTTTATTTTCTCCACTGATAATTGAAAACTATATATAAAAGTACATATTTATACGAATAAACACACACGTCCATTAAATATGATTAATAGTAGAGATAATGTGCACACAAGTGTATAAATTCTTTTAATCCAATATTCGCACCTGTAAATTTAAATACGCAATAAACAGAGGAATCATTGCCATAGTTGCAGTTAAATTTATTGACAGGAATGTATTACCGCGTTTTCTTTAAAACTGGACATAGGGAGTTGTCAAAATCATCATACTGTAATCTTCCAAAATGATATATGAAGAAATAGTATAAATCACTGGCGATTTAAACGTTGAGTGATTAAAAAATCACGCAACTTAAAAGTTGCCTACATATGAATGCTGTCGCGCACTGGTTACTAAGGTTATTCATTTTCAATGTGGACTTTATAGAGACCGCATGTGTTGGTGCAATTCTATTACGTAAAAGAAGAAAAGATAATAAAAAACGATTTTGGGTGCATCCACTTATTACGGCACGTTTATTAAACGGCCAATTTTATAAACTATATAACAGTTTAAGAGAACACGACAACAAATTTTATAATTACTTTCGTATGAGCAAAGAAAGTTTTGATAATTTTTGATAAGTAGTTGGATTATATATAACTCATGAAGATGTTCAACTTCGGAGGGCTGTTCCACCAGAAGAAAGATTAGCTGTAACAATTTCTATCCAACCTGTCTTCCCAAGACGCCAGCAGTGTTTATATGCAACAATGCAAGGCGGCAAATGGCCCGAACGCAATGAATGGACGAATGCGAATGGTCCGGCAACTGTATTCGGCAAACTTCGGTTCTCATCGCTGCCAGCGATATGCCGTGCTGAACGCGGCCAATGCTACCCCAGACAAACACCAGCGATTAAAAAGTTGCTAGTGCGCTAGGTAACATTGAATTACATGCGGTCTATTTTTTCAGGCGATAGTTTCATCACCCGGAAAATAGAACCGGTCGTAATTTTTTAGTTGCCGTGATTAAATAGTTGCCAGTGCGCTCGCGCTCATTTGAATCAAGAGATTCATTTTTGCAACTGAATAGTTGCTCAACAAAAATCGCCAGTGCGCGCCAGGCCTAAGACAAGTTTCCGTATAGTTGCTGCTACTTTTCTGGAAATTAAAGTGTATGGTCTCGTAAATATTCAGTTCAAATATGAAACGGAAAGTATTTAACTCAGTGTACATAAAAATGAAAAATAATGTATTACTCTTCCCCTACTGTTTATCACTCGAATTTGTATTCTGGAAATTAAAGTATATGGTCTCCTAAATATTCAGTTCAAATATGAAACAGAAAAAAATTAACTGAGTTTACATAAAAATGAAAAATAACGTATTACTCTTCCTCTACTGTTTGTCACTCAAATTTGTATTCTGGAAATTAAAGGATATGGTCTCCTAAATATTTAGTTCAAATATACAACAGAAAGTATTTAACTGAGTGTACATAAAGATGAAAAATAATATATTACTCTCAGGGCCGTGCGGTGATATGAAGCAAAGGAGCAATCGCTTCAAGCACCTTTTGTGAAAAGGCGCCCACTGTAATCATTAGGTAAGCAGTTACCCCAAGTTCGTCCTATATTCTTTTATTTTGATCCAAATAAATGAAAAATTAACTTTTTTATAAATATTTCTCTTAGGGTGCCAAACTGAATATTATATTTCTCTTATGACGCTCCAGACACCAAAATACCACCGCACGGCCCTACCAGCAACTGTTAGAAAAATCTATTCGTATGTATCTATAATAACTATAGAACTACAATATGCGTCTATGGACAGCATTAAAAGAAAATCAGAACAAGTAAAGTAATTAATAATAAATTATACATTTAAATGAAATGACATCCATACAGTTTGATGAATTTGACAACTTCCCAATAACCATTATATTTCTTTATCTTATTACTTTATCTTTATATAAAAAATTGTTTCCAACAAAAGATGTTTATTTTTAGAGTACACTTCCAACGATACCACCTAGGTTCCCATTTGAAATTCTGAACCTGAATTGTTTAATGTTTTAATTCGTTTTACCGATGACAGAATGTATTAACAGATGTTCGCGTTGAAATAATTTGGTGATCAGAATTTAGTGTTTCGTCTCTTTATTATATTTATACTTATGACTGCAAATACACGGAAGACGGTGCGATTGGTGCGAACTTGTCTCTTGTAATTAAACTGTTACGTAAATACGTAGTGCGCAAGCACTTATTTTTATAGCGAGACTCTCGCGAGATTCTCGTGCGAGAACGAGACGAGACCCAAAAAAGTGCGAGAACGAGAGCGAGATCGAGATTACAGATTCGAAAACGAGACGAGATTACAGATCCGAAAACGAGACGAGTTCGATATTTTATATTTCTCGTCTGACCTCGCCTCGCGTGCATCAATATTCGGGAAATTTCCCTGGAAATTCATCGGGAAACTTCTCAAAAAAATTCCGAGATTTTTTTTTGAGAATTTTCCCATATCTTTAAATTTCGGGAATTGACCCATCTCTAGAAGAATAAAACTAAATTTTAAAAAAACAAATCATTTATGAAATGTATTGTAATATGGATTGCCTATTTATTAATTTCCAGGTGGGAACATATAAAATGGGCATCCTGTATAACTTGTGACTATCATTCTGCTATCTAAATTGATACGTGTATAATATAAACAATGGTTCGAGATATTTATAGTGATATGTGTACACACAGCCTGACTCTCTTTTGATAAAAATAGGTAATTGAGTACAAAATTTATGTGAGAAATATATTAATATCTTATTACTTTACACAGCATACAGCATTAAAACATAAATTATAATGTCAATGGTATCATGAGTCGTTACTCATAAAATAAACAAAATACACACGAAGGGAAATAAATGCATGCGCATGTGCGTCATTTAAATTCGAGAAAAGCTCTTAATATTTCAGTCATGTTTCATGTTTTTACTTTGAGTGGAACGTTCTGTAATTGAATATAAAATTTTAACAAATTACTTCGATGTTTTGTATACTTATAAGGCTTGTGTTTAACTGCTTACCAAATACAAAATTTATTGAAAAAAATTCTTTCGTTTCCCAAAAATGTCAGACCCGAATACGGCCACCGGCAGGACCCCGTCTAGGTATTCGGCCGTCCAAATGCGAAGCTTATTTTGCTGCCCCTTTTATGTATTTCGAGAACTAAAGGTACATTCACAAATGAAAATTAGGTTTAGATTTATGGTTTATACTTTAGATTTAAAGACTTTGGCCGCATATTATGTAATGAATGGAGTATTCACACTTCAGAATTTAGGGTCTCTAAATCCAAATCATAAAGCTAAACATTGCAAAGTCCAAACTTTAGGTTTATGATTTAGTTTGACGTCACAAACTTCACCAATGAGAACGAGTCTGAAATGATATAGATATATACACCCATCTTTATTTAGTACCCACTTGGTGGATTGTCATAAATTAATTGCTGAAATATAACCAATAATGCCAAGCGAATGACAGTTTTACGGCGCACAGGTGTCTTGTTGAGTACTGCTCGATATTTTGATCTTATTTTTAAAGTATTTACATAGATGTCTGTACATATCAAAACTAATTTTCAGGTAATTTAAACTTACATTTATGAATGACTTACTTAAACCTAAACAAAAACCATAAACCTAATTTTCATTTGTGAATGCACCTTAAGTTCTCATCATCAGTAGTACAGCAAGGGAAAGTTAAACAGAGTAGTCAAGATTACTCAACATGTCAACTATGCCAGAGGTCCAACAATAGAGTTGTTAGGACAACAGAGTTGTTAGGACCTTTGGCATGGTTGACATGTTGAGTAATCTTGACTACTCTGTTTAACTTTTCCTTGTTGTACTGCTGATGATGCGAACTTAGTCCTCGAAATACATATTTAGTTTTTATTAAAATTAATTTTAAGGTTAAGGGGTAACATTAACAATGAATTAACAGTTTGTATATTTGAAATAAATTGTGAAAAAATGTCAGCGATCGGAATTCGAACCCAAAACACCTATCTTGCTGGGATAGTGCTCTACCAACTAAGCTATTGGCTGCTCTCCTCTCGATGGCTGAACAATCCCTCACTTTTAAGGTCGTATAACTGCTGAGGATTTATTAATCGTCACATGATTAGATGTGGGGTTGCCAAGCTACCACTGCCTTTAAACATCTAGTGAACGAGTCATAATTTACTCAAGACCCTACCAGACCAAATTTTAACATTAACAATGAGTTAACAGTTTGCATATCAGCAGTTATACGACCTTAAAAGTGAAAGATTGTTCAGCCATCGAGAGGAGAGCAGCCAATATCTTAGTTGGTAGAGCACTATCCCGGCAAGATAGGTGTCTCGGGTTCGAATCCCGATAGCTGACAATTTTTCACAATTTATTGAGGGGTAATTTTATTAGTTTTAGTTATTTGGAATCGAAACGTAGGAAAGTTAATTAAATGACTATTTAAGAAACACTGTTTACCACGACTGCAGCTCCAATTATTTCTCATCATCCTTACAATCATATTAACAGCAAGTAATACCAATAAATTTATTACTAATAATATTTTATTTTACATGTTTTTAAACTGTAAATCGAATTTGTAATGCCTTTATTTATAATTTTGTTTCAATTCCATGGCTATCGCTGAAAATGAACAATATTAATAAAACTTCAAATCTGATTTTCGACGTAATATTTGTAAACAGTGACCGTAAACAATTTGTACAGTACAATAACTACAAATCTAATTTTTTCACTCCCCACTCTGGTGTTCCTTAGGGTTCCAATTTGGGCCCCCTTCTCTTTGTTTTATTTATTAACGATATTACTAAGTGTTTGGAGTTTTCAAATAGTCTCCTATATGCTGATGATTTGAAATTATTTAAAGCCATAAATACTTGTAATGACTATCATGAACTACAAAAAGATATTAATAATCTTCTAACTTGGTCGTCTTTTTCATATCTATTTTTCTATTTTTCTAAATGTAAAATTATGTCTTATGCCATGAAGCACAGTCCCTTACTGGATGGAGGGTAAGTGTCTAGAAAGAGTGAATAATCATAGGGATTTGGGAGTTATATTTGATCCGAATTTACAGTTTGATTTGCATTATAATTATATTGTAAATGCTTCTTATAAAAGTTTGGGTTTTATAATACGCAACTCGCAATTTTTCAAAAATCAAGCAACTCTTAAATCCCTGTATTACTCGCTTGTTCGATCTCGACTTGAGTACTTATTGTTTGGAATCCAATATACGACTTACACAGTAATAACATCGAATGGGTGCAAAGAAAATTTGTACGATATTGTACACGAAAAATTTCAATAAATTTTAATCCCCTGAACTATAGTTATACTGCTGCCCTACTATATCTCAATATCATTACATTGAAGTCCAGACGTAAGATGTTCTCCTGTCTTTATCTACATAAATTATTATCAAACAAAATCGACGACACTGCTGGCTTAAATAATGTTTACATTCATATTCCGCGCCTTTCATCCAGAATACATACGAGCATTAATTTACGTACATTTTGATATAAATAGAATAAATCTTATGCATATACAGGCTGTCTCACAACTCGCGCCCCAGAGCGAATGAGGAAACACGAGACTGCACTCGGATGTGTAATTTCGAAGAAAAAAAATCTAGCTTAAAATATATTCGAGAAAAGACGTCTTAAAATTGACCAATCAAAGACCTACACCTTTAACGTGTGTTTGCCGTAATTTTCCGTTACTATGGTTTTATACAAATCAAATCTTCTTTAAAATATGTGGGCGACTGTAGTTTTCAAAAAATGTCAGTGTCAAATTAACTTTGACAAGGTGAATAAAAAAGGCAAATTCTTACCATGTATTCAGCCGCTGATTACTTAGAAATGATTATAATTTTCGGAGAATATGGACGTAACGTCAGAGAGGCAGCACAAGTCTATTCGGAACGTTTTCCGGATAGAAATCTTGTGGATCATAAAGTGATATTGAGAGCCATCGCAAGGACGCATGAGACCGGTCAAGTTATGCCAGATCGAAAAGAAACTGGTGCTACAATACGTTGCACTGTACGATATAAATGATGATTTCGGATGACACCTTCGCTAACATAAATTTGTTGACAGTGAAAAGTCAACTCTAAAGTGTCAAAATTACAGTAAGTCAAACAAATTTTGTAACTCACTAGTAGTATTTTTAAAACCTAGCAACCAGTTTTATTTTGTAATAATATCATCACACCTCAAGATATCCTTCCAGGATTGGTGGATTAAAAAGTCTTGTAACTCCGTTATGCAAGCAGCCGCAAATTATTTTCTTCTATTTGTTGGCAACCTATTGTCGTCGGCAAGTGTCAGTTTCGTCTGGGGCGCGAGTTGTGAGACATTCTGTATATTTTTTCCTTCTATTATGTATAATTTTTTATTTTTATTATTTTTTATGTATGTATATTGTGTTTCACATTTTGTCTTTGTCTACGTCAAACATGTTTTTCGGGTCTTTGCTAATTCGTGTATCTGTGACCCCCTTGTAATTGGGGTATTATATCCTGTAAGGAGGTCAATAATAAATAAATAAATAAATATTTTTTGCTGAATAATTTTATTAACCAGTTAGCTAACCGTATAAAAAACGGGTTAAGTAAAGAGTTAACCGGTTTTTTAACAAAAACTGTTTTAAAAGTTTCGTTCTCGATGTCGGTTAACCATTAACCGTCATTTTTATCGGTTTTTTACCCTGTTATTAAGTAACAATTATTATACAATCAATCATATTATTTACTTTATTGTATTGTCGCTACTTAATATTTGAAATATTCTTTAAACGAAATAAAAAATGATAAAATAAAACAAAACATTACAAGAGATAAAGTTCATAAAAAATTAAACTGTCACAATATTCGTGTGTTAGACTTCAACACATTTCTAACATCACGCAGACATAATTAAACAAAAACAATTGCATTTTTTGTGATGAGTTACATCACTTTTTAAATGATTGTATTTTAAATTAAAATGAATGTTTTATCCTGTAATTAAACTAGAATATAGTTGAGGACATAGTTATTAAAATTAAATTATTCGTTCAGTCAAAATGATAGTTTAAAAATAAAATATTAAGTTTGCATGTTTAGTGCACGTGTAACCGGAAAAGAGAAGGGTCTACGCAGGACCGAAAGGCCGAACGTATACCTCACCTGAGCCGGAACTATAAGTCCGGTTCTACGAATTTATATTTGTCCTATTTCTATACTCAATATATATACGGAATAACACAGATAATAATGGCGACTGGTTACTACATAATCGATATTCACATACCTATTGGACTGTAGTATGGGAATTATGTTCGTTTCTTACCATTTTGTAAATGTTAGGCTATGCGTATTATACTTCACCAATTTTTAATATTTACTTATTATATCAACAATATGCATGTATTTGTTTGAAAATATTTATTTTTATTTATATTTTTAGTTGTTATGCGAATATAACCTAATAAACATGCTATTTTGTTTACAATAATAAATATGCAAGCATGCGTAATATAATCAAATTCTACGTAAAAATATATGCTAATAGTTTTTTTATTATAAAAAGAAACTTACCTGTTTGAACATAAAGATAAGAACGTTTACCCCAGAAGTAGTTCACATGAGTACTTGAGTTTCGTTGCACACATTGAATTTGTCAGGAAGGGGTAAATTCACAGAAATGTCACGAATACGTTCGGTATCATCTCGTGCACAAAATTCGGAATCGAGTGACACATGAACACAGCACAAACACTTACTTTTGTTCTTCGTACCACTGCCGCTTTAGTTCGATACTGGACGTGTAGTACGCATGCCGTCATACCGTGTGCCGAGTGGCAGATGCGAATGCACATGGCAGGAGTCGTCGGCGTCGAGTCGCCAGTCGATTCGTGGCGTCGTTTTAAGCTCTCGTTAGCGCAAGCTCACAAACGCGATACGGTTCACACGCCGAAAACATCCACACGAAGCTTGGATATAAAGATCATAATTGATTGCTATTTTTACAAACTTGTAAAACATATACCTAACTTACTCATTAATTTTTATTTTCTTTTTAACACAATCATAATTATTAGAAGATATTTCTATAAATACAATATTTTATTGAATTAACATTTAAAAAAAAAATACATCAATATTCTTCCATTACATTTCGATAAATATATTTTGTATCATATGTTACTTAAAATTATCTTCCCATTGTCTTTCTACCGTGAATTTAATACCATTATAAAATAAATTTGGGTAACGCATGCGCATACGTTAAATTGCCACGTTGATTTTGACATTACAAGCTTGTGAGTACGTTCCGCGCGGTCGAATTCCATGCGTTCGAAATCCCGCGCGGTCGAAATCCCAGGCAGTTGAAATGTGCCCCCACCACTTTGTCCGTTCCAACGATCACAAATACACTAGATATAACTTCATAGCATTTGTTTTGTTTTCGTCTGGACAGAAAGAGACAACTAAGGATAGAGATATGTAAATTCCCCTCACGGAGTATTTGCTAGATGTCACTGCTTGTTTTATTAAAATGAACTGTACTATATTTGAATTATTAACGAAAACCAATTATAAAATGCATAAAACAAATTGTTATCAGTATTAAGAAAAGGTAAAAGTAAATATGAATACAGTCCTACCAAAATTCTCGTAGATAAATTTCTCATCGGGTCTCGTGGCCGCGATCCTGAGTGTCTGGTCGTGAATCTGGGGAACCGGGTTCGATCCCGACCGACACCAAATTGACCCCTGTGGTCTGACAGAATTTAAAGTTACAAAATCGAGGCCCGAACGACCACAACTTCCAAACAAAGGAGCAAAATGTCACAAACACATTATATAGACCGTAGAGACATCTCTCGACAAACTTTAGAGTAGACTTTATATATCTCTATCTCTAGTTGTCTCTTTCCGTCCAGCCGAGAACATAACAAACAATAGTGACGTATAGAGCATGTTTTGTCTAGTATATTTGTGGTCGTTGGTCCGTTCTACAGAAATTCAAATATTTCCACGCCGTCGAATCCCACCCGGTCGAAATGTTACACGATACAAATCCCTCGTCCCCGTACCACTCTTTTTATCGATCGTATTGCATTCTAACAATCTATGCTTCGTGGTAGTTCCGCGTCAAAGATATTATATTAAAAAGAAATTTTAAAACATATATTATTATACAACGAACTATTTAGTGAATGAAGCAGGAAAAGAATTTACCTATCCATCTTAAGTAAACATGATAATTTACTAGTTATTTAATATTATAAAATAATTAAATTTATTTTTAAGTAGACAAGTATGTGTAGATACATCAAGTTACCGTTATTGTCAAAATATGCCGAGTGGAAGAAAATATATTTGGAAATAAAAGCAACATAAGATTTATATATAATTTTACAACTGAAATAAAGAATGAACTGCTCATTCATATAATATGACAACTAATCTAAAATGGCGGACCAGAATAATCAATAATTTTACTTAAAATGTGTAGGTAAATTCTTTTCCTGCTTCATTCATTAAATAGTTTATTGTATAATAATATATGTTTTCATTTTTTTTAAATATATTATCTTTCGCGCGGAACTACCACGAAGCATAGATTGTTAGAATGCAATATGATCGACACAGACAGCGGTACGGGAGCGAGGGTTTTATGTCGTGTTACATTTCGACCGGGTGGGATTCGACGGCGTGGAAATATTTGAATTTCTGTAGAACGGGGCAAAGTGGTGGGGGTACATTTCGACCGCGTGGGATTTTGACCGATCGGAATTTCGACCGCGTGGAATTCGATCGCGCGGGATGCTTTGCAAGCTTTTCACGTGTTGTATAGTAGTAGTGTTTATTTTTAAACAATTTATCAAGAAATGTAGATTTTCTAAAAACTGTAATATATTTATGATAAATGATATTGTACAGTTACTTTAAATATAATTTCCTGTTAAATCTAAAAGAAAAACAAATAGTAATCAGTGGTAAATAGCACCTGCGCAATGTGACAGACAAAGCTCGACGAACGCTTCCGTGAAATCCACAACTTCAATCGGAACCAGATAAATAGGCCATGCAGCCCACAGCACAGGCGTGTAATGTGGGGCTCTCAACCTGAACTAACCTACATTTATTCTACTCGTCAATTTACATAATTACATTTTTAACGTACAACATGAAGTTTAAATAATTAAGAATTACTATAACATTGTTAAAACTGTTAACAGTTTTTATTTAAAAATAATTACGAACTCTATATATTTTGTGCAAATATGGTGATATTGATTTTCTACAAAGAACGAGAAATTGAGTTCAAAAGAAGAATTATTATTAAGCGATGGGATTATATTGAAGAATAATGAGAAAATAATCTCCAGTTTATTGGTATACTTACAATAAATTTATCTGGAATACAGTTTTTAATTTAAAATATCATATTTCACACGATAAGATATAAGTCAGTTTTAAATTGTCTCGTTACTAAGTCATTTTATGTTATTTATTACCTTAATGTTTTTATTTATTAAATATGGGTTTAAAAATTAAAGCAAGTGTTTATTTACTTAATTTATTTCAACACGAAAATATTTATTCTGTTAATAAATTTATACTGTATTTCTACCGGCAAGGGAGATATCGAAGAATGACACTTCAAAGACTCACCCAGTATATATATACCGTGTGTCTGTCTTAAAGGTGTACGTAGGAGATTAACATGGGAAATCAGTTTTTTGCAATTTGCTGCTCGCCTAATTATTTTAAGCAAAAATGCGTCAAATAAAAGTTTTAGGGCATAAAATTCTGCATCTAAATCAGTAAACAGAATTACTTTTACATGCTTTGTAACGACAGAAATTAAATATGAAAATGTCGAAAATTACGTTGAGAATATCGACAGCCATGGAATTGAACAAAAAATAAATAAATGCTTGACGTTTTATCAAATTGTCAGAAACGTCAATTAAGTTAACTCACGTTATGACAGATAAAACGTCAAGCATTTATTTATTTTTTGCTCAATTCCATGGCTGTCGATATTTGCAACGTAATTTTCAACATTTTCATAATTAATTTCTGTCGTTACAAAGTATGTAAAGGTAATTCGATTTATTGATTTGTATGCAGAATTTTATGTCCTATAACTTTTATTTGACGCGTTTTTGCTTAAAATAATTAGACAAGCAAGAATTTGTAAAAAACTGATTTCCCAAGTTAATCTCCTATGTACACCTTTAAGACAGACACACGGTATATATATATATATATATATATATATATATATATATATATATATATATATATATATATATGGGCTGTTTCAAAAATAATGTAAAAAAAATTAAGGGCATATAGTACTGACCAAAATGAGTAAAAAAGCTTAGTCAACATGGGTCCGATCTCCCATAGTTTCCGAAATTTGAGGCAGTGAAAAATGAGTTTTACGGGGTTTATGTCTGCTATCTTAAAAACTATAAGAGTTACGACTTTGATTAAATGGGATTTTTGTTTACCTTTCAGAGGTCATCTTAGATGTGCTTTTGTTTATTTTTAAATCCTATATTAAATGTTATGGCCAATATTTAATTTTCAAATAACTTCGTAACTATTAGAAATTGAGAAAAATGATTCATATAATTTTTTTTTTGTTTTTTATAGTCTATTTACTGATATAGACAAAATTTTGTTCGATCACTATCTTTGTCAGTTCTATGTTGATTAAACTTTTTTACTTATTTTGGTCAGTACTAAATGCTCTTAAATTTTTTTACAGTATTTTTGAAAGACCCTATATATATATATATATATATATATATATATATATATATATATATATATATATATATATATATATATATATATATATATCGGATGGTGCTCGAAATCCGTTACATAGGCATTTAACATGGGAAAACGGTTTTTCCTTGCACGTTGCTTCCCAAATTATTTTAGAAAAAAATACTTGAAATAAAAGTTGTAGACCATAAAATTCTGCATTTGAATCAATAAACAAAATTAATTTTGCATGCTTTGTAACGGCAGAAATTTGATATGAAAATGTCGCAAATCACATCAAAAATAATGATAGCCATGGAATTAAAACAAAAAACGTAGCAAATGTAAATTTTTTAACATAAAATTTAATTCACTTTTTATTTTTTAATATTGACAGTTGAAACATCAAACATTTGCTTGTATTTTTGTTTTAATTCCACGGCTAGCACTATATTAAACTGAAATTTTCTAAATTTTCATATTTAATTTCTAGAGTTACATACGAAATGATTTTTTTTACTAATTCATAAATAAATTTTATGCTCTACAATATTTATTTGAAGAATTTTTTTCTAAAATAATTTGGAAGGAAGAAATGTTTTACCATATTAAATGTCTATGTAACGGATTTCCAGCGCCACCCGCTATATAAATCCCTGTTTTATTTACAACAGTGTACGTATTTGATACTATAATAAAAGAAATATACATATGTAGGTAATTAAATGGTAATAGCTTTTATTTTGACATTATCGGCAACCAGAAATGAAAAAATTAGAGAAAACAATTACAAACATTCAACGACATAAAATCTAATGTTGGAATAAAAAACTACATTCTTTCTTTAATGTGTGGGTTGTACAGTTTAATATCTTAATTAATTAACATAAATTACAAGCAACACGCACAACCATAGCATAGCGCTAACAGGATAAAAAACTGATGAAAATGTACATATGTTAAATCGAGGAAAAGAAACAGAAACATTTCATAAAAAATTAAGAGGTTCTGTATCCCATATTGTTTGTAGTGTTGACATTTAAGTTCAAGTAAATTAGCTGTACTTAAATACAGTGGTCAACACATATACCTCAACAGTCAGGCAGAGCTGGGAAAGCTACTCAAAAAATTAGGGATCGACCGATATGATTTTTTGTGGCCGATACCGATATCGGCCGATACCGATATACTCATATCCGATATCGGCCGATACCGATATATCGGCCATAAAATTTTGTCATAATTTTTTTGCTGTATAAATGAGGTAAAAGTGATGTATAATGATATACTGTTACCGTTACACGCATTAACCATAAATAAATCACAAAAAAATGCAGAGCAAATGCAAAAAAAGACATTTTTTTTCAAACATCGTAGAAATGGCATTTTTGTGACTTAATTCACAAGGTAGAAGCTTTATTTCTACGCCGTCGGAGTAGAAATATCTAATTTCTACGCCACCGGAGTAGAAATAAAATAAATAAATATCCATAGAAACTACATAGAATTAGCGAATAAAAAGAAAAGTAGTGCGTTTGAAAAAAAATTCAATGTGTCATTCGGAATAAAAGTGTCTTTGTGTGCCTCGCATGCAATTGTTAGACTCGCTTTACTCGTCGTGCAAACTTCCATGATCGCCACACAAAGTATTACTTTTACTGCTAATAACACAATATACTATTTTCAATAATATATTTAGCACCACCGCCAAATAGTTAGGCAGTTATTTTCTTCAGCTGGAAATGTTTATGAGAGCGCAATAATTTTGTTACATTACAACTTGCCAAAACTTAACTTTAAATATTAATATGTGTAACTAAGTGTGTAACTTTACTTCTACATTTTTAATGACTTTTTTGCCAAATTTTGAATAAAAATAAACTTGATTTGTTTTTTATTTAGTATTTCTGTTTTAATTTCCTTTAAAAAATCCTTAGTAACTGAAATATTAAGCAATTTATATTTTTTTAGGCCGATACCGATATAGGCCGATATCGTGGTTTACATATCGGCCGATACCGATATCGGCCAAGAAGACCGATATGGCCGATATACCGATACCGATATCGGTGTCGGTCGATCCCTACAAAAAATGTAAATGAGCTACAGGTACAGCTACTTTAATAAAAAAAATGTGATGTGGACACTCCACGACTTCCTTGTACGCAAGACCAATATGAAGTATAGACCCAATTATAAAATTGCACGTATTTGACGTAATTTGACATTAACATCTATTTTTTTATTTTTTTGTTATTTTTTGTCCTAATCCATAGCAAGCTTCATTACAAAAACCAAAAAGTATATAAGTTTTAAATTTACATATCTCACTTATACAAAGGGCTAATTTAATCATACTTGATGTGCTAGACGCAGAATTTAATTCTTTAAAACTCTTATTTGAAGCATTTATTTCTAAAATCAAAATGAAACCATTTTATTCAAAAAAAACTGTTAACAACTTCAGGTAATATATCACTTCCGGTTAGCCTGTTTTAACCAAAATCTACTATGTTATTCCAATTGACATAAAAGTCTTATATACCAAATTTGAAAAGTTTTGGATTATATTTTAAAATAGTTTTTCATTAAAATCTATTATAGGCTTCAAATAAAGTACCATTTCTGGAAATTATGTAATGATCAAAAAGGGAGGTGCACAACTAGATGTTACAGCGGTCCTAAATACAAAATTTCAACTTTCTACGGCTTATCGTTTTTGAGTTATGTGAGATACATACGCACGTACGCACGTACGTACGTACGTACGTGCGTACGTGCGTACAGATGTCACGACGAAATTAGTTAAAATGGATTCAGGGATGGTCAAAATGGATATTTCCGTTGAAATCTGAAAACCGAAATTTTTCGCGATTACAATACTTCCTTTACTTCGTACAAGGAAGTAAAAATGGCTTGGCTACAGCTATTTTAAATTAAAAGTAGCTGAGCTATAATAATAGCGACTAGCTGTAACTGTGATTTACAGCTACTTTTTAAAGCTATTTTATTTGATTTCAGCAAATTTAGAGACAACTGCAGAGAAATGCAGCCTGTTTACCTATTTATTGTTGAATAAAATTAGTACATACTACGTATAAATAAAATAAAAAATTCAGAAGGTAGGTATGGTATGACTAAAGGCCGTCGCGCACTTGGGCGAAGCGAGGCGAGGCGAAGCGAAGCGCGGCGAAGAGCCGTTTTTAGAATCAACGCGCACTTGCGAGCAGTTTTCAACGAGAAACGGCCGCGTTTGCTTCAAAAGATGGACAGCTCGGAGGAAACGCAACAACGCAGGCGCTATCAATACGATACAAATTTATAAATTATTTTGTTTCATCCGTAGGTTCCAGTACAGTGGCAAAATTCCATGGTACAGAGAGACCGAAAAAATGTTTAAATTTTTTGATATATTCTACTACATTCTGTAACCAAGTAGTTAATCTCCTTTTTTGTTGAGTCTGCAATACTATTTTGTACAATAGAAATCGTTTAATATGTAAGGAATTTTCAGAACTAAATTTTTTGAAAAATTCTTCTACATCGACTTCATTTTTATTATAATAATATATTTAGTTTTTTGTTTTAAGTAGTAGTACATATTCAGTTGTCATATCCATATCTATTAGATCAAATATTTAATGAATTGCTTAAAATTCAACATTTTGTAATGTACATTGTTATATTTACAATTAATAAACTTAACATACATAGCATATCATACCGGTTATATTCATTTCTTCTGCTACTTCTAACCAGCAGTTGTCTTTCAACTTTCAATGTCTGATTAAAATACTCGACACATCCTATATCGTACAGATCTTTATATTTTGAAACCAGAAGAACTAATTTTTCTTCTGTGTTTGACATTTTCATAGAACCTATACCTATTGTTTTATATGAAACGTGTGAAATTTAATTCTAAACCGGCTATTTCCAATGTGTCTCGGGCGTATTCGTTCTGATTTAGGTAGCTGCGCTGCGCTGCGCTATCGCACACTTCAGCTCAGCGAAGCGAAGAGCAGAGAAGAGCAGAGAAAAATATTCTCCCCGAAGTATTCCGGCAAGTCGCTTCGCTGCTCTGCTCTTCGCTTCGCCAAAGTGCGCGTATACCCATAATAATATTTTGAATGAAAAAACGGCTCTTCGCCGCGCTTAGCTTCGCCTCGCTTCGCTTCGCCCAAGTGCGCGACGGCCTTAACGTGACCATACGTCCCGCTTTGGGCGGGACAGTCCCGCTTTCAGGCTGTCTGTCCCGTTGTCCCCAGCGAGAGCAAAAATGTCCCGCTCTTGCAAACTGACCAAACGATTTATTTATACGATTTATTTATACGATTTATTATACCTTGATTTTTGATTTATTTTGATTACCAAGACTAACATCAACAAATCATGTAATGAGTTCCATTCCTTCTTGAAAACTAGATCCGGCATTTTGAAACTAATTTGCTCCGCCGACAAATATAAAAACAAATGCGTCTGCAACTACAATTTAACGTCTAAGACAGTGGCGCTCACTTTTTATATTTCTGTCAGGTGCTCGAAACCTAAAAAGAAGTATTTTAAGTATACAATGGGCAGCTCGTGCGCCAAAATTTTGGTGATGCAAGGTATCCAGGAAAAAAAGCGCCACAGGCGAATTTTTTTTCCATTCAAAATCAAATGCCTTATAATTGAAAGTTATATATTTTTAAGGGATGAGAAGCTGCATATTTTTCCCCTCTCATGTATAAAAATAAATTGCCAGATCTCAGAACATTTTAGAAAAGAGAATATATTTAACTGATTGTTGACTTATCTGGATAAACTGTCTAAGCACAACACAATGTGCGACTATTATACATGGCCTAAGTTACATTACAATAAACGTGCTGGACAGGTTATGTTTATTTTCGATTTTCTAATGCAATATGTACTTTCTCATGTATTTTATATCGTACCTATCATGTTCATTTTTAAAGCCTGTTAAAATTTCTACAAGTAGAAACAAATATATTATAGCATTGAAAAATTTAAACAGGATGTTAAAATTAAGATAGCGATTACAGATTACACCCCAAACATCTAATCTGACTTTCTAAAATATACAGTAGATGTCGTGAAACATTTTTGTCTAGCACTCGGGCATGCGTATACAAGCTCATGCGCGCATAGCAAGGGGTCCTGTCCACGCAAATATATAATGTTCCGGACATTTCTTGTGTGCCTTTTAGCGGTATATAATAGTATATTAAAGAACGTGTTTTATAAGACATGTTTTTTTCGCACGCGTCAAAATTTAGAAAACGAGCGTTAGCGAGTTTTCTAATTGACAAGTGCGAAAGATGTCTTATAAAATGAGTTCTTTATACTATTTTTTATATTTTGCGCCTTCTACAATAACATTTACTTACTCAATTTGTGATTATATTTGTAACCATTTGTACATTCTCATGTAAATAATCTTCCCTAATTAATAAAAAAAATAATAAAATAATATCTCGGACACGAAAAGAGATATCGACCTGTGGTTTTAAAATCTTAAATCTACACCCTTCAAACTACTTAAATACAAATTTTCAGAATTTTTTATTTTTTAAAAATTTCGATCCTTTTTTAAACCACACTATCCTCATACCCAAAAATGGGTGTGCGGTACACCTTCAACGACTTCACCATTAAATTCCTCGTACCAAAAAACATAAGTATACCAATTTTCATCAAAATATTCCAACGGATACATTAATTATTAAACATTCCTTACAATTGTCAAAAACTGAAAAAATCACAAGGGGTACACCTTAGATTTTTTGCGGTTTTTGGCCATTTTCAGACTTTTCCTTCTGGAGATTGTAATAGTTGTTCAAAAATTATGAAAATTGGTATGCTTATGTAATTTTGCTCGTAGAATCTAATGGTGATATCGCCAGCGGTGTATAATTGACCATTTTTGGGATATGACCCAAAAATGGGCATTTTTGAGCAAATTTTTGAGGCCGAATATCTCGGACACGAAAAGAGATATCGACCTGTGGTTTTTAAATCTTAAATCTACACCCTTCAAACTACTTAAATACAAATTTTCAGAATTTTTAATTTTTTAAAAATTTCGACCCTTTTTTAAACCACACTATCCTCATACCCAAAAATGGGTGTGCGGTACACCTTCAACGACTTCACCGTTAATTTCCTCGTACCAAAAAACATAAGTATACCAATTTTCATCAAAATATTCCAACGGATACATTAATTATTAAACATTCCTTAAAATTGTCAAAAACTGAAAAAATCGCAAGGGGTACACCTTAGATTTTTTGCAGTTTTTGGCCATTTTCAGACTTTTCCTTCTGGAGATTGTAATAGTTGTTCAAAAATTATGAAAATTGGTATGCTTATGTAAATTTGCTCGTAGAATCTAATGGTGATATCGCCAGCGGTGTATAATTGACCATTTTTGGAATATGACCCAAAAATGGGCATTTTTGAGCAAATTTTTGAGGCCGAATATCTCGGACACGAAAAGAGATATCGACCTGTGGTTTTAAAATCTTAAATCTACACCCTTCAAACTACTTAAATACAAATTTTCAGAATTTTTAATTTTTTAAAAATTTCGACTCTTTTTTAACACTTTGACTGCCATGAGAATCACAACGCGATGCTCAGCGAATTTACAACAATGGCCGCGAGCATCATCACTTGATTCTCAAACACTGCTTGCTTCAAAGGCTGCTAGAAGCAGTTGTCGCTGCTCGCATCAATGTAAGTTTTAGGCAACTTCAAAAACACGGCTGTAAGCAATAGAAACTGCATTTGGCCTGTAAGTGAATCAATTGCTGATTCTCATGGCCTGAAATGTAAGTAGTTGACGTTCGTTATGAATATGTCAACGAAACTCTGAATAAATAAATATTCTCCTTTATTCATACAATGAAAAGTATTTTGACACTTACGCAACAATAAAATGAAGTGTTTTTCTACGTATAAATGAAAATAGAGAGGGAACATAAAATTATATTATTGGAAGTAAACGACTATGTTGTACATTTATGAACTTCAAAAAGGCAAGTTAAACAATAACTTTTGCACACACAGCGATATCTTGACTAAAGAGTTTTTGTTTGGGCATGTTTATGATCAATTTTTGCAAGAATTTTGACTCGATGTATGATTCTTACGGCCATTAGAACAAGCATCAACTATGAAGGCCGCGTGAATCATGTGATGTCTCTCAGCCAAAAACAATAAAAAAAAACGTTTTATGAGAAAAAATACATCGTATAATACTTACTGCTCCTATTGTTATCAAATTAAAGAAAAAAAAAATCCGGCCAGAAGAGACTTCATTTTTGGTAATATTACGGCAGCCAAAGTGTTAAACCACACTATCCTCATACCCAAAAATGGGTGTGCGGTACACCTTCAACGACTTCACCATTAAATTCCTCGTACCAAAAAACATAAGTATACCAATTTTCATCAAAATATTCCAACGGATACATTAATTATTAAACATTCCTTACAATTGTCAAAAACTGAAAAAATCACAAGGGGTACACCTTAGATTTTTTGCGGTTTTTGGCCATTTTCAGGCTTTTCCTTCTGGAGATTGTAATAGTTGTTCAAAAATTATGAAAATTGGTATGCTTATGTAATTTTGCTCGGAGAATCTAATGGTGATATCGCCAGCGGTGTATAATTGACCATTTTTGGGATATGACCCAAAAATGGGCATTTTTGAGCAAATTTTTGAGGCCGAATATCTCGGACACGAAAAGAGATATCGACCTGTGGTTTTAAAATCTTAAATCTACACCCTTCAAATTACTTAAATACAAATTTTCAGAATTTTTAATTTTTTAAAAATTTCGACCCTTTTTTAAACCACACTATCCTCATACCCAAAAATGGGTGTGCGGTACACCTTCAACGACTTCACCATTAATTTCCTCGTACCAAAAAACATAAGTATACCAATTTTCATCAAAATATTCCAACGGATACATTAATTATTAAACATTCCTTAAAATTGTCAAAAACTGAAAAAATCGCAAGGGGTACCTTAGATTTTTTGCAGTTTTTGGCCATTTTCAGACTTTTCCTTCTGGAGATTGTAATAGTTGTTCAAAAATTATGAAAATTGGTATGCTTATGTAATTTTGCTCGGAGAATCTAATGGTGATATCGCCAGCGGTGTATAATTGACCATTTTTGGGATATGACCCAAAAATGGGCATTTTTGAGCAAATTTTTGAGGCCGAATATCTCGGACACGAAAAGAGATATCGACCTGTGGTTTTAAAATCTTAAATCTACACCCTTCAAACTACCTAAATACAAATTTTCAGAATTTTTAATTTTTTAAAAATTTCGACCCTTTTTTAAACCACACTATCCTCATACCCAAAAATGGGTGTGCGGTACACCTTCAACGACTTCACCATTAAATTCCTCGTACCAAAAAACATAAGTATACCAATTTTCATCAAAATATTCCAACGGATACATTAATTATTAAACATCCCTTAAAATTGTCCCTAAATAAAAAAAAAATTAATAATTTCGACAAATTATTAAAATGAATTGTCACTTAACTAAAAACAAATTAGGTAAAAATGGGTTAAAGAAACGTCATCTAGTACCTACCGTCTAAAACAAAAAATTGCGTATCGTAATGACTTCATTATGAACACAAAATATAAAAATATAGTTTAATAGGTATATTCGTATATATCGTTCTCTATCGTGTGTTCCTGTCGGGTGCAGAGCACCCGACAAATTCTCTTGTAATAGTTGTTCGGGTGCTCAAGCCCTGGGGCACCCACATAGTCGGCGCCACTGGTCTAAGATTAATTCAAGTTACATATTATTAATACATTGTTACCATGTCCTTGTTTTTGAATAAATAGTAAAATATGTTCTATTTTTACAAAATTAAATGGCTCATCATTTCATCTCAATTTTATGACAGTTTACAATTATTGATATTTTGTGTGATACGACGTTGATATTCTGTGTGATACGACGTTGATATTCTGTATAATACGACGTACGATCGTACGTATTTGTAATCTGCTTGTTCTTAGTCAACAATCCATTAAATATATTCTCTTTTCTAAAATGTTCAGTGGTCTGGAAATTTATTTTTGTACATGAAGGGGGAAAACGTGCAACTTCACATCTCGTGAAAAAATGTAACGTTCAATTATAAGGCATTTGATCTTGAATGGAAAAAAAATTCGCTTGCGGCGCCGTTACCCCCTCCCCCTATCGCACTATCCCGTTCTGAGGTAAAAAAAAATGGTCACGTTAGGTATGACTAGCGAATGAAAGTTGACGTTTAAATTATTTTATAGATGTGGTTTTTGAAACCCTTGAGAAGAATAGAATTGTACGAAATATTCAGGTATGAAATTATTGCATGAACACAGAAATACATCATTATGTCTGGCTAAAAATAGATGGCCGACTAGGGTAAATGAATATCAAAACAGGGGTGCGTTTAAAATATTTTAAACATTTTTCGTTTATGTTCATTATAACAAAATATTTTCGTCTTTAAACTATTTAGTTTGGTAATTCTATGAAATAGGATTATTTTTAATTTCCTCTAGCAATAATTCCGACTCAAGGGTTGCTTACACCTGAGACGAAACGAACTAGAATTTGCGGTATTAAATTTTTTAAATAGATCCCTGAATCCTGTTGCTTAGGTCATTTTAAATACCTCCTGGTATTGAGTACAATAGTGGATTCCACCATTTTTTTTTTATAATTTTATCTGAACATATAAGTAAAACTAAGACTGTCGGTGAAAATCCGGTGAAAAAATTTATAAGCGAGTTGTCCTCCGAAATTTGAAAATATAGATGTGACGTCACGTATATAAGTTTTTATATCAAACTATTTTCTTCGTGGACCTAAATGTTCTTGAAATACATGTTATTTTTAAATTATATTTATAAAAATAAATGAATATTATTGAAATGTATTTAAATTATTAAGTTTAATGCAAAATATTTATATTCAAATAAAAACTGAGAATTACACTACTGGACTGATAGCCACGCCTCCGCTATTTGAATTTCTTTATTTCCATTGGTAGTAGGCTCCGCCCCTAACTCGGTATTCGTTATATATTTATAGGTGGTGTTTGAGTCGCCAATCAAAATAATATATACGGATTTCATATGAGTGACGAGCTGCTATAAGAAAAACCCCCTTATTTCCGAAGTATTTCAATTATATCATTTTATTTCTTTATTAACATTCATTATTAAGCATATACTTTTACTATTTTTTACTAATTTCTCTTAATTCGATTGAGATGTAATCCCCTATTCTAATCTTCTGTAACGGAATACATAAGGGTCAGTTTCCTTTCAAATCAAATATAGGTAAATATTTTCAAATGAAATAAATAATGTAAACGTCTACTTTCATTCGCTAGTCATACCAACACGTGTTCCGTCATAAAACTAAAGTATGTAGTACAATCTACGTTACAAGTTTTAAGGAGTTTGTATGACGCAGAAATTCAAACTTTCAGATATTAATTTTAGATATTAACAAAAATATTTTAATGGATTTTTGGTATATTATTATGTTAAATAATAAATATTACTATTATAAACAGTAAACAGTTTTAAAGTTAATGTCCCCTTTCCGAAAATGAAACAATATTATAGTTAAGAAATATTTATTGTAATAATTTATGTGTATGTATACAAACTATTATGCAATAGTAATAAAATAAATATATAATTATACAAATTAAGTAAAAAATAATAATTAGTTCAATTATTACCATTTAACATATATGTATTAAAAAGAAAAGTATAAATTAAATCAGCACATAGATAAAATGTACAGTGCATATTTAATATATTTTAGCTATATTATTACAAAGTGACACGTTATTTACCCTGTTTCAAATCCAGTAAATATCGTGTTATTAATAAAGTTCAAGTTTTGAAAGATACTCGCTGATTATTAAATTATTTGTACTTGTGTACACATAAGTGTTATTATTTGCTTATAACTAGTATTTTTTTTTGCAGTTTAAATGCTATTTGACATGATTATAAATACAATTTTATATTAAGCCAAGTTCATTTTATACAAATTATAAAGGTATGAGATACAAGTTTTATGTACAATTATAAAAATTACCCGTATATTTTCTTTTTATCTCATATAAAAAAAAATCTTTCAATTTTCACAAACCCTTTCCGAAACGGAATATTACTGATATATTTACAAACTACTACGATCAGTATTAATGACGTTGATTTCATCTGCATATTCGAAAATTCTGATATTTCGAACATTTATATAACGATTATCCGTAGAAGTATTCGAATTCAAATATTTTTTGTGTCAATAATGAAAAAATTAAAAAATATGAATGGTCCAATACTCGTACCTAATTAAATATTCGGATATGCATTGATCCAAATGTTAAATATATCGAGTATTTCAACAAATTAATGTGGATTATATACAAGTGTCCGTCGATAAATAATATAGAAAATATATCCGGCTTATTATCAAATTTGTAGGTACATATACATGTGTTTCTAAACTTGTCACAAATTTTAAGAGTATAGGTATAGTAGTGACCAAAATAGTTTCCGAGATATATAAGGCAGTGGCGTAACTAATTCGTACAAGACGACGCAGCGCGTCGGGGACCCAAGCTCAGAGGGGCCCCGAAATCTCATATATATATATATATATATATATATATATATATATATATATATATATATATATATATATATATATATATATATATAAGTAAATAAACATGATTTTTTTCTTTTACTTTCGCGTATTGAATTGAAACATGTAATACTGTTTACACATTTAAGAAACGGTTATCATTTTTAATAAGAGCTTTCTACAGCTTAGAAGAATACTGGCAAACATAACTGCTGTGATACAAGTTTTATTTATTAAATGGTTTTATTACTGTATGTATTTTATGTACCTATGTATTTATTATTATCATCATGTAAATATCCACTGTGACGATTTTTTATACTACTGTCTACAATAATAAACGATATTATTATTATTATTATTATTATTATTAATATATATATATATATATATGGAATTCATATGAGTGACGAGATGCTATAACAAAAACCCACTTATTTCCGAAGTATTTCAATTTTATCGTTTTATTTCTTTATTAATATTCATTATTAAGCATATACTTTCAATATGTTTTCCTAATTTCTCTTAAATCAATAAACAAGGAAGACTAAATTATTTTTTTCTGATTGCTTATAGAAAAAGAAACTGGTAAATGACGTAAGTAGTCTTAATAAGTTTTCTAGTATGAAAGCTAGAAAAATTTAGATTCATTAAATATTTATTTTATAGTTTATGAAGTGAAGTATTTATTTTGTTATTTTGTATAATTCATAATATTTTTGTTCAAATTTAAATTGTTTTTTTTTTTATTTAATACACTGTATGTATATTAGTATACATCCTATATTGAAGAATCAATAAATGGGGGCCCCAAGTCAATTTTGCGTCGAGGCGTCCAGTTTATAGTTACGCCACTGAAATAAGGATGTGAAAAATAAGCTTTTACGGGGTTTACCTCTACTCTCTCCAAAACTATAAGAATTACGACTTCGATTGAATCAGACTTTTGTTTACCTCTAATTTTACATGTGCTTTTGTTTTTTTTTTTTTTTTAAATCAAATAATTGTACTAAGTTTAAGAATTAAAAATTGAAACAAATGTTTCATATAAAATTTTATTGTTTTTTATTTTTATTATGAACGACCACTATCTTTGTCAGTTTTTCTTCGATTTTTCTCGGAAACAGTTGAAAATCGGACCTATGACCTATACACATTTTAGTCAGTACTATATACCCTTAAAATTTGTGACACATGTTTGGAAACATCTGTATAAATCTCTGCATAATTTCGAAAGTAGCTCTTTATTATTAGGTACTTTACCAGTGGCGTAGCGTCATAGTGTTCAAGGTGTTCTCCGGACACCCAGAGATAAAGAAAATAAAAAATTAATTAAATATTTTTTATTTATACGCATTTTATACTAAAACTAATTTTAAATAGAAAATATTACACAAATACTTAGTTTTCATTTTGTGAACGCCTTATATGTATACTAAACGCAAAGCTAGATTCAGGAAGAAATTCTGATGACCAGTCTAGCTTAGGAAATGCAGGGAGCGTTCAACTAAGCATTTGAACCTAAAATTGTGGAAGAAATTGTGTTCACTTATGCATTCTGCTACGCACCAAAGTATTTAAAGTTGCAATTCTATAATTTATTTGGGTATTTTGACTACATTTATTTTCTTCGTTATTACACATAACACATTCTTATTATTATTTTATATCGGTCTAAAAATTCAAATAGTTTTTAAAAATGTCTCTAATCAAATGGTAATAAAAATTTGTCTTATTTTAATTTCGTATTTTTTTTTCTGCACACCCTACCAAAAAAGTCGGGCTACGCCACTGTACTTTACTTCGAGTAATTGTTAGCAACTTTTAATTTTCAAATAGAACACCCTATACCGGGTGGTGGCGTTTAGGAGTCAACAGAAGGATGTATCATTGGATCTTAGTTTTATACAATTTCCTGCTCCACTTCTACTGTTTATTTTGCGACAAAAATTGTAGATTAATATTTTTCGGGCATATCATAAAACGGAAGAGTATTTTACAATATGCCATAATTTAAATATAAAATTTCTCAGGAATTTTGATCTGTGAGTATTAATATTTATCCAATTACGCGGTATTTCAATATGATTTCAAAAAATTAAATACTAAATAGGTATCTACTACATGATTTACTAATCATGAATCAAAAAGATTTATTTTAATTCGTAAAATTAAGCTCACTTTACATAAATTATACATTTTCAGAGCCACTGTTTTATTTAGTACTTTTCAATATGACAAAAATGAAACATAAATAATTCCTCTGTAACCAGGGACGCTAAAAATGTATACAGAGTGGTGACTGGAACTCCCGAACATAGGACTTTAAAACGCAGAATCATACTATCATAATTTCCTGCTTCTTGAATTATTTTAGGTAAAAAAGCTTCAAATAAAAGTTGTAGAGCATAAAATAATAAGCACCCTGTATAATAAAGTTATATCATACAACATTAATTAATTATTATATGATTAGTAACAGTATTTAAAAGTAAAAGTGGTACTTTGACTCCAAAATTTAATATTTTTCATTATTTGTACAACATATTTTGCTTCTACTTATATTATTATAATATTAATCAAATAAACTTGGCTTAACAAAGACAATTTTAAAGAGATTTCTAGAACTTCTAAGAAAGTAGAATCTTGAAACAGAATAAGTAAGAGTGATTTGTTAATAATAAAATTTGAAAATCTTAAAATTATGTAGTAGTGAGTTACTTATTTACAGATTATTTTGCCATTCAGTTATGTTTTCATTTGTTATATTTTATAAACATGGGTAATCTAATTAGGGCCGCCGCACATACAAGCTGTTTCATACCACCCGTCCCAGGCTTTTATTCAGTGGCGGCTTGTCAGGGTAGGCAGGTGAGGCAGTGCCGCACAAGAAAAAAAATAAAGCTGTAAATAATGTAAAGTAGTATGTAAATTAAATTTCAACTTATTCCATTAATGCTTGTCTTTATAAATATCAAAAGAATAACTTAAGCCACCACCATAACTAATCTGTAATGCAGATCACCTAATTTACACCCTTTGAAATGCTTCTCGAAATGCGTAGTTTAATGCTTAATATTGCCTAATGTTTTTGATACGACTTTCATTCATACGTGCGCTAGACAGCGCTGTTCGAGGCAGTGCTTCAAATACAAAATGCAATGAGAGGATAAAAGATAGTTACTTTACTTTCCACACGGTCCTATAGAGGCCGAGACCGTACGTGAATACAATCAAACGCGGCATGCTGACAAATTTTGCATTTTTATTATAATAGGCCCTGGTTTGCGACTTTGATACGTTTGGTAGTAAGTATTTAATTCTTTTATTTTTCTCGTAGTTTTTATAGTTTACCTACGTAGGGTTTTTGTATTTTGAATTTTAGTTGAAAACAAAACAAGTGTAATGGCTTCGACTGGGACTTTAAAAGATAAGAACTTAAGAATTAAATGATAATAATATAAGGAATAATTCTGAAGATATTATTTTTTTAATTAACAAAAATCCATTTCATCGACTGTCTTATGAAGATAAATTGTTTGTCAAAGAATTAAAACAAACCATCTCTGCTTTGTTCTGATCTTAGTATATCATTAATAAATATTGGAGAAGGAGGCAAGATGCAACTAACACCTGCTATGATAAATATAACTGGCTTGTCGGCAGTAAAGTACTTAATAAATTATTAGACAAAAAATATTTATTAATTGTCGAATTGGCAATTATGATATTAAATGAATAAAATTGAGGAATATTCAAGATATTTGTGCAACATAAATGATAGATAGAAGATGAAGAAAAGATCAGATGTCAATGTTGAAGGTACTTTTATCATATCTGCAAATTTAATATAATTGAAATTTGTATTTAATTTTGGAAAATGAATGAAAGACAGAGATTCAGGTGAAGATAATATTGAATTAAATAATGCTATAAACGAAGCATATTTAGACAAAATCACAATTGGCCCGGAAATGAAAACACTTCAAACCTCACATGTAGTTGTCAAATATTTTTATATAAAAATTAATGTGTTAGACAAATTTGGAGTATAAATAAATGATTTTTAGTTAATTTCACACGTTTCCTGTAAATTGCCACCAGTTTCATACCCAAATAAAAGTTCTGATATATTGCCAAAACCAGCATCACCGTTAGCCTCGAGCAATTTTATTTATTAAATATTCATATTTTAATTTATAAATTTTTTTCTTCCCATTTTTCCTCATGTATACTCGTACATATGAATACACGCTTCTATAAACTATTGTTGTACTATATACTATTCTTATTTTAGATAATATTAAGTATTAAATTTTATACTGACAACTAAATGACATTTGAAAGTATTCGAATATTTATGTTTGAAGCTTACTTCATATTCATCGCAGACCATGTCCAGGTGGATACAAGGCTACGTAGGCTAGGTTTAAACTGGGACTAAAATTTACTATGAATAAGTCCAGGGTGGTCTAAGTTAGACCTAGTTTAAACCTAGTCTACTTAGACCTAGTTTGAACCGGATCTATCTCAGTTACTGTTAGAATTTTGCAAATGTGGACAGTGCTTTACCTATTATTGTTACAAATGATAATTAGCAATAATTTAATAACACCATTTTGTGAATGTGTTAAATTACTAAATATTATTATTGTGGAATGTGAACACTTAAGAATAAAATCATTTTTAAGGAACACCATGACACGAGATAGGCTGACTCCATTGGTGATGTTATCCATCGAAAAAAAATATGATCAATATCATTTCTGAATACAATAAAAAAGTGATAAAACATTTTATTCACGCAAAAGGGCGCAGGATGGATTTTATTTTTAAATAAAGATTAAATAATTTAATTATATTGTATTTACTTTTTTTAATTTTTGTGCCCTACCATCCAAAGATATCACCAGCCGCCACTGCCTAGAGGTTCAGGAAAAAAACTAGCATAACAAAAACCTATCGGAAGGATTTAAAACTTATGAAACAACCCTGTATACAATACATACATAAAAAAATTAAACATACGTACACAATATTGACGTATCTATCCAAACAAGTGCCAATTAAAAACCTCATCCAATCACTGTAGGAGACAGACTGTGTTTAAAAGAGCTCCGTAGTGATTATGTAATGTTATAAAATGAATAAATATGATTGTATAGTGTAGTGACGTGAAATGAATTTAAAAAGTGCAATAAGTACAGAATGTTCGGATTTTGAAGGCCACCATTGGTATCTCGGAAACCATATACGACTTCGGGGGGACATGTCGTGCGCCTTTGGAGGACCATCTTAGATATGCTTTTGTTTTGACAAAAATTCTCAGTTACTAGGTAATAGCGGAAAACTGATTTTGGTGGATGTTTTTATTTTGAAATCGAAAGAGAAAAAAATAAGTATTTTAAAGTAAAAATCAAGTATAGGCTCCATAATTTGTGCCATTTCTCAAAACTTTACCGATAGACAATAAAAAAATCTAACATTTTTATTTGATACATTTTTCTCAGTGGCGGCTCGTGGCAGGAGCTGTGGAGCTGCAGCTCCTAGTAATAATTTATTTATAATAACATTATTAATATTACTATTCAAGAAACTTTCAAAAAGATTACAAACATTCATTTATACCAGCGTTTCTTAACCTATGGGTCGCGACCCAAATTTGGGTTGAGTGGGTCGCGTAAACTATTCAGAATTTTATAATTTTGATTACAAAGTGCCAATCATATTTTTCTAAAATGTATAAAAAAATTCGCTAAAATGTTACTAATGTAAGCAATATAATGTAGAATTGTTACTGCTTATAACCCTACCGAGACTTTGACTTCATTTTGGTTTAAAAAAAAGACACACCAATCTTGTAATTACTAAAACTAAATTTTAGGAACCGTCGTGATTCGAAGAACTTCAGAAACTTAAGCAAACTCAAGGTTCACAGTAATTAACATTAATTATTGTAAGCTATTCGTATTATTAATTTTAAATTTTAAAGAAATGCATTTTCAATCGTGTTAGAAAATCAAATTGGACAAATATAGGAAGGTAATATTTATATTTTGAAAATTTGACTATCAGACAAGATTAAAATTGTATCAAATTCATGTACTTTCCAAATTGTAACTTCGTTTTATTTGAAATTGTTGATCTTATTATGGTGTTAAATTTTTATTATTTTATTTATAAATATGTACCTAGGTATGTGATATAGGTACCTATTCCTACATTATCTTATTTTCATTAATAGATTATTGTTTATAATAAGATATGTGTTTTTATTTAAAACAAAATTCTATATAGTGGGTCGCGAAACCAATATAATAGGTAAATTTGGGTCTTGAAAAGTTTAAGAAACGCTGATTTATACTGTGTGTACCTACAATTTCTTTAAAAAAATATCTTAATATTTATATGCATTTTGCATTACATCGATGCGAAAACGTGTGCATGAAACTTAAGAGATCTCCGATTAGAATACATCGTAGCAACATCCGTTGTAAAATTCCGAGTTTGTATTCCATAATAAAAAAATAATGATATTGTTTTCTTTCTTTATTTTATTTTGTAAACATAATATGTTTATTTTTTATAATATAATAAAAAAAGACTTTTTTACTTCGTGAATATTTTTATGTAAATACAGTTCCTACCTGTATATAGTCAAAACGTCAAAAGCCGCCACTGATTTTTTAGTTAATTAGTTAATTTAGTTTTCCGCCATTATCTAGTAACCTATGAAAAGGCGCACCACAAGACCCATTTAACAATTTAACTTAAATTAAACCGAAACAGATATTTGTTAATAACTTTATAAATAGTGTTATATTTAATTTCCATCCTAAATAATTCAAATTGAGAGATAGCCGTTTTTGTTTTTCATGCATAGCCTACTGAAATATAGCTATAAAAATTAAATTTATTTAAATTTCAATGGAGGGTTATACAGAAGTATATTTTTGGGCTGCCATCTATTGGTATTTTCCTTGCACTGCACTTGTGACTAGTTTCACTCCGTTGCTAGATTACAAACAAATCGCTGTCATGGTGACAGTTGCAAGATGGTGCCAAGTATCAAGCGAGTGTATGGTCTTTGCAACAGTGACTTCCGCTATAATTATAAAGAATACATGACAAATGTGAAATTCTTTAAGTTTCCACAGCCGTCCGAAGACATTGAATCACATGTAAAACTCAAATGTCAAAACACAGAATGACAAAAGACAGAACTTTAAAAATGGCGTGGTATGTTTGTAATCCGATCTTCCATCTCAACTTCTACATCGTCGCATTCTTTCTTGCGTGTGACGTCAAAATTAAAACCCTCTATTGAATTTTCTCAATATTTTGTTAGGATAAAAAATGATTACATAGTTGAATTCAGAAAAAAATACTCCATCGCATGGGCCTCAAAAATATTTATCATCCCATTTAAAAAAATATTACTTTGTGTTGTAACTTGAGAACCACTGGTTTTAAAAAATATTTTCATCTCTAATCAGATGTCCCCCTTGTTCTTTTATAAGATTGCCTTATAGTATTTTTTTGTATCTTCAATAATACAGGGTGAGTCTGGGAAGACGCCCCCCCCCTTTAACTTTTTTATTATAAGTAATAGAAAAAAATGGCTCATATAAAAGTTTTATTATTTTACATATATTATTTGATGGCAGATGTAGATATTTTTTATAAAGTCAGGTTTACAAGATACGACTATAAACTTTTATTTTTCAATTAGCAACCTATAATTATTTTAATAAAATAGAAACCGCCATTTTTTCTCTTTTCAACGATGTATTATTTTTTATTAATGTATTTGAAAAATTTAGAGAAAAGTGAGATAATTTAGAAATATTAGAAATAATTTTTAAACAAATATTATAGGCGGCTATGTGAAAATAAACAAAACGAAAAAATGTAAAACAATTAAATTAATGTCAAAAAAGTATACATTTGTTTGTTAATTAATTTAACTTATTTTGTAAACAAAAAAAAAACATTTTGAAATGTTTACAAAGAACGAATTAATTGATATGATTCTAATAATTGGTGAATCGACTGGAATCATAAGAAAAGCAAAAAGAATTTACCGGGAGCGGTTTCCTAAACGTCGGCAACCGAGTTTAAGAACACTGAGAAGGATTTTTACCCGATTTCGAGAAACATAGCCACCTATAATATTTGTTTAAAAATTATTTCTTATATTTCCAAATTATCTCTTTTTTCTCGAAATTTTTCTAATACATTAATAAAAAATAATACATCGTTGAAAAGAGAAAAAAATGGCGGTTTCTATTTTAGTAAAATAATTATAGGTTGCTATTTGAAAAATAAAAGTTGATAGTCGTATCTTGTAAACCTGACTTTATAAAAAATATCTACATCTGCCATCAAATAGTATATGTAAAATAATAAAAATTGTATATGAGCCATTTTTTTCTATTACTTATACTAAAAAAGTTAAAGGGGGGGGGGGCGTCTTCCCAGACTCACCCTGTATTTAATTTTATCGAGCCCAAAAATAGCGGTGTGTCAATGCTATAACGAAATAAACGAGAAGTAAAATATCAAGAAGGTAAGCGGCGGCCCAAACTATGATCAAATAAATTCAAAATTATAAAAACAAATTGTCTAACAATATCTTACAAAAATATAATTAACAGGCATTTTTGTTGCTATCTTAATACATTAAACTCGAAAACTGACGAAGTTTTTTTTACAAATTATCTTTTTGCAACAAAATAGACCATTTACACTAATGTTGTGCGTATGATTTGAGTGAGAAGTCCGAACTGCCCTGTGAAATTATTTACATGTCAGATGAGAAATGAAACTTGTCTTTTTCTTCACAAAATGTACATTTTGGGTTAATTAAACTTTTTGTGAAGAAAAGGACAAGTTTCATTCCTCATCTGATAAATCCTTCACGATAACTCAACAATATAATTATTATTTACTGTCGTTGGAGATATGGTCAGCTAACTTCATAGTTGTTTATGTCAAACTGTCATCTCTCATTGCCAAATGGGCCCGTCCAACTTTTTTTGAATTTTTTATATGTTACGAAGAATTTAAAAATAGAATTTTTTGTTTCCTTGAAATTATACTTAATAACGCCTAAAATAATTATTAAAGTTTTGGCGCGAAAGCTGTGACGTTAGTGTCACTCCGTCATAAGTAGAGAGAACCGACATACGTTACCATGAATAATGGTAATATATAATAAATGTTGCAAGAATAAAAATACGTATCCATTACAAATTGTGATCAAAAATCTTTAGAGCTAATGGTAATAAATAAACGAGATAGTTACTATATCATTTCAAAATATATTTTTTTGTTTGATTTACTTCATGAATAGGTATAGGAGTAGTGTTAAATGATAATTTATGAAAAAGTTCCAAAGTACATATTACACATAAATAAAAATCAGGTAAGTAAAATTAATAATTTTTGCTCGTTTTCATAATCAGATTAATCATTCGCTTTAATTAATGTGACTTTAAGACTTTCTTTAATATAATATTGAAGGTTATTATACTCACCAAGTGTCATTATTATAATTAAAATAGTATTTAAACTATTTTATATTTATAATTAAATACAACAATGACAGTATTGATTACAATAATCAAAGCATAGTTCATAATAGAAAGTAATCCAACATTTACATTTCTATTTACTAAATGATTACAACAATGACAAGTATTGAGATTACAATAATTAAAACATAAATTATAATTTTATTTATTTAATAAGCAAATTTTCTTTTGATAAAAAATTACTCGGATATATTAAATATATGCGTGTTAGAGTATGTGTAAAGCCAATTGCGAATTTATGTGCAAAATATGCATGGTCCACTGTACAGTGACATTTTCACAGCGTAACTAGACGACTGTAATGACGCTGACGTCACAACATGGCGATCGTTTTACGCTAAAAACTTTAATTACATTATTATAGGTATAAAAATACAAAATATATAGCAATTTTTATTTCGTTTTCATTTATTTATATTCAAAATTCATATGCGACATATAATTTCTAAAAAGTCGAAGACTTGGACGGGCCCATTCGAAATGTTTTTGTGTGTTAAAATCATAGTTGGAATACATTCTTCTGTCCCGAGGTGCAAAGACAAATCAAATGAAAACAAAAATGTGTCCTGGCATTTGTTTATTGTGGATGGTAACAGCTGACACTGTTCAGAGATCAGTAGAGGGCATGTTGAGGTTAGTTTGTAGAGAATACAATTTAAAGTTTCAAAAAATTGCAAAAGATGTTTCATTCTCAATGTAAATGGTCTATTGTAAATTTCATTTTATAATATACTCACTTTCTGATAAGTATTGCAATTTTATATGCTATATAATAGTTATTTATGTAACAAGTGTGTAAAGTAGTACTTTTTTGGTCGAGTGCGAAATTGTAGCACGGGACAAAAAATACTATTTTACACACGTGTTGCATACAACATTTTTCCTACAACCGAAATGATATTGATGTTTCTCATAGTGTACAGGCATCCAGCAGCTTCAAATACTGTTAATACTCTTTCTCATAACACTGTACAAAATGTAACTTAAACACTTGGAAGAATCTCAGACAGACGATGATTAGTCTTTTATAATGTACAAATTGTACATCTAATATTAATATTAAAAATTAGGTTAGGTTAGAATACATGTCAAAATATGATAATGTTCTTAAAAATTAGATTAGTACTCAACCTGTTAAAAAATATTAGATTTGTTTCATTTACAGTGTATATTCATATTTCTTAATAAATTTTATTATTTTCATTATTATTTACTACCTAATTATATACTTGACAGGTAAATTAACCGAATTTTAATGTTGCCTAGCAACGCTTATTTCCTTTTCAAGCACTAGTGCGTGAAAAGTACTTTTCACGCACTAGTGCTTGAAAAGTGACACTTTACACACTGTAATGAGTGCGTGAAAAGTACTTTTCACGCACGGTTGTAGGAAAAATATATTTATTTTTTGTATTATTCGATAACCTTTGTTTTCTTATAGCATTTGAAAAGAAAAGTAACAAAAAATTCAAAATTAAATTATTATTTATAATTTACTGAAAAATATACAGAAAAATTGTAACAATGATAATACACACTTAATTTTTAGCAGTGTGGATTTACATAGTTAAGCAAAAATTAGTAGAATACCACTACTTTCTAAAAAAAAGTATGCAATAATACTATATTCGTAGACTTTATTACATTACGTAAATGCCAACTCAAAATATGTGTGTATTACTCCCAGAATTTTATTATTATTATTAATAATTACCTTTAATTAATTACCTAACTTAATCTAAAATATAAAAACACCAACAATAAATAAACTGCATTAACTGACTTGTTAGAATAATTAGACTAGGAAATTTGAGACAAAATTATTACTAAAATATGAAAAGATTTTTAGATTGCTTTCAAACCTTATAAATAAATCAATAGGAATATGCAATATGCAACAGTGCAATATAAAAAATTTGTACGTTTTTGGTATTAACTACTATATTAATTCCTTTTTTACAAATAGTAAAATGAATAAAAAGTAATAAGAAAATAAATAACATGTATATAAACCTGTACAAATAGTACAAAAATATACACTAAACTATGAGCAGTATAATCAATTATTCTATAAAGTAATCTAATTATTTAAGTGGTATAAATACAAATTAAATGAATTATTATAAAAATTTAAACATTCCAAATTAAGTAATCACCACACTGCGAAAAATCATTACACAAAATACATCAATCTATCTCAAATTTGCCTTTCACCAAATATTTAAGCGATTAATCAACTATTTATGTTTAAAAGTGAAATTTTCCAAAATATGTATATATTTTTTTATTATTTTGAATATTATTACTGCCAAATAATAGTTAGTAATAATGAAAACCTTTGGGCAAAATTTATTAGTTATTAAAAAAAAAAACATTATGTATCCATGTAGAAATAGACTATTTGGGCCTTAAGGATCAAGGATAAATTAGGTAAACAACGAAGAAAGAATTTGTGAATTTTTCACAAATTCTTTCTTCGTTGTTTACCTAATTTATCCTTGATCCTTAAGGCCCAAATAGACTATTTCTACGTTTAATACTTATATGGGATCACAAATAGTTCCTTTTCAAATTATGTATCCATAGAAAAACAATGTTTATATACAAGTTCGATTACAAACTACATTAAGCTTAGCATGATTTCATATTTACGAAAAAAGGTTGATTTTGAAAAGGCGATTCGCGCGCCCATTTTCATAAACAAAAGTAACACTAGCGCCATCTTAGATCGTATTCACGAGATTCTCAAACAGTTTTTCAAAACAAAAATTAGTATCATCGAAAAAATAATATGAATAGATTGACAATATTTTTTTTTTCATAACTATGATGTCCTAGATGTTCAGAAAAAAAACTAACATAACATAATGCTATCTGAAAAATTTAATGGTAGTAGGCTCGATTTCCGGAATTTACCGGAAGTAGGCGTAAATATTAAAATTATGATCAAAAATGTAAGTCTAAATCTGTAAAAAAACTGACAAAAACACATCTATTTTTGTGGATTAATATAAAATTATACATAAGAGCTTTCGTTGCGACTTTGTTCAAAATTCACAGATTTAAGATTTACAGTTTTGACCATAATATGGCCATAAGGCACATTTGTTAAAAATAAATTTATAATTAAATGAAATTTCTCAAAATAATGCTCGTTTTTTGTGACAATTTTGATTAAATTTTTTTTTTTGAAATTTGGAGAAGGGATGTTACAATTATTACTATATAAATACATACCTGACTCGTCCGCCATATTGGCGCCAAAATGAACGCAGTAAGTTATGAAATAAAAGTGTTTTTTTATAAGTTTATGTAATAACTATTTTTCATAATTAAATATAACTTACATATTTGTGATATTATATTTATTTAAAATAATAAAACAAGAAAAAATACGGTTCGTTACGATTTTTGAGGTTAAAGAAAAATATACGTATGAGGCGCGGTCAGACACGTGACTTTGACAAGTGGTTGTAGGGCCCCACAAGGGTGCCAAGTATGCAGTTTGTGTACCTTGCCTGTGTTGCCAAATCAATTTAAGGGTAAAATTAATAAATAAAATTGTAGAACTGATCATTATTAATGAATATCATTTTGTTTTACTTCTGACACATTAAACTTAATTTTTATAAAAATAGAGCGTTCAACATAAACTGATGGTTTCCTCAAATTTAGCGCGCCAAGAAATCTTTGTATCATAGATGGCAGCACTAATCGCTCTATTTTTATAAAACGATATTTGAAAAATTAAGTTTATGCGTCAGAAAATAAAACCATATGATATTCATTAATAATAACTAGTTTTCCAATTTTATTTATTTCGATCCCGACCGACACCAAATATTTCCAATTTTAAATGGCACAAAATTGACCCCTGTGGTGCACTCTCCACGCTAGCAATGAGTGCCCGTGAGGTGACGCCTAATAAGCGCCCGCACGGTGCAAATATATCATCTATACCGATATCTGTGTACAAAACAGATTGGCACACCCAGCAATGGGTAATAAGCCGTAATGATATATATATATATATATATATATATATATATATATATATATATATATATATATATATATATATATATATAAATTTACGCTTAAATTGATTTGGCAACCCAGACAAGGAACACAAGCTGTATACTTGGCAAACTTGTGAGGCCCTACAAGCACTTGTCAAAGTCACGTGTCCGCCCGCGTCTCATTGCATAAGTACCTGTAAAAATTATAACCATTTCTCAAATGATATGCACAATTTGGAGCAGAACAACCCGTCATTGTGGATAATTTCTATGATTAATAATTCTGTAACGCTGATATTAAATAATTGAAATGGCTCCAAAATGGCGGACGAGTCAGCTGTAATGTATCTAGTAGCTATAAGGGATGAACCCAAACCCATAATATTTAGGCAGGTTACAAATTATAAAAATTTCTAGAAATTTCTTTTGACTAGTTTAAAATATAGATTTTAAACTTACAAAAACTGAATGCTAATTAAGTATTCCGCCATTTAATACTGGGTTATATCGCCTTTATTAGTAATACCAGCTTTAGTTCTATTAGACATTGTATCCCTAAGCCCTGCAAACTTTTCTGTGGGTAGAAGCTAAGTCTGGACTAGAAGATGACCCTTAAAATGCCGGTCGAAATATTATCGCCCGTTATTTGGCCTACAGTTTTTTTTTTTAAGTTTAAGTCTATATTTAAAGTAACCGAAAGAATTTTGTAGAAATTATTAGTTTGGCTTGTATATCAATCGATTTTAATAAATCGCGCTTAATGGTACAGATATGTCATTATCGAAATCTGCTAATAAAAAGCAGACTAACGCACCCAGAAATGGGTAATAAACTGTATTGTGAACATCTGACGTCAGCACGTCCGAATGAGTGACTCATTTTGTATTGACGTTTCATGCAGTTTGATTGATCTGAGGTTAGATCTAAGTGCTCAGCGTTTTGGCGTTAGCGTAGATACTAAATCTACTAGTATAGTGGTATGTATTTCTTTAACCCTTAACTGATGACGTGATTGAAATTGAACACAACTGGTGACCTGGGTTCTCTTAGGATTTTCCCTTTGAAAAAGTCATTTGATTTTTTTTTATTGTTGTTGAGTGAAAATTTGGTGTTTATTTAACTGTCTGGTACAGTAATTAGCTTCCAAAAAAAATGTAATGGAAACATTGAAATAAATATGATTCGTGCATGGCAGTTTTAGTTTGGTGTAATGCCACCACGTGACCAGTTAAGAGTTCATAGTTTTCCATAATCAATGTAAATTAGTTTATTTAAAATATATTTTTGCTATCGCTCTCGTTGCTACATACGTCACTTTCATTGTCCCAAATTATGGTAAACATCAACGACCAAATATAACTAGACAAAACTTCATTTGGTTTGTTTTGATTTCGACTGGCCAGACAGAGAAACTAGAGATAGAGATATGTCTTGTCTAGTCCAAGTGTTACTCACTAGAGGTCATCACTGAGGCCACGTAGTGTCAGTATCTAGTTTGAAAGTTGCTCACTAGAGGCGCAAGTGTTCTTCGTTAAAATTTCGTGGTTAACATTTAAGGTTAACATTAAATAATTTATATGGTTTAATATTAAAGAAAAATCAACGTGTCACTCACAAAACAACTATAAAACAAAGACAAAATACACATGCTTCTACGTGGCCTCTAGTGAGCAACGTTCAAACTAAACACTAGACTATACACTGTAGGGTACCTTTATAACCAGGGTATGGCCATGGCGTGGCTCACGTTTCGTCCGCCATTACCGGGACATATGTTATATGTGTTGTTCTTGCGCAAATTATTATGTATTTTCGTGGATATTTGTTTTATTTTAATGAAACACATTTAATTATCATTTTAATACGTATTTATAGTGTAAGTAATATATTTTATTTTATTTACTTGTGTAGTTTGTTAAGATAGCCACCACGATCACTGACATACTGAAAACAACTATAAATTACCAATATTAAGCACAATCATTTAAATTTTAAAAGGTAAGTTTAGAATATACAATTATTATGTAAATAAGAACTACAGATATTAAATTGGATGTGATAATAACAACCCATGTTATATATTCTACATAACCTCTAAATGTAAATATTAATAATAATTGTGTATCTCTTAAATTAATGAATTTTTATTACCTTTATAAATTCACAGTGTGATAATTTAATATTCTTTTATAATATAATATCACATTTATTACAAATAGATAAGGAAATGAATTACCGACAATGGCGGCAATCTTGGCCCATGGCCATACCCTGGTTATAAAGGTACCCTAATACACTGACACTCTGCGTGGCCTCTAGTGTGAAATACTCGAACTAGACAAGACATATCTCTATCTCTAGTTTCTCTGTCTGGCCAGCCGATATCAAAACATTCAGTGAGGAGGGATAAGAAATGTTTTGTCTAGTTATATTTGGTCGTTGGGCGTATATCATTACCATAGTTACATTTAAAATTATTGACAGCAATGTATTAACGTTTTTTTTTTATCTAAACATAGGGAGTTGTCAAAGTCATCATTCGTGACGTTAGTAAGAATTTTTCACCGGATTTTCTTCAATAGACTCATTGTTACTTATACTGTCAGATGAAATTATATTTAAAAAAAATGGTGGAATAGCCTATTAGAAATCTCGGTTATTACAAAGAAATTCTAAGACGTGTTTTCATAAATAAAAAAAAATGGTTTATAAACATAACTTTTTGCCCAAAGGTTTTCAAAAAGTCAATAATTAAAATTACTATTACCTCTAATTTGTACATAGATAAATTAAAATCACATTTTAAATAATAATTTCAATATTGCATTCCTATACTTAAATTCACCTCATACATATTAATACATATAAAATTATTTACCTATATAATAAATATATCTAGTAGGTCTTGGTCATTAATTATTTATTTGATATAATATCCAAATTTAATTATTTGATTATGATAAAAAATAAGAAGTTAAATTTATTTTATACAATAGTGCACACGTATGCAGAATAATTACAAGTGAATTTTATATATTTTCTTTCATTTATTAATTACCTTGTAAATTCAGAATTAAATAGGTTTGTGCGCAAGTCCACGGTTCATGGTCCTGCGCAATACCAAATGTATGTACACAATAGGGTATTTGACAAATTTTAGGAAAGTGTTTTAAATTGCACATGCAATTTTATTATTATATATTTTTTTAATCAATAATACATTGAAAATAGCGTTTTAAAACTTGTGTTTCAAATTTCCCGCTAAAACGCTCTTGTCTCTCATGACGTCACGATCTAGTAGTTTAGTAAATAGTTTGTAAAAATAAGTTTTTTAGTGTTTATCTGTTTTTTCCTTCAAAAAATGAATTCTAAAGGTGCATTCACAAATGAAAATTAGGTGTATGGTTTTTGTTTAGGTTAAAGTAAGTCATTCATAAATGTAAGTTTAAATTACCTGAAAATTAGTTTTGATATGTACAGACATCTGTGTAAATGCTTCAAAAACAAGATTAAAATATCTGTAGAACAGTGCGCCGTGAAACTGTCATTCGCTTGGCATTATTGGTTATATTTCAGCAAAGATGTTATGACAGTCTCCATGTTCTCGCATTTGTTTAAAAAGCCGAATCCACCAAGTGGATACTAAATAAAGATGGGTGTATATATCTATATCATTTCAGACTCGTTCTCATTGGTGAAGTTTGTGACGTCAAACTAAACCATAAACCTAAAGTTTGGACCTTGCAATGTTTAGCTTTATGATTTGGATTTAGAGACCCTAAATTCTCAAGTGTGAATGAAATCATTACATAATATGCGGCGAAAGTCTTTAAATCTAAAGTATAAACCATAAATCTAAACCTAATGGACCTTTTACATTTTTATTGCACCCTGACGTCATTTTTCAATGCGCCACGTAGTGAAATTCTTACGAATTAGAGATGAGGAGGCACCATGTTGTCAAGTAAAATGATTAACAGAATAAGCATTTATTTTCGATAAAAAATTATTTAAACAGCACAAAAACTTAAATAATTTTGTCTTTAACTAACTATAAAGAAATAACTAATAATGAAAAAATATATTTAAAAGAAAAAACAACAATGTTATTCTTGTTTATTACTTTCTTAATATCAAACTGGCAACTACGCAATTATCTGTCACTTTATGTGGTGTTTATTTCGCATCTTGTGGAACAAAAAAACACTTTTTCTGATTCCATCTCCTCTTCCTCTTGTTTTAAAATATTCATCACAAATGCTTTGTGTGAATTTATTTAAGAAAGTTAAGTTTTTGCCGGAGTTTTTACTTTCCGCCATTTGTAATTTATTTGAAAAGTAACTGGCCTCCTCAAAGCGCAACCTACTGCGCACTACATATATGTCATTTTTGTCTATCTCTCTCTTTTGATTTAAAAGGTCCATTTTCATTTGTGAATGCACCTTAAAACTTTTTTTTTTACAAAGTATTTAGTAAACTATTAGATCGTGACGTCATGAGCGACAAGAGCGTTTTAGCGGGAAATTTGAAACAAAAATTTTAAAATCTTATTTTAAATGTCTTAACGTTAAAAAAAATATGTAATAATAATTTTGCATCTTTAATTAAGTGTATATGTGCAATTTAAAACACTTTCCTAAAAATTGTCAAATACCCTATTCCAAATAAAATAAATAATTTTGATGTTACTACTGGTTTCAAATGGTAGTTGATTAATTGCTTATGTCACATTTCATTCTTTCGGTACAATATTGGGTGGAGGCATATATTGGGCAGGACTCCATTCAAACAAGATACACTTACTTATAAATCTATTCGCGGTCTATACTGTAACGTTAGTGGAGGATTCTGAAATCTCCATCTTGTGACGTAGACAAACTTTAGCGTGTGGTCTTTCCCAAGTAATTCATCGTTACACAATATGTCAATCTGGAAAATAACAAAAGGAGTGTAGTAAATGTATGAAAAGAAATAAATAACCCTGAAAACACAAATATACATAAGCATGTGCTATATTGAAATAAGTATAAACTCCGAAAGTGTGACGTCAAAATCGAGCGAGAATTACAAACCCTGAAATATGTATCCGGTTTGTAAGTGTGGCCGTGGTGAACAAACCACATTACCGCGAAATTTACCAAACTTATGTACACGCCCAGATTACAGTTATTTAAATTGCGCGGTAATTTGGCGAAATACCGTGTGTCTGGCTTAACGGTGTACATAGGAGATTAACATGGGAAATCATTTTTTTGCAATTTCCTGCTCGCCTAATTATTTTAAGCAAAAACGCGCCAAATAAAAGTTTTAGGGCATAAAATTCTGCATCTAAATCAATAAACAGAATTACCTTTACATGCTTTGTAACGACAGAAATTAATTATGAAAATGTCGAAAATTACGTTGAAAATATCGACAGCCATGGAATTGAACAAAAAATAAATAAATGCTTGACGTTTTATCTGTCACAACGTAAGTTAACTTATTTGACGTTTCTGACAATTTGATATCTGTCACAACGTAAGTTAACTTATTTGACGTTTCTGACAATTTGATAAAACGTCAAGCATTTATTCATTTTTTGTTCAATTCCATGGCTGTCGATATTTTCAATGTAATTTTCGACATTTTCATAATTAATTTCTGTCGTTACAAAGCATGTAAAGGTAATTTTGTTTATTGATTTAGATGCAGAATTTTATGCCCTAAAACTTTTATTTGACGCGTTTTTGCTTAAAATAATTAGGCGAGCAGGAAATTGCAAAAATTGATTTCCCATGTTAATCTCCTATGTACACCTTTAAGACAGACACACGGTATACATTTTTTTAATTATGCCTGTTTACTATTGTTGCTTTCCGGATTGTAATTTGAATCCATTTAGTAAAAACGAATATCTTTTCCTTTTTATCCTAAAGGGGGTATCAGGCGTATCTGCAACTGTTTTGACAACAGTTGCTGCAACTTGCAACCTACGTTATCAGACGTACGCAAAGTTGCAAGAAATATAGATTTTTTTTAGTCTCGACGTTGGTACACATGATATTTAATTCCTGTTGTCATTTTTTACAGTTTGAATCATTTATTTGTATTTAGACGAATAATATCATAAATGAACAACAAATCAAAGCTTCTTCTTTTCTTACGAGATCAATCAGAGTTTGAAAAAATTCGTCTGATTTTATTTCAACTCCAGCTCCTCCAGCCATTTTTAAATATTTCGTACTGTTTACCAGCTAAACAAATGTCAAACAGTTTAGGGACTTTTACTTTTATGCGTATCTTGATAGTTGCAGATACGTATGACTAGTTTTCGAACAAGATGTAAAACTAGTTGCAGGAAAATTGTAGCACTACCACATATCAAAAGTTGCATGAAACGCTTGAAGTTGCAGAAAATGTGTGACAGGTTGCAGATACGTGCGTACGTGTGATAACCCCATAAGAATAGTAAGGTGAAAAAAGTTAGTATTGCCAACTTAATTGGAAAAATTAAAAAAATAGTTTGTCACCCTGGCACGCTTTTTTCATTTCATAATTCTGCCGGCAGAGGCGCTATAATAAATAATAGGGCACGGAAGATCATGTGACCTATCATATGTTTTGTCCCTTCTCACTTCAGACTCGATCTTCAGCTCTGTCCCATGCTAACTTCAGACTGTACTTTCGACGCAGTGCGCATGCGTCAGTTTGAATAGCTGTAATATTTTTCTAGGGGTAAATTTTAAGAATGAGTTTGCGCAAGCGTGGAATTTGTTGCCATTTTGTTATTTGGCGGTTCTTGTGCATATAGCGATTGATTGTGTTATTGTTATTCATTATAGTGTTTTATTATTTGTTTCTTTTTGTTATCTTGTTTGTTGTTATTTCTTTTATTGTTATTTTCTGTTGTTTGTGAGTGTTGTCATTCTTTTTCAAACGATGCCAGTGCGTTGTTGGGTGCACGTTTGTCGACGGATTATAATATAAAACTGTTTGCTATCATCAAGCACCGATTATCGAAGTAATATTTAAAACCTAATCATATTTGAACATAAGTAACAAATGACAATTTGTATAGGTAGGGTAGGTAGGTTACATGTGAAAAACAAGAGAGACCTCGTCTGTGGCTCGTGGCCGTTTATGTGTATGAGAATATCACTTACTGACATATTATCGTTTACTCAGATTTGGTAGTAGATCGTTGATGAAGCCCTAAATTTATAAATTGTCAATTACTGTTGGTAATATTTGCTTTTTAAGCAAGAATGAAGACGAAGAGCATCCTGTTATTTTCCATTATATTATATTATTAAAGAATTCAATAAAAACCTATTTGATTCTTATTGTCTTCATTTTATTCTCATTTGATATCTTGCTAGAAATGACAGCTATTCAAACTGACGCAGGCGCACTGCGTCGAAAGTACAGTCTGAAGTTAACATGGAACAGAGCTGAAGATCGAGTCTGAAGTGAGAAAGGGACAAAACATATGATAGGTCACGTGATCTTCCGTGCCCTATATGGTCTATAGTATATATAAAATAATAAAACTTTTATATGAACCATTTTTTCTATTACTTTAGCTTGCGTTACACTAAAATAGAAAAAAAAATCAGAGCACTTTACATCAACATGTTGAGAAAGTACCCAACATATCTTAACCAAAAATCAACTACGTGCTACTTCATACCTTTATACACTAAATCCAGTCTTGTATTCATAAAACTGAACCATCACAGATATGTAAACGTTAAGAAGTTTATACAAACTGAAATATTGGGCTAGCAAAACAAAACTTTTAGTTGTTGCTTGAACTGCACCAGTAAAGGAAACAAGCGGTAGTAGAGAAACCCATGCAAACTGCATTACTAATCTTCATGCACTACAAAAATATCTCATTCATACCACCATACCATCACATTAACCCCAAAAAATTAGAAGTGACTATTTTGTTCATAACGACAAATGTTTTTCTACATTTAAAACAATAAAAAGAATTGATTAGTCACTAAACGACAAACAGAGTATTCTACTACTTTTATTCTAAAAATATCTTAAATTTGAGTGTTTTTTACCTTCCGTCACCTTTAGGTAAGGAAGGTATTGTCTTTGGTCAAAAAATTCGGTGGTGTTTTTAATGAATAAGCACGTTTTAAGGTCCCTAGAATACGATTTTACTATTTTTACGATGATGTCTGTATGTGTGTGTGTGTGTAACAAAATTTTCGTCTGCGATAACTCTAATACTACAATTCCAAAAATTGTAATTCTTTCGTATTCCTCTTCGTTGCATCCATATGAAGAGCTGATTATATTTTGGTTATAATTGGTCAACGGTAAGCACCCTAATTTGAAGATTTTAACAGTTTTTCTTGAAAAAACGATGTTAAATATCATTTTTTTACATTTAATGTTATTATATATATTAAAGAACATTGTATTCTCTAAACGATTTGACTGCATTTTATACTTCATATTAAATGGATATAAAGTTATAAAATTATAAAGAAATTAAATTTCATATATTAGCCAGCTATGCTAGAAACAGCTACTATATTAAGAAAATTCAGATTGAAAGATGTCAGTGTCAAGTGAAATTGACATAATCGTAGTATATTTGCGTTAGGATCTTTTTGCTCGAAATTTTCTGTATAGAATTTGTATAATATACATACAACTATCGAAAGGTAATGTACATTCAAGAAATTTGGAATCTTTTGCAAGGAACTTTCTGTATGGATTTTATAGAAAATACAAACGCATTTACGAAAATTTCAACGGTAGATACCGCATCTACTGGCTGTGTTCGAAAACACGAATGGTAAAAAGTTACCGTTTTCGAAAATTGTTCAATATCTACCAGATCCACCTACCGGATTCATGAAGAATCTAATTTCAAAAAAAGGTAGTGATGCAAAGCGAAGCGTGCGCGGTAAAAGTGGAAATGTGTTCAAAGTAGGACTCTGCTCAGTTTGTTAAGGAAGGTAATGTGCTGGCCACATCAGATTTTTTATTTTCTAGGCGAGATTTTTTTAATTACTACAAATTTAAATTTACTGAATTAACTACTTTAAACTGAGAAATATTCGTTTTCCGGGAATGGACTGTGTCATATTTTGAGTCAGAGCTCAACGTTTCGCCCGCAGTCATATGGGGCATCTTCAGGAGCAAGGGGGATAGTACTGTCTTAAACACGGTTACCCGACGTGTCAACCACGCTAGAGGCCGAGTTTAAGCAACAAGGAGGGAGACTCAGTTTACAAGGTTACCCGACGTGTAAACCACGCTAGAGGCCAAATAAACCAAGTGACGAAAGAAGGCCGAGAAGACAGTTATATACTAATCTAAAGATACGGTACATGAGCAGAGCTAATGAGGACCAATGGGAATCGAGTTCGTAATGGTAGATTGGGCGTGTCGTGTTCCGAGAATCACCGGTTTCCACATGTGGCTCAAGAAATAGCCATCATCCCGATTGATGTTATTCGGATGTTTCCATATTTCTAAAGTTTCCCTGTATTTACGTCTGTAAAACTCAGGGACAGGAGCTAAATGCGGGAATTTTCAAATAAGATGTTATGTCCTGTGTTGTGTTGGTGTTCTTTGACCGCAGATGTTAATACCATACCATTACGCAGACAGCGTTTGTGTTCTGACAATCTAGTGTGAACACTCCTTCCTGTTTCACCTATGTATACTGTACCGCAAGAACAAGGAATACTATAGACACCGGGTGACGACAAGGGTTCGCGTTTATCTTTAGTTTGGGGGAGTATTTCTGAGATCTTTAAACTGCACAATACACAATAATTATTCTGAAAAAAAATCGTACGCCACTGAGTAAAATGCTTCTAAAAAAAGGGCGGGACAAACGAAAATGCGTTTTCGCGTAGTCCCTTTTCTATGTGACCCTAACTTATGGTTCTTTGTCTGAAATTCCATTATAGTAGAATACCCCAAAACAAATAGATTGCCATTACCAACAAATGAGTTACTTCCAAAATAAAATAAAACACATACGTCTCGGTATTTCTCCATCCCATTTAAAACTTTCTTCGCAACGAATTTCTTTAAATGCATTATTGTTGCTTGCGCGGAACACCTGATAAATCTTCTCTTGAGAGTTTTTAAATTAGGACTGATGCATTCGAGGCAGACGTTTACTTGCTCATCCTGACGGTGGTAATCAGATTCTGCGTGGACATCTGCTGGAGTTTTCTCTTCTTCTATTTCACTAGGGTTAACCTGTATGTCTTTCGGGCAAGGTAAACCTCGCAACCGGTAAAACTCCCTTTCACGATTGCTTTCGTCTGCAAGAAAAAAAAATTATTTAGTAGAGAAGCTCGGTTAGTGTTCATAATAGATTTGTTTCGTTTCCATTGTTGTTTGCATTAATAGGGGTCATTAATGAATGATTTCTTATACATTAACATAAGCTATTAATAAACGGTCAACGGACAATATATATTTGACACTTGTTGTAAGCAAAAATAGTTGTGAAATATTCTGTAGTAGTTTCAGATTTGGCCCATATTTTTTTATTTTGCATATAAATTTATAGAACGGGAGAAAAATGCAGAAGAATTTTACAATTTGCAATGACGTCATCCCGTGACGTCACAACCCCAGCAAGACCTTGGCCAGCCCCAACAAGAGAGAAAGCATAATGAACTATGAGATAGAAACAGTTGTATCAACTGAATTTAGCTACGAAAACGTAGCGCGGAAAAATTGAACGTAATCCACACAAAATCTGCATTGACATGCATCCACGTCAACTGGGCACCACAGTTTTCTTGTTACACACGTGTATTTAACCTCTGAACGTCAACAAAAATAATTCGCGGTAAAAGCCAGGCATGCGCACAACACCAACAAATGAAATAACTTCGTTGTGTGACGTCGTCATGGATTGTGGCGTCATTTGGCGACCGTAATGAACATATGTATTTTTCATTTTAAAAATTCATTTAACTACTGAACTTGAAAAGCCTATTGATGACACGAAAAAATTTAAATTTTATTAAAAAACTTCAAAAGTTTGTAGTTTAAATTATGAACCTACATTAATAACTTTGCTTACATTTTCAGAAAACATATTTTAAAAAAATATAAGACCACATAGTGAAGTGCGTAAAAAACTCCGAAAGTGATTACGTCAAAATCGAGCGGGAATTACAAAACCTGAAATATTCTGAAAATATGTATCCGGCCGTGGTCAACAAATTAAATTACCGGTCAATTTAAATAACTGTCATCTGGGTGCGTACTGTGGAATTTGCTAATGGGGTAGAATAGTTTGACGTCAGAGTATAGCGCGAAATATGAAGCATTGTCCTAAGCAAAAACGATACTTTCAAAGTAGACTCTATTGACAGAACACATAAGAGTCAGAATTTAAAGGCTTGTAATTTGATGCTGATATTATTGTTATTATGAAGAAGTTAACTTTGAGATATTAATAACATCAAATTGTAAACATTTTTCTATTATTTCGTAATACAATATATACACATTAATAACTAACAAAGGTTTTGTTTCAAATTGAAATCAACTCTGCGCATTCTGAACTATAGAGTAAAAGGTTTGCGCCGCTTCAAGCATATCCGAGAGTTTACCGACATACCGACTGAGATTTTTTAAATATTTTCAAATCAGTACGTAAATAACTCTGTCTACCCACATTAATATATTAATATGTCGTGTTCTTAGGGTTCTGTAACCTAAAAATGGTTTTCAAACGGGCTCTTCCGGCCGCTTCACGCGATGTTTCACGACCATCTTCGAGATTGAACGAACATGTAATTCCATGCAAAGTTTTTTAAAACTTAAATAGAATAATTGTTATTATAAATTAGGGTAATATGTTTTGTTTAATCGAAAGGGCAATATTCAAACTTAACTGAATGATAGCTTCATGATAGCTAAATTTTCTTAATTAATAAGATATTGGCGACGAAATGAACTGCTTTAAATTGTAGTTCTTATTTACTATAGCAATAAGGTTCACTTTGAAAGATGTGTTTACCGGTAGGACAGTAGTTTAAATGAGGCGCGCCGCATATGACGTAATTACTGAACTACCCTATTGTACTTAGGTATCAAGCTATTTTGTATGAATGTAAATATTAAGTTTCAACGCACTGTAGTTGGGTAAAATAAATTTATTAGTCGTTCTGTCAAGAGAAATGTTCTATAGAGGCGCTGTGTTCATTTAAAATGGGCGACTCAGTTGGTAATTTTCTGAAGTGTGATTGGCTGCCATTACCAATACGAAGGGTTCGCAAGTTTGTTACTTGGTGGCTACGGGTTAATTTCAGTCGCGAATAATGTAATTGGTCCACACATTCTATCTAACCGACTGGATTCAGCCTTGTATTTCCAATTTTCTGAATCAAAATTTCTTTGACTGGTGGATTCATAGATGTGAACCTAATCTAATGGAATTCTATTTATGGGATATTTGAAAAAAAAATGTTTACGGTGAACCTGTTGCAAGTGGAAAACAACTTATGTCGAAAATATCTTGTTTTTCTAATATTGTTCGTTTTAATATAATTTTCTTTTTTTAAATTTTCAATTGAATCAAATTTCAAAAACACAGGCGTAATTTTTGAGTCACCTGTATATACAATATGTACAATGTTATAGCAAATACGTTCTACCGGTGTTGAGTTTCAGGGAAATTTACTCTACTCTTATTACATCTTTTACATTTATAATTATTCAGCGAACTGATTTATAATTTTGTCACACTACCGAGAATCATCTGTATTTTATTAATGTAATTATCTATTAACTATCACAGTCTACAATAGTATGATATTGAGAAAGATGAAATAGAAACTAATTACGACTAACTAAAAACAACTATACAATATAAATATTATTTGGTCAGCTCTGATCATGTATGAAACAAAGATACTGAATCCGGCCGTATTTTTCAGGGAATGTGGCCGGATCAATAAAAATATTAATCTGTCAATAATTTTGTTGTATATTATGACAATGACAATATCGACCTAGATGTTATAGATTAATGGTAAAACTATTAAAACTGTTAAATAAATAAATAAAATACAATAATTGACATCAGAAAAACTTTCTTAATTTCGTAGGATACCAAATATTTGAGTAAGAGAACTAGCTTTTGTTTTTTTGTTTTATCTATTGAAAAATAAATCCAGACAGCTATTATTGCACTGATTCTTTAAAACTATTTACAAGTGATTTATACGTTGTAGCTTGCAAGAGTAAAATGTAGATAAACACAGACACTACCCGAAATTAACCGATTTTAACGAAAAACCGACAATACGGGGGGCCGGGATTCGGTAATCCGGTCTTTCGTCGATCCGTTCCACCACTACTCATACTTAGTAACAGATTTACGTAAAAACCTTACAAACACTATCGGAAGGGATCTATTAATAATATAACTTACTTTTCTGTAAATCGGGCACTAGTTTATAGACAATATCTTGCATAGTACGATCGAAACTTATATACTGAAGTGGATGAGATTGATGAATTACTATATTGCATGTTGGACAAGTATTGTTTTCTTCCAAATGCTTCACTAAACAGCTTTTACAAACTAAAAGAAAAAAAAAGTATTACAGTTAACGAGAACTGTTTAACTATTTAAAGCTACTTACATGTATGTAAACATTCTGTTACTGTTGTAGCATCTACCAGATATCCCCTGCATATTTTACATGTTATATGACTATTTAAAGTTTTGAGTTTTATTCTTCTCTCCATTATCATAATTTTCAAAATTATGAATAAAATATGCAATACTAATGAACTTTGCGTAAATCCAAAAAATTATTGGTGTATGAGGATATATTAATATGTGTTAAATTCATTATGATGTGTTTAAAATATTCCTAAAATGCAAAAACAAACATTATTCTGTATATGTCAACAACTCTGCTAAATATATTCACATGTCTATCAGAAGGATCGGCATAATAAATTTACTATAACTTATATGACATATAGTTAACTTAAAAAAGGTAATTCCATTTCCATAAGTAAATAATATGTGTTGAATAAGTATTAATCACAGAAAAATATTACATAAAAAACGCATTATAACCACAAAAAAGACAAGGATCAAACGTCAAGATGTATGACCATTTTTAGGACTACTTGACAGAACTGCCAACTATTAGTATATTACACTCTGTTTATTATTTGGGTATAAAAATATTAAATTTTAATATTATTGTTAATTATATTACATTAAACTACTTGATTTTCTACAGTTATTAACGATTATATAAATAAAACATAAAATCATGCAACTGACTCAAGCAGTGGCGTAACTACGGGGCTGCCGACAGCCAAGTTGCATTAACCCATTAACCAAAGTTGAATAGGGGATTACAGCTCAATCGAATTAAGAGAAATTAGTAAAAAATAGTGAAAGTATATGCTTAATAATGAATATTAATAAAGAAATAAAATGATATAATTGAAATACTTCAGAAATAAGGGGTTTTTTGTTTTAGCAGCTCGTCACATATGAATATATATATATATATATATATATATATATATATATATATATATATATATATATATATATATATATATATATATATATTATTATTATTATTTTGTATATTTGGGTAGTATGATGTCAAGGGATGGTCGAATTGATAGAGAAAATGAAAGGAGAGTGAGTGCGGGGTGTAAGGTAATGGGTGCTCTGGGTACGTTTGCTCGAAACGTAAACGTATCTAGAGAAGCTCGTTTAAGTGTATATAATGGAGTGCTAGTGCCTGCCTTGATGTATGGAAGCGAATGTTGGGCATGCACGGGAAAGCATAAAAAGAGAGTGACTGCCGTGGAAATGAGGTATTTACGTGGAGTATGTGAATATGTAAGACGGGATCGCGTGAGGAATAATTTGGTGTATGAAGAATGTATGGTTAGGAAGAATGTTAAGAGAGTAGGAATGAGCCAGTTGAGATGGTTTGGTCATGTGGAGAGAATGAAGAGTGAACGGCTTGTAAAGCGTGTATATCTTGGTGAAATTGAGGGTGTTCGATTGCGTGGCCGTCCAGTGTGTAAGTGGATGGATGTGATTGATAAGGTACTAAAAGAGAGAAAGTTTCCGAGTGGGAAGAGAAGAAGAGCGTGTATGAATGCGATTATGAATGTGGCCGAGGCGAAAGAAGTTGAAAGAGAGACTGATTATTTTTTTGGATGATGTTATTGTTATTCTTTCGGGTTTGTGCTAACCCACTAAGTGGGAAATGTGTGATTTTATGTATGTATGTATGTATTTTGATTGACGACTCAAAGACCAGTTATAAATACATAGCGAATACCGAGTTAGGGGCGGAGCCTACTACCAATGGAAGTAGAGAAATTCAAATAGCGGAGGCGTGGCTATCAGTCCAGTAGTGCAATTCTCAAACAGTTTTTATTTGAATAGAAATATTTTGCATTAAACTTAATAATTTAAATACATTTCCAATTATAAAACATGTCGACTTGTACAGTATAATAATATTCATTTATTTTTTTAAATATAATATATTTCAAGAACATTTAGGTCCACGAAGAAAATAGTTTGATATAAAAACTTATATATGTGACGTCACATATATATTTTCAAATTTCAGAGGAATATAACTCGCTTATTAATAGGAATTTTTCACTGACAGTCTTAGTTTTACTTATACGTTCAGATGAAATTATAAAAAAAATGGTGGAATCCCCTATTATTTCCCAAAAATGTGTTTTTTCAGAGAATAATATTTTGTACAGATATACCAGGTGTAACATCAAAAACTTATGCGTTTAAAATGGGATAATAGTTTTCCCTTGCGCAAAAGTGGCCCATTAATTTTAGACAAAAATGCTTCAAATAATAAATGAAACAAAATCACAGGCCACTTTTACAATAAGGCAAACAATAGCGAAATCAAGTTCGGGGGGGTCGCTTGTTCAAAGTTTTCTGGTTTCATTGTTCTGCCTTTTTCAAGTTTTGTAATAAAATGTATATAATTCTAAAAACACTTATTAATTAATACTACCATGATAAATTTACCTACGGGAATTTCGGTCGGACTGTATTCATAACGATATCCTGGATAAGGATCCATTAAATAATCATGGCATTCACTTGCTCAATTTAATTTTAGACATTTATTTGAAAATCCGAATCCACCATGATACAAAAATAAATTTAGAAAAAACTACAAATAGAATAAGAAGCACGTATATAAAAACAATATTGTTTAAAAATCAATAGAATAAAATAAATAATTATATACAATTATTTTTACCTTTTCTTAATACTAATAACAATTTGTTTCATTTATTTTATAATTGGTTTTCGTTAATAATAATTCATGTTTCAAATATAGAACTCATTTTAATAAAACAAGCAGTGACATCTAGCGAATACTCCGTGAGGGGACTTTACATATGTCTATCCTTAGTTCTGTCCAGCCGAAAACAAAACAAATGCTATGAAGTTATATCTAGTACATTTGTGATCGTTGATTATTTTGTAGTCTCGAATATGATCTCGAAAAATTTTCTTGGTGCGCTACTGTACTATCTAGTTTACTGAAGGTGACCAACAGATGTCGCAGGTGTTTAAATTCAACTCAACATGTGAATTTGTGTAATTGTTGTTTTGACTGTTTTGGCAGTTATTAAAAATCGCTTAAATGACTATAATATAAATGTATTTAAGACAATATTTTTAAACTGTGAAGAAACTTTCATTTGAAGCATATAAGAATGTAATTTAATTTTACATTTTCGACAATTTCAACAATCATCAATGAAGCAGTACAAATTTGTAAAGTATCTTATAAAACAGATTTTAATATAAAACTACTGTAATACATTAGGAAATTATCCTACTTTAATAAAATAACAATCTCTTCCATACGTATAGACAGATTTATGAGTATACTAGAAATACATGTGCAAACATAAATAAACAAAACAAATAAGCATACAAAGCACATAAATAAAAATATATGAATGATGTTTTCTATAATGAATGAGGAACAAATGTCCACAAATAATTCCGTTGATCAGATGTCTGATTCTTTTGAAGAAAGTGGTCGTGGATGCAGAAATAAGAAGAAACAAATGGATCCCACTTGTTGTCCAATATGTAGTTGTACTCTACGGTTAAGCGAACTAAATTCGCACTTAGCATTGGAAATGGAGAAGTTAACTAAACTAACTCATCACAAACACAGACGTAGTCCAAAAATATCGTCACCAGTTTCTGGCCCATCAAAATCCACAGATTCTGGCGAGAGAAGTTGGGAAACTTATCAAAAAGTAAAGTCTAACAGACAAGGCCGATTAAAAGTGAAATCCAAGAAACGTAAAACCGACGAAATTACCTGCCCAGTCTGTAATAAAGTCACTTCTGAAGACATTACTCTCCACGTAGAAATGTGTTTGCAAAGAATGGACACGAACGAAAACGTGAGTGAGGATGAAAACATCGATGTAGAAGGCGATGACGAAAAATTCGAAGAATACGAATGGGCTGGACAAACCAGAGTGCGAGCTTCGAGTCTACTAGAAGGAGGTTTTGCCAGTCTAGGAATGGGAACATCAATCAGCAAATCATCACCTGAAGAAGAAGACATAGACGTGAATATCGATGGTGATGATACACAGATTTACGGACCGACCCATTACACTGAGCAAGATATAGTCAACTCAATAACAGAAGAAAGTGCAACAGTTGAAATACCGCCATCTAGTGAAACAGAAGAAAAGTATAAAGAAGATTTTTGTGAAATGTCCAAAACTGTTGTGATTGATTCCCTGAAAATGAAAATTCGTGAATTAGAAGAACGTGATCTGATTAAAGAACAGTACAAATGTTTAATTTGTATGGGTAGGTACGTCACGCCGGTAGTTTCAGTATGTTGTTGGCACGTTCATTGTGAAAAATGTTGGCTGAAAACCCTTGCAGCTAAGAAAATTTGTCCTCAGTGCAACATGATAACATCGCCATCTGAGTTGAGACGTATCTACATATAAAATTCTGTAAATATAGCCCAAGAATTTTAAATCATATAATCGTTACATTTCAAACTAAATATTGTATACAGTCGCATTTTGCATTTCTTTATAAATTATTAACAACGGCTAAAGAAAAGTACCTATGTACGTAATGATGTATACTCAGTTTGTTTTTTTTTTATCAGAATGATATTTGATTTGGATTTAATTTCAATATATGTCAAAGTATAAAAACTAACTGCTTTAGTTTCTCATTATACTAATAATAATTAAATTTTATTTTGTGATAATATTATTTCTGTTGGGGTATGTGACCAATTTTTTTTTATTCATCATTTTAAAGTTAAGAGTGTATACGGGCTGTTTCCTTTAAAACAACCAGCGCTTTTTTGGGCGGACTAACAACTTTAGAGAAAAATGTTTTATACCAAAAATGATCAAGAATAAGGGGATAATGTATCAATAGTAACAAACGGAATATTTAACAAGTGGTTCTCAAACGGTTATTATATTTTTTTAAATGGCACCCTATATAATTTTTTAGCCCTTTAAATAGAATATTATTTTCTGATTTCAACGATATAAATATAGCATAGGGTTGTATAACAATTATTTCGAGAATAATGGTATTAAAAACTAGAAATAATGTAATAAAAAATAGGTTTACTACTAGCGTAACTAGGCAACAGACGTACCTGTGTATTGCATAGCTTATTGTAATATTATAACATTATGTCTAATGCCATTTTTCTCGAAATAATTGTACAACGCTATACCATATTTATATCGTTGAAATCAGAAAAAAATTCTCTATCTAATAGGCTAAAAAATTATATAGGATACCATTTAAAAAAATATAATTTTGTTCTGCCGTTTGAGAACCACTGGTCGAAATTTTGGTTTATTATTATTAATAAATTAGCCCCTTATTCTTGATCATTTCTTGTATATAACATTTTTTTCTAAAGTCATTTGTTCACCCAAAAAAGCGCTGGTTGTTTTAAAGGAAACAGCCTGTATATATATATATATATATATATATATATATATATATATATATATATATATATATATATATATATATATATATATATATATATATAGGATGGTGACTTGAACGACGCAGCATAGGGATTTCAATGGTAAAATCTTAATGTGCAGTTATTTGCTACCCTAATTATTTTAGAGCAAAATTGTATTTAGGTTTTTGCTACAGGAAAAATACTGTACCCGTATTTTTAAAAATTTGCTAAATATTAATAGAATGCGAGACAAACGGCAATAAAATTTCTGTGACGTCACCTGTGCGAAGTAATGCAAGCAATGACAGCGAAAGAGGTGTCTGTATCTATCTTCGCACAGGTGACGTCACAGAGTTTTTAAATGCCTTTCTTCTCGAATTCCATTAAAGTTTAACACTTTTTATTTTTGATGAAAGTCGTATACTCTATTGAATGTTTTGGAGGGGGATATGATAACTTACGCGTTTCTGATAAATTTTTGTTTTTATGCCCATTATATTCTTTATAACTAATTGCACATATTATAAAGTCATGTATTTTGGATGATTATGTTCATCAATAAATGAAAATTTTTATAGGCGACTCAAATCAAATTTTAATATTCCAATTTTAACAAAGGGTTCACTCTTAATTTTTTTTTTTTTTTTTTGGTATCATATTAACGTAGAGCGTTATTACTTTAAGCATGAGACACTGACGTCATGAACTTCGCGCAGCTGTCGTGAGATTAGTGTCTCTTTTTTAAAGTAATTGTACTCTACGGAGAAATTAAAATTTAGTCACATACCCGATTGTAAATACTACGTCATCGGTGAAATGAGACAAACATTACCATAATATACATTCCTTTAAATTTTAAATTACGTATATGTTACGAAACCATGAAGAGCAAGTTGCTTCCAGAAACTTGAAAACTCTGATGTAATTCTACAATATTTAGTTTGATCTCAAAACTTTTGGGCCAGTATGGTTTTTTCTTTTTTTAACAATGAATAGAAAATTAGGTTTATTTTTTTAATAAATTAGAACTTGATTTAAGATATTTTGTTATAAATTGAGCTATTTTATTATAGATCCATATAAAGCATTCTAGGCAAAATTGCCGTTTTAAAATTTCATCTAAATATAAGCGCAAAATCGTTTGAGCAAATTGTTATGTTAGAAACAGTAAAAGTCATTTTTAATATGAACCATTTAGGTCGTTATCAACGAGTTATAAATTATAATTAACTATAGGCAGGCAGATAACTGCTGTTTGCGAACACATTTGGAAGCCGACTATAGTTATATATTTATACTGCAGTAAAAAATAATTTGATATATTTATTGTACATAAAAAAAAAATCAGTTTGAATCATGTTAGGACAAACCTAATTTCCTAATTATGTATGTTTTATTTTATGGAAACCTAAAGAGTTTAGGGTACTTTTTTTGCGTAAACATACAAAAATGCCGTTACTCATAAACGATTACTTTTATACGAATTTTATTTATTTTTCAAAAGTGTATATATGAAAATTACCCTATTAATTAAGGAAAACTAATAATTGTACTGTTGATGAAAGAAACAATAAATTATAGTTCACTAATTTTATAAATATTCCATGTTTTATTTTTTTAACCAAAATTCCCAGTCACAAAAATATGTATATTAGTGAAAAAATTTGTTTAAATATATATTAGTTCGCAAACTACAAACACCCTAAGAACATGAAAAATGTGTACTCTGTAGCTCTAGAACTAAAACAGTTTGTCGACCACTGGTGAACTACGTCACGCGCCAAATTATGAACTTCAAAAATTCATATCTCGCTTATTAAGCAAAATTTTTAAGTCGCGTTTGCACTAAATTTTTTAATTAATCTTGTTCTTACAGAATATAAGACCCCCTTCATTTTTCAGTAGTAGAATTGCCTACTGTAGGGCTCTTATGAAAATTATAACGTTTGTATTTATATCTCGAAATCTAACAAAAATTGAGCATTGTTATTCGAAAATAATTTGAAAAACATCCTAAAGGAATGCAAACCAAAATCCAGTATAGACCAGAAAAATTAGGTTAGAATTTGCCTTTGGCGCGAGCTCATAGTTTGAATTCCCTAGTATAGGTTTCATATAGGAATTTAATTTTACAGACAAAAAAAGATATTTTGTAAAAGAAATTAAGCAGCTCTTGCTAATAATTTGATAGTTTGCGTATTCAGTAATAGATTGCAACAGTTTAAACCTGTAAAAATTGTAAAGTAAGAAAATTATTAGAAATTAAAATGCTTGGTGCAAGCAAGGATACCGTATATCGTTGACCCACCAGTAAATAGGACAGCACAATAGAAGATGAAGCATGCACGATCAAACTAAGACATACGTTCAATGAATTTTGTAGTGTTATATTATTATTTAAATTATTATAAACTGTGCACAGTTCATGTGAATATTATTGTACGAATCTGGAGATAAAGGATCGGTCTAGATGCTACTTATAATGCTTTGCATATGAGATTTACTTTTATCAGATTTTTCGGTCTCTAGAGCAAAAATTTCCTTGGTAAGAAATACATGGGGATTGAAATTATGTACTCAGCTTTATGAACCGAGTTTGAATTTCGCGCCGAAGTTTGACCGTTACACTTTTCTGGTCTATTAACTTATGTACATGTTACATGCAGGGTTGCCAGATTGGGGGATTTTCCCCTATTTTTAGGGGATTTTATCTCGTAGGGGAAAAAACAGGGGAATAGTTGTTCTGGGGGATTTTTCAGGGTACGGTTAACAAGAACTATAATTATAATAAAAGCCAAAAATATGTGACCAAATTTTTTTTAATGATATTGTTACGAGTGCGTCATGAATCCATACGGAATGAAGTTTCTTCCAAGGATATTTCTCCCACCCGTTTCAAATACAATGATTGTGTTTTAATTCCGATTCTACTTGGGCACATACTCTGGGTGTACTAACTTTGAACCATCCCAGAGTATGTTAAAAAGATTTAATTCTGAAAACATTTACAGATGTAAGGACAATGAAGTAGATATTATTGATGTATTTAATTCAGAATAAGAATAATTTTTAACGGTTGTATTATTATTTTTTAATATATTTTGTATTAGATGTGCTAGATAAATAACTTTTAGTTGGGGTATTTTTTCTTCAAATCTTGTTGATTTAGGGGATTTATAGATTTCATTTGGGGGAAATCAGTATCAGTCATTTGGCAACCTTGGTTACATGTACTTAGGAGATTTTTAATTTTTTTTTTGCATATTTCAAGTGGCATGAATTTTTTCGGAAAAACAAATACATCGGATCACCAAAATGGTGTACTGAATGCAACTATGACAGTTAGTTCAAGCGATTTATAAAGGAGGAAAAATGAAAATGTCCTAATTTGTTTTTTTAATAAATATTTTTGTACATAAACAACAAACAAATGAATGGTATTGTGGCACAGATATTCTGGTAGTGCAACTCTTGTAACTTACTTCATTGTGTATTTCTAACCTTAATTTTGCTGTAAACATCGGCAAATTTGTTTTGCAAATGTAATTTTAAATAATGCAAAAATGGATACTAAAAAACGAAAAATATCTGAAAATGATTCAAATGAGCAAGTTTTGTTGAACTATATGGATAATAGAATAAAATTAATGCAAGAAGTTCTAACACTTATTAAACCAAAGAAAATAATGTGTATGGCACCAGACTTTATGAAGGTAATTATTTCGTTTATATTTGATAACATTATTACAAATTTACAATTTTCAGAATATGCAAATATCAGTAGTAAAATCATTACTTTTAGAAGAACTGTTGGGAATATCAAATAAAAGACTTAGGTGCATCCTTACTGGTAACTTGTAATATTTAAAAACAATAATAATTGTAATTTTAATATTTTTAGGAATAGATCTTAATATTGATTCCAGTTCATCTTCAGAATCTGAAATTGAAGAAAAGAAACCTGCCGATAGTCTTTCTTTACAAGAAATATCAGATGAGAGTGAGGGCTGTATCGATCTTGAAGTTTCAGAAAAAGAAAGACTAGAACTGGAAAAAGGTGATTTATTTTGCGCTATGTATTTTAATACACTAAAAAAACTCCAAAATAAATGTTAAATATTTTCTTAAACAGAATAGACTGTCATACACTTTTGTAAAAATACTTTAATTGATGAGCATTAACGAGAAAAAAAAATGAAATTTGCATTGTTGTGTAGTTAGCTTTCAATTGAAATACGTATTATAAATTGTAAGTTCAGATATATAAAAAAAACAGTATAATAACCTATTAAAATAACAATAGGGGTTTCCAAGTCTACGGCTTTTAAAAAATACTTGATATCAATGTTCATCATGTATAACTAATATTAAGGTGAATGTAATCGTTAATTTTCTAATTTTTGTTACCCTAATATTAAAATGCAACTTAAATACACTTAAATCGAGCGCACAAAATTCAGTATCAGCCATGTTTGTGACGTAATGGACACTAACAAATGCTATTGGCTAATCGAACGCGCAAGCCACGCCTCCGCCATGTTCAGCTCTATGAACTCTATAGAGAACGGGCACTCAGCTGTTTCCGGTAACCTTCGAAACAGCTGATCTTGCTGCCCTGGCCTGTAACTGACTTCATTGGCAACCAACTTTCTTGGCGCTAATTCAAAATCTGAAGTCAGTTTGCCTTACATTTTGGTGAGAACAACAAATTTTCTAGTGTTTCATTGTGCGAGCTTAATAGGAGGTTTTTACAATGTCTATATATTTCAAGAACCTATCACCTGGCAATTTCGTTATTTAGCTAAAATCAAGTTAATTAGTAATATTGAGCCGTATGATTGCGATGAAAGTGAGTTTTCATAGGATATATCGGATTTTCCGAATATTTTGCCAATGGATATAATCAATTATCTTATTAGCACCAAAGTGTTTACACCCAAGAGTAATTAAACGCTTTTCGGAATTATAAGCATAAAGTTTTATCAGAGCAGTTGACGATATAGAAATTTGAAAGAAATGTATTAATTAAAGGATAAGGGAGTAATTTAATATTGAAATGAAGTGAAATATTTATAACTTCTATACTCCAAATACAATATTTTAGCTCATAAAATGAAACAAACCTTTTTAGTTTTTCTAGAGTTGTTGCGGGGTCATTGACCTCTAACAATTAAAATTTGTCTAGAATTATAAATATTAGTCTACAAATTACTTTTTCATGAAATTTTTCTTCTAAATAGGTATTATATTTTCAAAATATGCTTATAAAGGTATTTATTTTAAGTTTAAATTTTCGTTTATTAATGTAACAACTTCACACCGTACGGGGCAGCAAGATCAGCTGTTTTGAAGGTTCACGGAAACAGCTGAGTGCCCGTTCTCTATACTGTTGCTGGGCGGGGGAAGCCATACCAGAATTGTGTTATCTTTAGATTTATATACTTAAAATAAAAAATGGCTCATATAAAAGTTTTATTATTGTACATATACTATTTGATGGCAGATGTAGATATTTTTTATAAAGTCAGGTTTACAAGATACGACTATCAACTTTTATTTTTCAAATGGCAACCTATAATTATTTTAATAAAATAGAAACCGCCATTTTTTTCTCTTTTCAACGATGTATTATTTTTTATTAATGTATTTGAAAAATTTCGAGAAAAATTAGATAATTTAGAAATATTAGAAATAATTTTTAAACAAATATTATAGGTGGTAATATTAATTATTTCTTTATAGTTAAAGACAAAATTATTTAAGTTTTTGTGTTGTTTAAATAATTTTTTATCGAAAATAAATGCTTATTCTTTTAATAATTTTACTTGACAACGTGATGCCTCCTCATCTCTAATTCATAAGAATTTCACTACGTGGCGCATTGAAAAATGACGTCAGGGTGCAATAAAAATGTAAAAGGTCCATAAACACCACATAAAATGACAGATAATTGCGTAGTTGCCAGTTTGATATTAAAAAAGTTTTTATTTGTAAATTCATTCCTGTGGAGTTCTAAAATTTAAAACTATTTGCCGGGGTCGCGTATAAATTTGAAATGCCGCCATTAAACGGTACTAAATTTTTAGTTTACAAAAATTAAATGGTCTATCTACACTAGGTATATGAAATTCATATATTAAATATTTGAAAGATGTCCTCCTTTATTACTAAAAATTTTAACACCCCACTTTGACTAATATTTCTAATTTTTTATAAACTATCAAAAAAAAAAACGGTATAATAACCTATTGAAACAACAATTAACATTGCATTTTTATTTTTCTTTATAGATAATGCTAATTATAGTAAATCAAATTTTGACATTAAAACGGAATTAGTAAAAGATGATAAAAGAAAAGATAAACATAAAAAGAGGAAAACTAGTAAAAAAGTACCTAAAACGGAGGGTGAACCAGTTGTTAATGTATTAAATCTGTTAGAGTTACAAGCTCGCGCGAGAGCAATACGATCTCAATTAGCTAATGAATTGCTATTGGATAAAGAAGAAAAAGTTGATGAAAATAAACCGGACACAACCACAACAAACATTGAAGAACGTCTTACACTTGATGAAAATTCTTCTGATTCAGTTATCTGTATAAGTCCAGATAATTTGTCAGTTGTTTCTGTTAAATCAAATAGTGACCATGAAAATACAGAAAAATGTACAACAGATAAAAATGTTGGCGATAAAAATAATGAATGCAAAACCTCAGAAAATAATGCAAGTACTTCTAAAAATCAGGACGAGAGTTCACATGAAAGCGAAGAAGAAAAAGGAACAGGTAATATTGTCATATAATTTTTAAACGGAACAATATTTTCTTTCACCAAAGTTTATATTTGACATCAAATCGTATCCTCTAATTATCCTCGGATTAATAGGGTACTATACCATAGTCAAATTTTAACTATCTTAAATAAGAAGATGAAAATATACATAAATTAATGAGTATTAGTCAAAAAAATTTGTTTCAATATTGATTAGGTCGCAAACTACAAGCGATTAAAGTTGATTACTAATTAGGTATGACGCGTTAGGTCCTAAGAATTTGATTGGTCGCCTGATTTTAAAACCCAGATTCGCGCGTCTGCTGCGGTTAACTTTAAAAGATTATGAACTGTCACGTTGTTGTATAACCTAACAAAAAATTTACAGTTTTATGTTTCATGAATTTGTTTAATTCTAATATCTAGGAATATTAACAATAATAATATATTTATAATTAAATCAATTTATAATATGTATTAATTAAATTAATAATAATAACAAATCAAACAAACAAACACTAGCGCCATCCGCCGTCATACTTTGTGTCATAATATTGTCAAACTGTTTCAATGTTCTATAATTTATTAAGAAAAAAATGCTTATTATTTATGTTATTTATGCTTAATAATAATTTCTTCGTGAATATAACGTATAAGTTTTTATGTAAAAATATTTCAGCTATGCAAACATGAAAAAATCTGTTCTCTCTAGAACTAACAGTTTGTCGACCACTGGAAGTACCAGCTACGTCAAGCAACAAATTGTTAACTTAAAAAATTCATATCTCGCTTATTACGTAAAATTTTTAAGTCGCGTTCGCACTAAAATTCTTATTTCATTCTGTTCTTACAGAAAAAAAAATTAAAACAAAAATGGTATAGGACCCTATTAAAACTGTCTCCACAAATAAATGCCCAAATTAATGTCAATTTGTATACAAGATAAAAACTTGATCACCATAATTAATTCCTTGAGTTAAAGCTTCGTTCTCGAATTAATAGATCTGTCCCTTAAAAATAACTTCCTTCTCAGAATAGTAGATTTGTCACTAAATAAATCAAATACCGCTGCGAAAATTCACCGTAGAAACAGAACTAATTTTTGCCCAACATTAAATTCCAGCCCCTCCTTCATCCCAGTTAAAACCACGATCAATGTAGTTCTTGCCGTCCTTGAAAAGTTAAGGATGTTGTATTACACATCGATGGGAGCCAGCACGGAGCAAAGCGGAGTGATTTGCTTCCGACGGATCGACAGTGTAGCGTTTTATCAAATTGTTTCTTATATCTATTGTGTGCGGTAAACTTTCCGCGTTGATAAAAATTTAATTTTTCTACAGTCTATATAAAAAGTAGCCATTTGCGTTCTCTTTTGTCAACGCAAAATGTCACTTTGCCGCTCTAGACCGACAAAGTAGAAAAAACGCTCGCTGTCCAAATTTCTAACTATACAATGTTGAGAAATGTCACTTGTCTACATTCTTAATAGAAACGTTTAGTCAGGAACTAATGGCACTGTAGTTACACATTTACCACCTTCACAAGTCAATCTGGCATATAACTGCTCTGTCGGTATCGTCGGTATATTACATAACCCAACAAAATGGCGCCCTGCTATGAAAATAAAATATGGCATTTATTTACGAAAACGAAAGTATAAAATGCTTAGATTAAATTAAAATTAAATATAAAATAAAGTGTGTGAACAGTTGTGCTGCCACCTGCAAAAGTTTCGCGTGAACGCTCCCAGTGGACATCCACTTTTCCACTGCACTAGTTTAATGTACTTGACACAAATAAATTATACAAAACTTATAATATTCATTACAAAATTGGAATTAATTTTTTGTAAAAACGAAAGCCAAAACAATAACATATTTGAATACGTTCCTATCTTCACTGCAGAACTGTTGAGTAGTACTGTAAGTACAAAGTGTACATTCTATTATTTTTTTTATGGTGGAGGACTGTAGAAAAAATCTTGTGTGTGTTTCGAGCGCAAATGGACATTGTCGATTTCGAGAGAATGCCGCGCTCCCGCGTCTCGCGCGTCAACAACCTCTCAATCGACAATGTTCCATTTTGCGCTCTTAATACACAAATAGCTATTTCGGGTGACATATTTACAATTTTTAAATAATTGTTTTCAAATAATTTGGTCATACAGTTTTGGGGGAAACCTATTATTTGATAATTGACAATATTTCCTGATAATTTTATGTTAATTTTTAAGGAATCGTTTTGCTATAATTTGGTGACAGATCCATTATTTTGAGTACAAACCATATTAATTATTAACTTCAACGCCGATTTAATTGGTAATAGCGAAAATCATACCAATTTTTAAATAAGTTTCTTTCTTCAATAGATGAAGCAGCTTCAGATAAATGGAAAACAAGATGGCTAGAAAGTAATAAAGTCCAACAAGCAATGAAATATTCAAAACTTTATAATAATTTACGGCAGTCAAGAAAACAGAAAAATAGCCCATCATCTAAAGAAAATGTAGATTACAAAAATTTGGAAACAGACTGCGGCAATTCTGAAAAAAATAATGACATTGTTGATGACAATGAAAACACTTCAGAAAAAAATGATGACATTGTTGATGATGATGACAATGAAAAAACTTCAGAAAAAAATTGTGACGCATCTGATAAAAATGATACTAGTGAAGTAAACACTGTATGTTGTACCGAACCTGAAACAGAATAAAGAATTTTGCTTGTCAAATAAATAAAATATATCATGCTGGCTTATTATATTATTTTTGTAAGAAAGACGAAATAAACTATTGTTCCTTAACATAAAATACGTTTTATTAACATAAACCCATTGTATAATTTAAAAATAAATATCTCACTCTTATGCAAAAAAAGACAATCTTCAGTATTAAGTTACAACGAATTAAACATTTTATGACGTGACGGATATCGATTTAATTCTATTGGCCACAATATGAAAGCTGAAAATCCCGCTTATAATTCCACAGCGCCTCGCCCATTGGCAGTTTTGGTTTACATCACTAGCACCAACGATCAAATATAACTAGACAAAACTTCATTTGGATTGTTTTGATTTCGGCTGGCTAGACAGAGAAACTAGAGATAGAGATTTGTCTAGTCCGAGTATTTCTCACTAGAGGTCACAACTGAGGCCACGTAGAGTATCAGTGTTTAGTTTGAACGTTGCTCACTAGAGTCGCAAGTGTTCTTAGTTAAAATTTCGTGGTTAACATTTAAGGTTAACATTAAATAATTTATAAGGTTTAATATTAAAGAAAAATCAACGTGTCACTCACAAAACCACTAAAACTACAAAATAAAGACAAAATACACATGCTATTACGTGGCCTCTAGTGAGCAACGTTCAAACTAAACCCTAGACTATACACCGACACTCTACGTGGCCTCTAGTGAGAAATACTCGAACTAGACAAGACATATCTCTATCTCTAGTTTCTCTGTCTAGCCAGCCGAAATCAAAACATTCAGTGAGGAGGGATAGGGAATGTTTTATCTAGTTATATTTGGTCGTTGACTAGCACCGCTATATCAAACTTTTGCATTGCACTTACTCGAATATAAAGTAAATACCATAAAATTGAAAAAAAATACTTTTTTGTTTGTATTAAGTTTAATTAATATTAATTATGGCTTACAAAAGGTAAAATATATTTTTTTATATTAAAAAATATATATATCTGCTCACACTGTTTTAGTGTCACTGGACAAACGCCGGTGACGTCACGAACTCTTCCCAAAACTTTAAAAAATATTTTGCTGAATATAAGGAATTTTCATATCGGGTTTTCATTAATCGTCACATGTCTGTACAAAGTTACATAAAAAGCAATAAAAATTGGTTTATGGGTAATAGAAGACCCCATTGAAAATAATTTTTAAAATGAATTAATAGGGGATTCCATCATTTTTTAAATATAATTTCATCTGAACGTATAAGTAAAACTAAGACTGTCGGTGAAAAAATTCCTATTAATAAGCGAGTTATTGTCCTCCAAAATTTGAAAATATAGATGTGACGTCACGAATATAAGTTTTTATATCAAACTATTTTCTTCGTGGACCTAAATGTTCTTGAAATATATGCTATTTCTAAAAAATAAATGAATATTATTATACTGTACAAGTCTACATGATTTATAATTGAAAATGTATTTAATTTTTTTCCTAATTTCTCTTAAATCAATTGCGCTGTAATCCCCTACAGATTCAAAATCTATTACATAACGCACTCAGCTATGCAACTTCAATAACAAATAGTGTACCAAACATTGTAATTATAGAAAATATATAATTATGAAATATTGTGAACGTGATTATTCTAGTAATTTCATATTTGGCGGTTGTAATAAATGCTAACTTCATACAACTTACAACAGATTTATTACAAAATGGCTGTTTATTTTTTTTATTATTTATTTCGAATTTTTACACACTGAACGTTAAAACTATATTACTTTTATTAACTTTTCAATAATAATGCAATAATATTATAATCAATTAGTACTCATTTGTAGTTATTTCGTTTCGTATTTTAAACACCTTAACCTATCCAATCTGAACGTTGTCGTTGTGCAACATTCTGATTCTGGGTATTCTTCTTCTATATATTAAAATCTGTTATTATTGAAATATTTCATTTATTTCTTTATGACATTCTATTTTTATGTTATATAAAAATTAGATATGAAATATAAATAATAATATTATTCCTCAATGTATGTATACAAGCGTACTTTCATACAAAAAATGACAAGTGGCCATTCCCGCGTATATGTATGTGAGTTATTCAAGCACAATGTTATGTGATGCAAATGTTTATTTGTTTCAAATCCAGTATGTAACCGTAAAACGTAAGAAGTTAACAAAAATACATTGATTTCAAAACATAAAATGGGAAGATATAAATTTCCTGGAAAACCAACGAAACATGTTAATAAAAAACGTGTGAATGTTTTGTCAAGTCCATCGACAAAAAGAAATGAAACGTCAATTGGTTATAACGAAACTTCAAACACATTTGACAATTGTAACACTCATTCTGATAACTTGAAGGTAGTGTATTATGTTTAATTTACTTTTTCACTTAATATTTGTTTGTGTTTGGTTTCTAGCATACAAAAATATCTCCAGAACTAAATATGCAAGAAACTCAACATGGCAAATCTAAAAACAAATGCAATGCAGCTACTGAACAGTTGAAATGCACAAATGTAAACAATACACTAACGGAAAATAACAAAAGCAGTGATTGTGAAAGGTTATCCGTAGTTAGAAGAACTAACAAATCTAATTCATTTTTGTACAAAAATTATCATTTAAAACATGATAACTCAAAATCAGCCAGAAAAAGATTGTTGAGAAAAAGTTCAGAGCTACGTATTGTCAGTAAAACCGATGTACATGAATCAGTTTCCAAGAAAATCACTGCTTGTAATACAAGAAGATCTTTGTATCGTAGAAAGAAGAAAATTAAAGATAAAAGCATGACGTCACGAATTCATGATCGAGAATCCACAAATTTAGTTGGAAAATTTGTATTGCCGAGCAAAAGCTTACATTCTTCTCGAGTTATCATTCCCAACAAACGTTTTATTAACAGTGAACAAATTGAATCCAGAAGAAACCGAAAACCTAAAGTGGATAAAATAGTGCACAGCAATAACGAAAAAATCGAAAGCAGTATTAGTCACAAAAAGCAGCAAGTAAAAAACGACCAACCAGTGTCAAATGTTACCGAATTCTGTTTACCGAAAGAAAGTACTAGTAAAGATTCATCGGATATGGTTATAATAGATTCAACCGGGACTACAACTCCGAAATCATGCAGCAAGTTGGTTCTGCGGAAGGCGAGACTTCAGCTCCGAACGCATGTATCTGGCGACATGGATGGGCCGTTTTCATCAAGCTATGCAGCATCGACTCCTAATCCACCAGGAACAGTGACTTGTGGTGTATGCGGTGCGGTTCGGTTCTACAGATTTGTGAAACAAGCGCGGAAATTTAATATATATAGTTGTGAATCGTGTCGAAAGTTCATTTCTAAAATGATTAAAAGACAGTCGTGTGCAAAAAACTGTACCATCTCAACGCTGGTTTGCCATAAAGGACAGGGTAAGAATTTATTTCAAATTATTTGGTTTTGTTATTGACTTCCAAAATACTTTTGAAATGTATACATAATGAGTTTTTTTCCTGATTACTATTGATAACTTTATTTGAAGAGAGACGAGAAGAGAGAGAAAGTATTAATGTGTTATAATCCAAAAATATACAGTTACTTGAAATGCTGAAATTTCTGGGAGATTTTCTCTCGGATTTTCTTCTTAAATTTTAAATCGCTTTTACAAAACTGTAATATCCTGAATTAGAATTATATTTTTAGACGTACATGTAGTTTAACATACCTATCTCCATTTGTTTTCAGTGTTTTTGCTGTATTATTGCTAAATTGCGTATAATTTAATAACATGTAAAATCAACAGCCCGTTTACCTATTTTCCGAGCTATTTCTGTACCGTTGTATATGTGACTGTAAATATGAGAAATTCAGTAAATATCACGATCATATATGCATATACATTTATGAATATTGAAGGTCCTGAGTTCGAAATCCAACTAGTGTATGTGTTTATTAGGGTTCATGATTTCTCGAGCTTATCAATTTCTCGGGTCTCGAGAATTCTCGAGGGTAATATCTCGGTTCTTCTCGGGTTGTCGAGAAATTTACATTTACGTATTTTTCTGCATATCTTTTCGGTTCAAATAATGAAAAATGTCACAAAATTAAAAATATATATCATAAAAAATATCTTCTTATAAATCAACAAATTAAGTGGTTTTCTCTCTCAAATAAAAGTATCAAAATAATCATAAAACCTTTATTGACAGTTTTAACTTTCATAGGAACTAACTAAATTATCTTCTCTTGAAAACAAAATCTAAACAAAAAATAACAAAATCCGAGGCAAAATCTCTTTCTTAGGAACATTAGGAACTAAAATTATCTACTCTTAAAAACAAAATCTAAACACATAACAAAATTTCTTTCAAAGAAACATGAACCAAAATTAGCTTCTCTTAAAAAACAAAAATAACAAAATCTCTTTCACATAAACCAAAATTCTACGAAATCCAGAGCTAAGCTGTCTTATATAATTATAATCACAGCACCATTTTTGGCAGTTTAATTATGAAAAAAATCAACTTAAAACTTTGCAAGATCAACAAAACAATTAGACTGCTTACGCAGTCCCATAAAATGATTTCTCGAGTTTTCGACTTTTCTCGAGCTTCATTTTCCGGGAATTCTCGGGAACCCTAGTGTTTATCCTCTTTTAAATTTTATGAAAAAGGTACAAGAAACACAACGGTTACAGAAAAAGTATCATCGTTAACAGATTAATACTAATATTTTCTTACATCTTTTTTTGAAAAGGAATAATAATACAATCAATTACCTAAACAAATAGAAATGCACCTAATATGGGCCCTATTCTGTAACTCGGTGGTTAATTTTTAATCACTGGTTAAAATTTTTATCCTAGTAGATATTGATTTAACAACTAAAAATCCTTCCTTTTGTTATATATCAACATATTTGATTGGTTAAAAATTAACCACTGAGTTACAGAATAGGCCCCATAGTTGATAGTATTGGTATTATTACTGGCATTTAAATCGTTTGGTTTTTTCGCACTTAGATTTATTATTTTAATTTAATTAATTTTATTTTGTAAATATCTTCATTAGGTACATTTCTATTTCTGTAATTAAGATATTATTGTAATCAGGGCAAGAAACTGGAAAAATAAAGAGTAATGGTTCACCGAAATCGAGAACTTAATTTTTAAAATCGTTTTAAAACGTATTTTGTTTAAAAACTGGTTTTTAAAACAGTTGAACAAACCAATAAATAAAATCATTCAGGGAAATGAACTCATTTACATATAATTTTTGTTTTCCACTACCATCAATAATTTTGTTTCAACGATCACAAATACGTTAGATGTAACTTCAAAGCATTTGTTTTGTTTTCGACTGGACAGAAAGAGACAACTAAGGATAGAGATATGTACAGTCTCCTCACGGAGTATTCGGTAGATGTCACTGCTTGTTCTATTAACATGAGCTGTACTATATTTGAAACATTTGACTTATTATTAACGAAAAGCAATTATAAAATGTATGAAACAAATTGATATTAGGATAAAAAGAATTGTATATAATTATTTATATTGTTCTATTGATTTTTAAACAATATTGTTTTAGTGTACATGCTTCTTATTCTATTTGTAGTTTTTTCTAAATTTATTTTTGTGGTGGATCCGGATTTTAAAATAAATGTCTAAAATTAAATTGATCAATTGAATGCCATGATTATTTAATGGAACCTGGTCCAGGATATGGTTATGAATACAGTCCAAAATTCCCGTAGGTAAATTTCGCATGGTAGTAATAATTAATTGTTTTTTAATTAATAAGAGTTTTTAGAATTACGCACATTTTATTTCAAAACTCACTTGAAACAGATTCATAGAGAATAATGAAACTGTAAAACTTTGAACAAACAAAACTGGGTCTCGATTTTGTAACTTTAAATTCTGTCTGATTTCAAATTCTATCGGAATTGGGTTTCCCCCACTACGAATTCTACTGCTACAGTAGAATTTGAAATCTGACAGAATTGCGATTTCTCCAATTCTTTCTTAGGATAGATTTCAAATTTGAAATCTGACAGAATTGAGATTTCCCCAATTCTTTCTCCGGATAGATTTCAAATTCTACTGGTCTGGAGCAGTAGAATTTGTAGTGGAGTAAACCCAATTCTGACAGAATTTGAAATCAGACAGAATTTACAAAATCGAGGCCCGAACGACTTCACAACTTCCAAAGGAGCAAAATGTCACAAATACGTTATATGGACCGTAGAGACATCTCTCGACAAACTTTAGAGTAGACTTTATATATCTCTATCTTTAGTTGTCTCTTTCCGTCCAGCCGAGAACATAACAAACAATTGTGACGTATAGGGCATGTTTTATCTAGTATATTTGTGGTCGTTGGGTTTGGTTAAAAACACGTTTTTAATTTGACATACTGTTAACCGGTTTCTAGTCTGTGCTGTAATGTAATTGAAAATATACAGGGTGTTATGTAAGTAATGTGCCATAGTTAATGGTATGATAAAAAGAACTGAAAGAAATTATATGCTGAAATTTATTCTCCACAGTCTGTCAAGCTGTCAAAAAACAATATTTGCTGGTTGTCTTTCTTAAATGACGTTAAATTTGCAATAAGTGGCATAGTACTTAGATATTTAGAAATGCCTGTTACTTTCACTTATCAAGAATACACCGACATGCATTTGGTTCACAGAGAAGTGCGCCAAAACAATCGCCATTAATAAGAAGTGCCTTATCCATCTTCTGCCTCTGAACTTAAACCTTTAAAAATGACAAATCATTATTATTGGTCCATTTTGAATTTATTTATTTATTTATTTATTTATTAATAAATCGATCCAACAGGATACAGGATCCCAATTACAGGACGATTATACGGTATACAAATACAAAAACGAATGTATTGAGACAGTAAACACAGTAAATAAACATATAAGAAATGTAACAAGTAACTTAACCCGAAAAGTATTTAATTAATGTACTCTTAAATTTAAAAAAGGAGTCGCCAAATATGTCAATGTCAATAGTACATGATATATTGTTATACGCTACACAGAGTTGTCTTATTGGAGATTTCAATTCATAATTAGTCCTAGCTGTTTTACAATGAAATGGTATTTTATTTCTTGAAGTGACTCGTGGAATATGAAAAGGTATAAGCTCAAGACTACATGGGTCATCAATACAGTTATTAATTAATTTGTATAAGTAGAGAGATAATTAAAAATTTCGTCTACTACTTAATGGCACCAAGTTCACTTCAGGCAATAAAACGAAATAATCATGGGTGAAGCTAGGATATTGTCCATGAATTTTAAAATAACAATATTTGATAAATTTATGTTGGACAGATTCAATCTTAGTTGTATATTTATGATATATTGGATTCCAGATTTGTAGACAATATTCTAGCTTAGAGCGGATGAATGCACAATACAAGCTTTTTAATGTAGTTATTTTACAGAAAGACCGACAATTTCTAATTACAAATCCAAGATTTTTGTAGGATGATCTTACAGTAGTCTCAATGTGTACATTAAATGTTAATTTTGTGTCAAATATAATCCCAAGATCTTTAAACTGAGTTACTCTCTCAAGTGAATTAGTTTCCATATGATATGTATAAGTGTAAACGTATTTTTTAACAAAGTAACTCATTATCTTACATTTGCTGTAATTAAAGAACAATTTTGAGTTCTGGGACCATTTTAAAATGTTGTTGATGTCATATTGTAAGAGATTGCTTTTACAAATACAGCAAACATGTTAGAAAATAAATTATTGCAGACTACGTTACATTAAGTGGTATCGTATGGCACATTACTTACATAATCTGTATTTTTAACAGTGGTTTAATTTTTTTTACTGACAGAATCTTAATTGTTGTTAGGTATGTGTCATGTGCCACCAATCGTACGAAGCCAACAATGGAAACTGCTACGCTGTGCATACAAAGCCCGATGTCCAGCCTGTTGGTTGAAGATGTGTCTACAATCATTTCAAATGCCATCACAATTAAAATTAAATCTAACAAAAATGTTGCCTGAAAATATGAGAGCATATGACAATTGCAATACGAATGATACCGCACCCAATATTAATCACGGTAATATTTCACAAGAAAATTTTAATACCAATGATGCTAGTCAATCTACATTACAAGAACAAGTAGGGAAAGTACTGGAATCATCCATATCCCCAGTGAGATTAGATATTTTGTCTTCAAAAACAGACACTCTTCTGAAAGATATGAAAAATAATGAAAAGTATCAAAAACCACGAACTCGAATAGGATCCCAAAAGAAAAATGTAATATTAGCAAATAAAGAATCATCAATTGCTAATTCTGATTGTACAAAAAGGCAGAAAATTGACCTAAAAGGACCTAGAGTTAAACATGTTTGTCGCAGTGCATCCATAGTACTCGGACAACCAATTGCTACTTTTGCGAGAGAATGCAGTCCTAGTCTTGATGACGAAATAGGGAAAGACAGGCCTTTATGTGAGGATCCCAGTGAGACAGATGCCTGTATTAATTGCAATTCTGTATCTAAAGATGCATGTGCCAATGCAGTACGCAAGAAGTGCTCTGCTATAGTCGCAAATAAATCAAATCAGAAAGTGTCAGTAGAAAATAGTATTGTACCATTGACTGCAAATGAAATTGCTACAGTGGGTTCGTCACATTCGACAGATGAGGTAAAGTTATTTTTTTTTATTAAAAATTATCATTTTACTATAATATAATATATTGGGTGACTACTAGAAATTTATTATTTGGGGTGAACACGAGAATCCGTAACATACGCGTTTAATATGGGAAAACAGCTTTTCCCAAATATCTATCCCTTAAAATATTATACAGGGTGTTGACGGTCAAGTGCGAACATAAGGATTTTAGTTTCACGCAATTTCCTGATCTCCTATTTATTTTACGGCAAAATCTGTAAAGTGCAAAGTGCTTCAGAATAGGATAGTTCAGTAATGAGGCGCGGGCGGACACGTGACTTTGACAAGTGCTTGTAGGGCCCATCAGGGTTGCCAAGTATACAGCTTGTGTACCTTGCCTGTGTTGCCAAATCAATTTGAGTTTAAAATTAACAAATAAAATTGTAAAACTAGTTCATTTTAATGAATATCATATTGTTTTATTTTCCGACACCTTAACTTAATTTAATGTGAAGCACAAGACATTCAACAATCAACTGATGGTTTCCTCAAATTTAGCGCGTGAAGAAAACTTTGTATCGTAGATGGCAGCACTAACACCACTATTTTTATAAAAATTATTTTAAAAATTAAGTTAAGGTGTCGGAAAATAAAACAATATGATATTCATTAAAATGAACTAGTTTTACAATTTTATTTATTAATTTTAAGCTCCAATTGATTTGGCAATACAGGCAAGGTACACAAGCTGCATTCTTGGCAACCCTGATGGGCCCTACAAGCACTTGTCAAAAGTCACGTGTGCTCCCGCGCCTCATTACGACATATACGGCGCGCTTCATTTAAACTACTGTCCTACCGGTAAACACATCTTTCAAAATGAATCTTATTGCCACAGCAAATAAGAACTATAATTTTAAGCAGTTCATTTCGTCGCCGATATCTTACTTAAATAAGAAAACTTAGCTATTTAAGCTATCATTCAGTTAAGTTTGAATATTACCCTTTCAATTAAACAAAACATATTATCCTAATTAGTAATAATAATTATTCTATTTAAGTTTTATTTTTTTTGCATGGAACTGCATGTTCGTTCAATGTCGAACATGTTCGTGAAACATCGCGTGAAGCGGCCGGAAGGGCCCGTTTGAAAGACAGCGAACTATTTTTATATTACAGTACCCTAAGAACACGACATATTATTAATATATTAATTTGGATAGACAGAGTTATTTACGTACATTAAAATTAAAAAGAAAAATCTAAAGTTTTGAAAAGTACTGATTTGAAAATGCTTAAAAACGCCAACAAACAAAATCTCAGTCGGTATGTCGGTAAACTCTCGGATATGTTTGAAGCTGCGCAAACTTGATGCTCTGTAGTTCAGAATGTGCAGAGTTGGTTTCAATTTGAAATAAAACCTTTGTTATTTATTAATGTGTATATATTGTATTACAAAGTAATAGAAAAATGTTTACAATTTGATGTTATTAATATCTCAAAGTTAACTTCTTCATAATAACAACAATATCAGCATTAAATTACAAGCCTTTAAATTACAACCCTTATGTGTTCTGTCAATAGAGTCTACTTTGAAAGTATTGTTTTTGCTTAGGGCAGTACTTCATATTTCGCGCTATACTCCGACGTCACACTATTCTACCCCATTAAAATTTAAAACTGTTTTTGTATTTTTTTATTGTTTTTAGTTCTTTCACAATTTTAAAAAGAAATTTCAAAATATTTGTTACCTCGTAGCAACATCCAGGACATTTGCTTTCTTTTTTCTGGTTTTCAAAAATTATTTTTAAACGTCAATCTGACTTATGAAAAATAAATCCCTAAATCTTTAATAGAACAATGATACGTTCCTTATTCGAATAAATATTAATTATATAATTTATTTAAATAGTAGAAATGGGCTATAAGATCCAGAAGAATTTATTTTAAACGAAAAAAGAATTGTGAAAAATTCATGGACCTCGCTGGGATTTGAACCCAGAGCCTTCCATTCGCTAGTCGGACGCTCTACCAGTGGAGCCACGAATTCCCATTGAAGTCAATGAATCTTTCACAAATCTTTTTACTCGTTACGATTTGTAAAAAGGCCTATATATGCAAGAACACTGTTTCAGTACCACTGGACCGACATCGGTGACGTCACGAACTCATCGCAAAATACACAATTTTATAAAAACCACAAAAAAAATTTGGTGCCTAAATAGTTAAATTTGCGCCTTTGGTGCCCGAGTAAACTTAATTTAAAGACGTAGTTCAAATGGATTTAGTATGCATTATTTTAAAAAATAAACGTTATTTAAAATGTAAAATTAAATTAAGGAACATGTTACAAAATAGGTATTTGACAGTTTGAACGTTCATTTCTTGAAATAACGCATACTAAATTTGTTGTTACCACGTCTTTAAATTATTACGTTTACACCAAAAATTTAAATTTAAGAAGTTTAAGATTTTATTCTCAATCTTTATGCCACAGTTTCTCGTGTTCACCCCATATAGGAAATGATTTTTTTTTATTTTGCTATAGTTACTTAGCTTGGCGCTCTGAAATATACTGAAAATTGCGAATTCCATTTTGAATTCTTTTCATAAAATTAAAAAAAAATGATTGATTTAAATCTGAATAAATTTTGTATTTACAACTTTCCCTTAAAATTAATAGGTAAATAACTACAGCAAAATAAAAAAATTAACATTCCTTGTAACCTTGAATAAATTTAGTGTTTATAATAGTAAAATCATTAATTCACATCTAAATAATAATAGAAAATATTTAAAATCCATTAAACTATTTTTGCTAATATAATTAATTTCCAAAAACTCTTATTTCTGCATATCCTAGAAAGTCTTTAAAATCTGTGACGTAGAAGGCTATACATATACATAGAAAGGGATGAAAAACGGGAGACAGCATGAGTTTTGAGTCATATGATCAGCAACTCAGCTAGGTTAGGTTAGTGTTGTTGAATTTACAGAATGGCCAACAGTTAGGGAATTATGGAAATGTCAGGGAATTTTATATTGCCTGGAAAAGTCATGGAATTTTATTAATTTTGAGGGAAAATATATTTTGTTTTGTTGCTCTTTTGTGCGGAGAGAAATAAATTAAACAATTTTAATGATGCACGTATTTTTAAACTTTTTTTTTTTCAAATATTTGTCTTATTTAATCATCGAAAGTATTAATGGGGGATTCCATCATTTTTTTTATAATTTCATCTGAAAGTATAAGTAAAACTAAGCGAGTTATGATCCCCCAAAGTCACGAATATAGGTTTTCATATCAAACTGATTTTATGGACCTAAATGATTTTGAAATACATGCTAATTTCTAAATTATATTTATAAAAAATAAATAAATATTATAAAACTGTATGTCTCCATACTTTATAATTGCAAGTGTATTTAAATTATTATGTTTAATTCCAGAAATTTATATTCAAATAAAAACTTTTTGACTATTGGAGTGCTGGACTAATGGCCACACCTCCGCTATTTGAATTTCTTTACTTCCATTGGTAGTACGAAGCTCCTCCTAATATGTTATTCGTTATATATTTGTAGGCAATTTTTCAGCCGCCAATCAAAATATTTTCATATTTGTGATGAGCCGCTATAACAAAAAACCCCTTATTTCTGAAGTATTTCAATTATATCAATTTTATTTTTTTGTTAATATTCATTACTAAGCATATACTTTCGTATTTTTTTTTTTTTACTAATTTCTCTTAATTCGATTGAGCTGGAATACCCCATTAAAGTTGTTCTCTCCACCCTTTACAATTTTTTTAAATTGTTCAAATACTTTGTCACGTTAACAATGTGGATTACAAGATCAAAATGTATATAGAAACAATTTTTGAAACAAACCATATGTAAGTTATGGAAAAAATTAAATTTCGTCAAGGAGTCATGAAAATGTCTTTGAAATTGTTGGCCACCCTGATTCACTAGTGACTTAATATGCCTGTAATACATCGTAGCTCTGTACCTTGTTTGATAATAGTTCCATTTCGACACGATTTCAAGCAAATATCAAGTGGTCAATCCAAAATTAAATGCTAGCAGATGACACATGTAATCTTCATGTAATAGTAAAGTTCGGCTTTGATCGGCTAATTCCGCCATAAACGTCAAGAAGAGCCACATACGTCATTAGAAAATATACAAATATATATATATATATATATATATATATATATATATATATATATATATATATATATATATAATATAATATAATATAATATAATATAATATAATTTTCAAAAATATATTTTTCTATTTCGATGTCTGAGTCTATCAACGCATTGAAAACGCGTCAAGGAGATTTATAAACGCATTGCTTTTGGCGCATTTCGTTTTCTAGAGGTGGTATGACTGTTTTCAAAACTGACATATAACCTTAAATTGCTGGAAGTCAACAATGAATTTTCATGTGTGAAGTTAGCGGGAAGCGCTACCAACATAATTAATAAAAAGGACCAAGACACATTTTTGACAAGTTGCATTTTTAAAAATTACCTCTATAGAAAAAATAGTATAAACATGTTTCATAAGGCCTGTTATCGCACCCGTCCTTCGTAAAACTTGGACTCGTACGTAAATAGATAGTCCCGGATTTTTTTTGTCAGTGAACATGGGCGTATACAACGACCAAATATAACTAGACAAAACTTCACTTGGTTTGTTTTGATTTCGGCTGGCCAAACAGAGATATGTCTTGTCTAGTCCGAGTATTACTCACTAGAGGTCACCACCGAGGCCACGTACAGTATCAGTGTCTAGTTTGAACGTTGCTCACTAGAAAGAAAAATCAACGTGTCACTCACAGAAACTACAACTAGAAAACAAAGACATGCTTCTACGTGGCCTCTAGTGAGCAACGTTCAAACTAAACACTAGACTATACACTGACACTACGTGGCCTCTAGTGAGAAATACTCTAACTAGACAAGACATATCTCTATCTCTAGTTTCTCTGTCTGGCCAGCCGAAATCAAAACATTCAGTGACGAGGGATAGGGAATGTTTTGTCTAGTTATATTTGGTGTATTTGGCGTATAACATTACCATAGTTACATTTAAAATAATTGACAGCAATGTATTATCGCGTTTTTTATCTGAACATAGGGAGTTGTCAAAGTCATCAAACTGTCATCTGTCAATTACAGAAATTCTTATATCAAAAGGGTATTGTCATTTTTATTTAACTGTATAATTTAATGTTTCTTATTATTAATTACCTTACTTGTTCTGATTTTCTTTTAATGCTGTCCATTGACGCATTCTGTAGTTCTGTAATTATTGTAGATTTTTCTAATAGTTGCTGGACTTGGTCGCTTATTAAAAGTAGCAGCAAATAAATTGGAAACTTGTCTTAGACTCATTGGACTTATACCAGATTATGATTTGTACTTTTTCTTAAAAGTACATCATTGAAAAATAACAGTTTGATGATTTTGACAACTCCCTATGTTCAGTTAAAAAAACGTTAAAATACATTGCTGTCAATCATTTTAAATGTAACTATGGTAATGACATACGCCCATGTCCACTGATAAAAAAAAAAAAAACTATCGGTATACTATTCTGCCACTAAAGTCGAATTTTCCGAAAGAAAAAAATTGTTAATGAACCTATTGTTGAGTAGTTACTATTTATATTTTATGATTTTAGGAATGTCTTCAGGACGAAGTTGTGAAACATTTATTGAATCCTGTTATCTCAATATCTACGGATTATTTTGATAATTATGATTCAGATAATAAAATATACAGCAGTGGTTTTGGATTAATTGGTTCTGAACCATTTGCTATTCAAGCAGTTTGTTTTTATTGCGGCAGTGCCGGACAGGAGCAGGTAAATATACAGGGTGTAAATGAAATAAGTACATTAAATTTAACCAGTAATATAAATCGTCGAGAGCAACAATATTTCTTAATAACTTTTTCTCGAAATCGCATATTTTTTTTTAGCATTTTTACAACCCCGTAAATTGACGAGTCGTTCCAAGTATTTTTCTAATAATTGAATGCAGTAATAATAGCCCTGAAAAATTTTGTTTTAGCAATTGACAGTCCTGTCAGTTGTTGCAATTAAATTTTGACATTAGTAATAAACTTTTTTATAAGGTAAAATCCTATCAAAATGCTTACGTTTACAAATAGCGAGTACACAGACATTGTAATTACTTACCTATGGTTTATTTATTTATTCGTATCTTTACTACATTTTAATTTGTGGTTGATATAAAGACAGTGTTATAGAGTTACCAACGCATTTAGGCGGAGCGTTTCCATTTCATACGTTCCTAATATTCGCACATTTGTTAATCTTGTACATTTTTATCACAATACGGAGTGTCACATATGACAATTTTAAAGAAAGCAACAGTTGTATCCATACCTTGTGCAAAAAGTTCAATGTTTTCAGCACATAACAGACTTCAATTTTGGGAATGGCCCATAATGTTTATTAATGAGACTGAATTTACTTGGGAAGGTGTATTTATTATGCACAATACACATCTCGACAGACGAAAATGCTGTAAAAATTTTCATTAAAAAATGTTTGGGCGGGAACAATAAATGGACGACTAATTATTGGTACTCATGTACCTCGTTTAAATGGACAAAAGTTTGTACTTACATTTTTTGAATAACGTATTTAAACTATTATGATTTGTCGACGATAAATAATCATCTCATAACCTAATAACTATGCTTTTGCTCTTCCTCGTTAGTCGTTACCTCGTTCCTCGATTCACAGGTGATTAAAATCCTGGTTTAATGCACAACTTTATAATTTTGTTATCCAAAATTTAAATTTCTTTATTTTAAAAATTGTGCTATTACGAATTAATTAATAATAAATGTTATTTCCGTTGATCCGTTTATTAATTACTGTGATTGCAAGTGTAACCGATAACCGACAATTTTTGAGCTGTTTGTATCCCACTTGAATACGGCAGCAGCCATTTGTTCTCCATGGGCGGGTAACGAAATATACAGAAAATCTTTAAAGGATTTTAATTCAAAATCTAAAAGACTTAGAAAAAAAAGTTATTAAGAAATATTGTTGCTCTCGTCGAGTTACATTACTGGTTAAATTTAATGCACTTATTTCATTTACACCCTTCGTAGAAATATGCCTTGTTTATCAACAATTTTAAATATTTTCAGCTATTATATTGTGCTTGTTGTTGCGAGCCATATCATTATTATTGCATAAATGATAATGTTATACATAGATATCTATATAATAATAACGTTACTCAGCCTAATGTGGATGTAAATACTAATTCTAATTTAAAGTTATTATGGAAATGTTCACGATGCTCTATTTGTAATAAATGTGGACAATCTGACAAAGAAAAAACAATATGTCAGTTATGTCATCAATATTTTCATCCAGAATGTATGCAACCTGAATGGAATAGTCCAAGTAAACCGACGGTATGGACTGCATTTTTTTTTATAATGTAAACATATTGAAAATATTAATTTGTTTTTTTAGATTTGTTCATTGTGTTTGCGTTGCGAAGATTGTGGATCTCAAAATCTAACAAAACTAGTTTGTAATGTATTCATTTGTTTACCATGTTTTAAGTTAAGAATGCAAGAAAAATATTGCTCTTCATGCCAGATTTTTGATGAAAATTCGAAGGTAAGAATAGTTTTTATAATTTCTACTTAAATACAAGATATTTTTTAAGCTCGTATTCTATGAAACAGTTCTTATTAACTTGAACTCAGCATTTATGTTAGCTTATTTTTGTATTACGGTTATAAATCTGCATAAACCATATTTATACAATATACAGTGTTTAAAATTTAATAGGGGATTCCGATCGTGACGTCACAAAGTGCGCCATTTGCGGTGAAATCTTGAACTATGTGGACAAATGTGTTCGGTTAGTGATGAAAATGATTATTTTTAGTGCAGAGTTAGTGCCAGGGGCGAAATTAAAAAAGAAAAATATTGAAAATCATTCTGTGAATGACCTAAAAAAGATGGTTAGTGTCGTGGTCTGAAAAAAGGCGGAAAATGAGCGATCTTATTTTAAGGTTTTAGTTTCGGTTAGTTACTGGGTATTTACTGATTTATACTAACTCAAATTGTTTCTAAGTTTTCAGAAATCAAAATTATATGAATGCGGGACGCAGTGATAATATATTACCCTGTACTGATGGTGGTAAATGGGTATCTGCGGTAATTTCATGTAATACGTGTGTGCTAGTTGATGTATATAAAGTGGGGCTATTTTCCACCTCATAACCTATTTAACTACGGTCACATATACCACTACTTCTAAGAAACCATTAGTTTGGTGTAGTTACGCATAAACTATGAGAGATGAGATCGGCTTGGAAAATGGCATAAAATTAACTCCTCTCATATATTTTTTATATTTATTACTGTAATCACTGTTACACAGGCCATATTCGTACCTAATACCCATATTTTTAATATAAAACACAAATTTCACAAGGCTATCAACTTGACAGCACGATGACAGTTACTTGTATGTCCACATAGTTCATAAAAATACCGCGACGGGGCGCTTAAAATTCGCTTAATCGGAATCCCCTATTGTAAGTTAACACACGTACGCACGTATCTGCAACCTGTCAAACATTTTTGCAACTTCAAGCGTTTTGTGCAACTTTTGACGTGTGATAGTGCGACAATTTTCGTGCAACTAGTTTTACTTATTCGAAAACTAGTCACACGTATCTGCAACTATCAAGATACGCATGCGTAGTAAAGGGGCGTAGGGAGTATTGTATTTGTTTGTAAACAGCTGGTAAACAGTACGAAATATTTAAAAAGGCTGGAGGCGCTGGAGTTGAAATAAAATCAGACGAATTTTTTCAAACTCTGATTGATCCCATAAGAAAAGAAGAAGCTCTGTGGAATACGAGACATCCATATTTTAAAAAACGTAGTGGCAGCTAATAATTTGTTGTTCATTTCTGATATTATTCGTCTAAATACAAATAAATGATTCAAATTTTAAAAAATGACAACAGGAATTAAATATCATGTGTACCAACGTCGAGACTAAAAGAAATCTATATTTCTTGCAACTTTGCGTACATGTGATAACGTAGGTTGCAAGTTGCAGCAACTGTTGTCAAAACAGTTGTAGATATGTGCATACGTCTGATACCCCCTTTAGAACCTAGCGTGAAAATCAAAATGGGCGTTGATGGACCGCTTACGTCACTTGGCGAGAAACGAAGCGGGGAAAATCAGCTGCTTTTTGAATGTCATTTTTAATTGCAATTTTTTCATTATTAAAGATCGATTTGAGAGAAAATATGGGTCTATTTTTTTCATTGCTCTATCGATTACAGTTAAAAATCGTGCATGACTTCATTAAATATTACCCTAGTTTCATTACAACATACTTAAGGCTAAAATATATATACATTACACTTTTTTAAAAAAAAAGGCGTTGCAATAAAAATTCCGTTTGTATTATTCGATATGAGATATGTATATGTGTATTAATTGCTTTTATTATTTTTCAGTATGTTAAATGTGGAATTTGTTTAAATATTATCCATGCAGAATGCGAGAAATTAACTGATGAAATGTATGAAATAATACATAATTTGCCATTGTCTTCTACGTACTTCTGTAGCACCTGTTCTTTCGAGAAGAAGTTATCTTGGAAGGAATCTGTAAATACGGCACTTAAAAATGGTTTTCACATTGTATTACGCTTGCTTATCAGAAATCCGTCTGCGAAAGATATATTAAAATGGAATTTATTTAAAAATTTAAATTGTTCATGTGGCACAGAAACTACAATGAAGAGAATTTTATATTCAAATAATAATGATTTCGACATTGGAAGTATCGAATCAAATATGGCAACAGTGCTTAACGACTGTCACTCAGAAAGTAGTTTAGATAAGTCTCAATTTAACATGTATGATAACATGAACGAAGAAAAACAGAATAAGGACAATAAATTTGATATTTCTTTAAAAAACATTAGGAAAAAATTTTGTATAAAAGAATGCTCAGTTCGAATAAAAAATTGTTTAGAATCTAAAAAGAAAAATTTATCTAATATTGTTAAAATTAAAGAATGTGATAAGAATAGTCTAAAAAAATATCAAGAGAAAAATAATTTTTTAACAAATGTCGAATTTAACAATGTCGGGAAAAGTCATTGTAGCAAACATGTTTTGCCTATATTTTTATTACTTAATATTAAGAAGAACATTAATACGAATATTTATAAAACTGTTAAAGAATTTCATTCGGAAGTCCAGCAAGCTTTAAAGAAATCATTATCCCACGAACTTCTAAAATTTTTGGATATAGTTATTAAAGATATATTTCCCTGGTATAATCCTCAAACACTCGTTTATAACGAAAGTATTTTCTGTACTAAAACATTGACAAACGAATCTACATCGAATACTCATATTGGTGAAACTTCCATTTCTTCTCGAAACGAAAAATTGTCTACATTATTAAAAGAAAATGTTGAAAGAACAGTGACAAATAAGTGTGTAACAGAGAGTAAAATCGACACGAGAATATGTGTTTTATGCCATAAAATTGGCGATGGATCTGTAGGCTTTGAAGGGAGACTGTTGTATTGTGGTCAGGATGAATGGATTCATGTGAATTGTGCATTTTGGTCGTCGGAAGTTTATGAAGAAATTGATTGTTCGCTTCAGAATATACAAGACGTCATCAGTAATAGTCGAAAAACTCATTGTTCTGTTTGCAAAGAGAGTGGGGCTTCAATTTCTTGTTCAATTCAGAGTTGCAGTGAAGTTTTTCATTATATATGTGCTCGAACAACTGATTGTTGCTTTCTTACCAATAATACTGTTTGTTGTTTGTCTCACTATGACCCTATAACTTATAAAATTGGCATGGTCAGAATAGAAGATTTTGACATGCAAAGACCAATATACATTAAAATAGATCTAAAGAAAAATAAACATATAGAATTGTCTAAAGTACAATATCTAATAGGATGTTTAAATGTTACTAGTTTAGGCACATTTTTTCCGGCTTTATCTGATACGGAAGAAGCAATAATACCATCAGAATTTGTGTGTTCTAGATTATTTTGGTCAATTACCGAACCTTGGAAAATAGTCCGGTATACAATAAATACTTCCATTTTAATTCCAACTTTGCAAGATCTGGAAATGACAGAAAACAATTTTATTGTGGATCATGTTGAATCCACGGAAGGAATTGCTCAAAAAGTAGATATTTCAAAACGTAATAAATTAGAATATGGAAAATATAAAAATACCTTGTTAAATTCAAAAGATTATGACAAAGATTCTATAAATATTACAGATGATGATAAAATTGTTTTACAAGTTTTGGAAAATTTATTAGAATTAATATGTAGTAAAGAATTGGAAGATACTTGTGATGATGAACCCCAGAATGCTGCAGATATTTTACCTCCTGAACTGAAAGATGCTATTTTTGAAGATTTACCTCATGATTTATTAGACGGAATATCAGTTCAAGATATTTTTCCAAAATTAATGAGTTATGAAGATATTATATCTGCAGATTTAAAAATATCGGATTCTATTGATAGTGGAGAATCTGTAAAAAGCAATTCAAGTACAGATTCTTCTAACGATATAAAATCACGAAAAGCTGATTTATTAGTTACGGGCAGCGATTTATGGCTGGAACCAAAATATTCTATTCACAGTTTTGAAGATTATTCTCAAAACGGTAAAGATGTAAATGGTCAACATTTAAAAAGAAGTAAATCAGAAGTATTTACAGGAATAAAGAAAATATCTAGAACGTGCAACCATCAGAGATCTTGTAGTTTAACATGGAGTTGTAAGTTAGATAATACTCGACCACCAAGTACGAAAAAACGAAAATTATCCTGCACTCCAAAAAGTGTAGCGGATATTAGTAATAATTTATTTATGCTAGTGGATGGAAACAACGACAAAAACAGTATGTTGCAAGAATTGAGACTTCCCGATAGTGTTTTAATGTCTGTTGGCCATTCAACAAACGTAGATTGTCTGTCTGATTCAGTCCGAGAATTAAAATACTGTTTAGAAGAAAATCAGGAAATTGAACATGAAAAGGAAAATAACTGTCGAGCTTGGAGAAATAAGCCACAATCCAGAATAGTGCAATTGGACGGAGCAGATGATTCGAGTAGTGAAAATGAATCTTCAAACGAAATGGAAAGCAACGTATCTAGTGTAAACAAATCGAATGATGAACCGGTACGGTGTGATAAGTGTCATTGTACATATAGAACTCTAAATAGTTACAAAAAACATTTGACCATTTGTGCGTCGATGTCATCGAGTGAAAGCGATTCAGAAAATGAAGAGAAAGCTATCATCCCTATTATCTCAAATCCTGGTATATCAAATACCTTAAATAAGATATCTAATGGTGTTGTAAATGGTGCCATAGAAGCTGTTACTGTTACCGAATCTCCTGTAGAAACTACCGAACATAATAGTGTCACTCAAGATATTAATATTACCACGAATAACTATACCATGTCTTGCTCACAGTCTGTCTGTATTCCACCCAGTAATGCAGATGATAAAAAAATAGATACAGAATGTAGTGCTGAATTTAAAGAAAACATCCAAACAAGTGTCCAAGTAAATCAGTATGTTGTCAATAATACAGAAATAGTCACATCTACAATATCAAATATACAAAGAACAAGTAATGAAATTTCGTCGTTAACTTCGTTCGTTGAAAATACAACACAAAAATTACCCATTTCAAAAGTGACTGCAGTTAAAAAGGTTACTAAACAACGAAATAACGTCAAACCAAAATCAGTTTTAATAGCAAGCAAAAATAAAAAAATACCTGTGAAACGAAATCGCATTGATAAAACAGTTGGTGTTGTAAACTACAATACCCCACAAACCAATAACAGACAAATTCGGTTACCTGAAATTCAAAATAATACTGTCGGAGGTCCAACAATCATAATACAACATTTATCGTCGCCAAATCTCATGCCAGCTTATGTAGAAGCATTCCAGCAACAGACAGGACAAAACTTGCAATGCATAGCTACTATTGTTCCCAATGAATATAAATCAACACCGTTTATTACATCAAATTCGTTTATACCAGGAGGTTTTCAAATGCAGACAAGCGAAACAACTAATCTATTAAATATACCAACTGAAAGCTTTTCAGTAATTCCGGGATTGGATACAATTTCACAATCTCGACCAGTGTTAGGAACATTTGTTCAGAATCGTCCAACTAATTTTCAATGTGGATTGGTATCTACAGAGCAAGTATTTTTGGGCTCTGTTCCTTCCGTTGAACCAGTGGTAAATGATTTGCAGAATTCTTTGTTTTTGTCTTCATCGCCTATATATTACGGATTTGAAGCAATAGTTCAAAATACAGTCATGCAGTCGCAGCAGTTTGTTTCGTCCACAACATTGCCAGGGGTTTTATCTTCGAATAGTTATTCTGCAACAACTACTCAAGTTTTTCAAAGCAGCAAGTTAGAACCTATTGTTGATATGAATGGAACAAGTTACATAGTTGTGAATCCTCAAGTACCTCAAGTTCCTGCACCAATAACTGTAAATTCGCATCAGTTACTGGCTCAGTTTGAAAATAAACAAAATAGTCTCGTTCAACAACCACAACATTTATTTGAATCATCGTCATCAACAGCTTATCCAGTCCAGATCGTGCCAGTAAACGATTCGTTTGTACCAGTGGTTAAACCAGTTATAATAGAACAAGTCCAGTCTCAAATTGAACCAGTTGTTGCTTGTGTAAAAACTGACGTTATTAATCCCCTTATTAATAAAGAACCCTATGTACATAAATCAATGCCTCCAATTGAAATTACTGTGCCATTATCTAGTAGTTTGTCTTTACCTGATTCAGAAAATAAAATTCCTACGAATATTGTAACACCTATACCACAAATTGCACCGTCTTCACAAGTATTAAAACCAACAAATCGAGTACTACCAATGCAGACTCAACCACCAAAATCTCCAACTATTAACAATAAAGTTATTGCAGTCGAACCACCAAATATTTTGAACAAATTGTCACAAACTGTAGATAAAATTCAAGAAACACTGCAAAATGATGCCAAGTCGTTACAGTCAATTAAATTTAATTCAAATAAGAATCAGTTATTGAAATTGGAAAGTGCTTCTTTAAAGCTAGTATTTCAAAAACAGTCTGAAGATGGTATTTATAAAATAAGCAATAAATATATTTCGAAGAAAAAAGTACCTATTAAAATTGCGCCGGTTAGAAAACCAAATGTTCAACTTGGAGAAAACATAAGTAACACAAAAAATATTGCACCAAAAGAATTGATTGAACCTAAAATTGTAAATAAAATTATTTTGCCTAAACCAGACGACAGTCCAAACTTATTATACAAAATGCAATCTCAAGATGGTTTTGACTATTCATCCACATCATTAACAGAACTATGGAAAAATGTTTTTAACGCTGTCCAGTCTGCAAGAGCTGTTCATAAAATGCCTCTCCTGCCAGAAGATGCTTTTAATGTCTTCAATGGTTTGCAACTCTTAGGTTTGAATTCAAATGGACTTCGTTATTTAATAGAACAATTGCCTGGTGCTGGTACCTGTACCAAATACAAACCTATTCGGAAAAAAATAAAATATCCAGAGAGTGAAGAAACTAATGATGATAAAACCTTCAGAGCAGCAAGATGTGAGCCATATGTGTTTGTAAAGCAGCCGTATGATATGTTCAGTTGGCTTGCTTCGGAACACAGAAATCCGGATTACATTCACCAGATTGATAATGATTATGCTTGCAGGTATGGTACAATATAATTTTATAGTAGTTAAGTTCCGCCCATTTTTCACTGTATGCGCAAATTTCTAAATATCATTAGATCCTCCTACTTATATTTGATAAAATTCCAATTTTCGTGTAATTTTTAGAAATATGAAAACATCCTAATAACATCAATCGGGATGGATAAAATAGGTAGAATTCTTAATAAAAACAATATTAAGGTCTTTTTTACACCTCCACAAAAAATCTCAGAAATACTCCCCCAAACTAAAAATAAACGCGAACCCTTGTCGTCACCCGGTGTTTATAGTATTCCTTGTTCTTGCGACACAGTGTACATAGGTGAAACAGGAAGGAGTGTTCACACTAGATTGTCAGAACACAAACGCTGTCTGCGTAATGGTATGGTATTAACAACTGCGGTCGCAACACCAACACAACAGAGGGCATAACATCTTATTTGAAAATTCCCGCATTTTAGCTCCTGTCCCTGAGTTTTACAGACGTAAATACAGGGAAACTTTAGAAATATGGAAACATCCTAATAACATCAATCGCGATGATGGCTATTTCTTGAGCCACATGTGGAAACCGGTGATTCTCGGAACACGACACGCCCAATCTACCATTACGAACTCAATTCCCATTGGTCCTCATTAGCTTTGCTCATCTACCGTATCTTTAGATTAGTATATAACTGTCTTCTCGGCCTTCCTTTCGTCACTTGGTTTATTTGGCCTCTAGCGTGGTTTACACGCCGGGTAACCTTGTAAACTGAGTCTCCCCCTCTTGTTGCTTAAACTCGGCATCTAGCGTGGTTGACACGTCGGGTAACCTAGTTTAAGACAGTACTATCCCCCTTGCTCCTGAAGATGCCCCATACGACTGCGGGCGAAACGTTGAGCTCTGACTCAAAATATGACACAGTCCATTCCCGGAAAACGAATATATCTCATGACTCAGACTGTGGAAGCCTACGCAATTATTTCGAGTAATATTTAAAAATTCAAATAAAAAGAACTCAAAATTTTAAATTTGTAATACAACTATGTGAAAGTTTAAGAAAAAAAAAATTAGAATACCTAATGGAGGAGTTTTTAAGGCAAAACCAACGACCACAAATATACTAGACAAAACATGCCCTATACGTCACTATTGTTTGTTATGTTCTCGGCTGGACGGAAAGAGACAACTAGAGATAGAGATATATAAAGTCTACTCTAAAGTTTGCCGAGAGATGTCTCTACGGTTCATATATTTTGCTTCTTTGTTTGGAAGTTGTGGTCGTTCGGGCCTCGATTTTGTAACTTTAAATTCGGTCTAATTTCAAATTCTGTCAGAATTGGGTTTACCCCACTACAAATTCTACTGCTCCAGACTAGTAGAATTTGAAATCTATCCGGAGAAAGAATTGGGGAAATCTCAATTCTGTCATTTCAAATTCTACTGGTCTGGAGCAGTAAAATTCCAACAGAATTTGAAATCAGACAGAATTTTACTTAAAGTTAAAAAATCGAGGGTCGCTTGTTCAAAGTTTTCTGGTTTCATTGTTCTCTATAAATTTGCCTTTTTCAAGTTTTGAAATAAAATGTACATAATTCTAAAAACTCCTATTAATTAAAAAAACAATTAATTAATACTACCATGAGAAATTTACCTACGGGAATTTCGTTCGAACTGTATTCATAACGATATCCTGGATCACGATCCATTAAATAATCATGGCATTCAATTGCTCAATTTAATTTTAGACATTTATTTGAAAATCCGGATTCACCATGAAACAAAAATAAATTTAGAAAAAACTACAAATAGAATAAGAAGCAAGTATATAAAAACAACATTGTTTAAAAATCAATAGAATAAAATAAATAATTATATACAATTCTTTTTACCCTTTCTTAATACTAATAACAACTTGTTTCATGCATTTTATAATTGCTTTTCGTTAATAATAATTCAAATGTTTGAAATATAGTACAGTTCATTTTAATAAAACAAGCAGTGACATCTAGCGAATACTCCGTGAGGGGACTTAATATATCTCTATCCTTAGTTGTCTCTTTCTGTCCAGCCGAAAACAAAACAAATGCTTTGAAGTTATATCTAGTGTATTTGTGATCGTTGGTCACTACTATCCTTACCAAATTTGTAAAAATCTCACGACAAAATTTTATATGAGAAAACAACGATTTGAAACGGCCATAATAAGTGTAGCGCAATTCAATGAAGTTGGCCATGATATGAGTTACATACAACGACATCTATTTTCAAGGATGCCAAACCATTTGCGAAAATTGTTTCTTGCTTGTAATAAGAATCTTAATCACAAGTTATTACATTGCAAAATTTGAGCGTTTCTACAAAAATGACTAATTTTTATATCATTGCTCATAATTTTCTATTATTAGAGAAATCTTTAACAGTAAGGAAGCTAGAAAGTCGAACAATGCAGACGTTTCATCAATTTGTCAATTTTTAGTGCGACCAGCTCAAAATCTGTTAAAAAAATTTCAAAATTCGTTTTTAAATTTGACCTCCTAGGTGACATACATATCTACTTTTGCTATAGAGACACAGATTTGTAGGGGGATCAGTTAAGACTTTGAAGTAGCGCAGAAATTATTGTTAACACATTTCTGAAAATTTTGTTTTAGACGAGCATCTAGTGTAAATCTGCCAATGGCAATGAGGTTCCGACAGTTAAAAGAAACTTCAAAACAAACAGTTGGTGTATATAGATCTGGAATTCATGGCAGAGGACTGTTTTGTTTACGAGACATTGAGTGTGGTGAAATGGTTATCGAATATGCTGGCGAGGTAAATATTTTATTTTTATTGTTTAACATACAGGCTGGTGACTCGAACACCCGAACGTACAGAATGTTGACGGTTGAAGCTTTTTTACCCAAAATAATGGGGGAGTTTAGTCATGTTGAAATTTAATGATTTTTCCACATTACTGAAATACTATAGGTGCAATATTACTATTAATGCAATAAAAGTAATAAAATATAGTGTATTTTTTGTAAAAACGATATTAAATTTATCGTTAATTTAAATCGCCCGCAATACTATGACGTATGCACCATCTTTTGTTCGCCGTAGTTGTCCGCTACGAGCGCTAGTTTACAATGAAAACATGAACATATGTCTTGTATATTTGAAATTGAAATTCAATGTCAAGTCGCAAAAAACAATTATTTGATTTATGTAAATGTACAACCTAGAAAATACGATAAACACAGAAATTAAATTGTCAAGTATCAAATGTAAACATAAACAGGTGGCCATGTTTTGCGTCTGTCTTTTTCTATGAAGCACGTTTTGGGCACGTATGTCGAGAAATTTTGCAAACTACATAAGTAAAAACGCTTTAGATTTAAAAATATTTTAACATATACTACGTTTACATGCAGTTTTGAAAATGGTTTCAGTTTTCAGTCAAAATTATGCATAAACTGTTTACATGCAGTTTTCAAAACAAGTTTAAAAATTGATTTGAAATCAGTTTCGGCACATGCGCATTTAGCTGATGTAAGTGACAGATCCTCTTCACTCCAAATACTTCGTTTTACTATTATTCCAATTATTTTTTATACTTCGTACCACTACGCACTAAAACTACACAACTATCAGTATATTTGAAGGTTAGTAACACAAAGCGACAGAAGCGTTATGCTCTGTACGCATGTGCAGTATCGAAACTGAATTTTAAGTGTTTACATGAGTAGGTTTGAAACTAGTTTTCAAGTCCAACCCATGAATTTTAGTTTTGGTCTGACATAATTCAAAACCGTTTTGACACTGTATACATGGCGTTTTCAAAACTATAAACGTTTTAAAAACGATTTCAAAACTGCATGTAAACTCAGTAAATAAAAACATCAAAAATTCGAAAACTCTCCCATTAGGGAAGCAGGAAATTACGAAGAAAAATTATACAGGGTGTTTCCTTTAAAACAACCAGCGCTTTTTTGGACGAACTAATGACTTTAGAAAAAAATGTTATATACAAGAAATGATCAAGAATAAGGGGCTAATTTATTAATAATAACAAACCGAAAATTCTACCAGTGGTTCTCAAACGGCAGAACAAAATTATATTTTTTCAAATGGTATCCTATATAATTTTTTAGCCCATTAGATAGATATTTTTTCTGATTTCAACGATATAAATATGGTATAGGGTTGTATAACAATTATTTCGAGAAAAATGGTATTCAAAATAATGTTATAAAATTACAATGGGCTATGTAATACGTCTGTTGCCTAGTTACGCTAGTAGTAAACCCATTTTTTTATTACATTATTTCTAGTTTTTAATACCATATTTCTCGAAATAATTGTTATACAACAATGTGCTATATTTATATCGTTGAAATCAGAAAATAATATTCTATTTAAAGGGCTAAAAAATTATATAGGGTGCCATTTAAAAAAATATAATTTTGTTCTACTGTTTGAGAACCACTGGTTAAATATTCGGTTTGTTACTATTGATACATTATCCCCTTATTCTTGATCATTTTTGGTATAAAACATTTTTCTCTAAAGTTGTTAGTTCGCCCAAAAAAGCGCTGGTTGTTTTAAAGGAAACACCCTGTATACTTAACAGAGTCATTGTAGAACTGGGAAACAGGCAGATATATTTATTATGTAGGTATGTAACACCTATTTTGACTTCAGGTTATACGATCAACACTTACGGATAAAAGAGAAAAATACTATAATTCTAAAGGAATCGGTTGTTACATGTTTCGAGTTGATGATCATTTTGTAATTGACGCAACGATGAAAGGAAATGCAGCTAGATTTATAAATCATTCTTGTGATGTAAGTCTTAAATTAAATTTCATAAAGCATTAAGGATTTTTAATAATGAATTGTTTTAATGTGATTCTTTCATTGTAGCCAAATTGCTATTCTCGTGTGTTGGAGATTTTGGGTCACAAGCACATCCTTATTTTTGCTTTACGCAAAATAATACAAGGTGAAGAACTAACATACGACTATAAATTTCCTTTTGAGGAAGACAAAATACCATGTACTTGTGGTGCTAAGAGATGTCGCAAATATCTGAATTAATGTGGCCTTTTTATGCAGTTTTGTAAATGAATTTCATGTTGTATAATGTACATTCCTAGTAATATTAAATAATTTTCTCTAATTATTATGATATTCTTCTATCTTTCCTATATAAAATTGAAATGATGTACGCATTTAATAAATAATATAAATAAATTAATCTTAAAATTAAATTTTTATGTGAACCTTTCAGGGTGGAAATCGATATTTTTACCTCCCGCTACCCTTGGTAAGGGAAGTATAGGGATCGTGTTAAAAATCGCATATCGAGACTTAGGTAAATGACCACGTTTTAAGGTTCCTAGAATACAATTTTAACATTTTCACGACGATGTCTGCGTGTATTTGTTCGAGATTAAAGTTATTATAAAAATTAAAGATTATAAATTTTTCTATAGATTTACATTAATACTTTTTCTATATATTTTATGGATAAATTTATAAAATTATCTATAATTTAAATCCCAGAGTCTACGCTTTAAACAAACAAAACGTAGTTATTTAAATGTATGTAACTGACAGATAAATGTCTATCAAAAAACTAATACATACATACATACATAAAATCACGCATTTCCCACTTAATGGGTTAGCACAAACCCGAAAGAATAACAATAACATCCAAAAAAAAATCAGTCTCTCTCCAACAACATTCGTACTAACAACATATATTCCTCACTCTTAACATATTAAAGTGACCGATTTTCGGTAGCGAAATACCGCAACCGGACCACAATAATAGTTACGAAACAATCATCCTTCGCCACACATTCCTGTCTAAGCACACTTCTTTCCCCGCGGCCACATTCATAATCGCATTCATACACGCTCTTCTTCTCTTCCCACTCGGAAACTTTCTCTCTTTTAGTACCTTATCAATCACATCCATCCACTTACACACTGGACGGCCACGCAATCGAACACCTTCAATTTCACCAAGATATACACGCTTTACAAGCCGTTCACTCTTCATTCTCTCCACATGACCAAACCATCTCAACTGGCTCATTCCTACTCTTTTAACAACATTCTTCCTAACCATACATTCTTCATAGACCAAATTATTCCTCACGCGATCCCGTCTTACATATCCACATACTCCACGTAAATACCTCATTTCCACGGCAGTCACTCTCTTTTTATGCTTTCCCGTCCATGCCCAACATTCGCTTCCATACATCAAAGCAGGCACTAGCACTCCATTATACACACTTAAACGAGCTTCTCTAGATACGTTTACGTTTCAAGCAAACGTACCCAGAGCACCCATTACCTTACACCCCGCACTCACTCTCCTTTCAATTTCTCTATCAATTCGACCATCCCTTGACATCATACTACCCAAATATACAAACTCATTCACTTGCTCCAGTTTCACTCCATCCACAATACATTGCACATAGTCACCAATTTACTCCTTTCAAATACTAACACCTTGGATTTATCAACATTCAACTCCAGATTCATACTTCTTCCAACTACATGTATTCTCTCTATCATTCTTCTGAGTTGCTCTTCATTTTCACCGAAAACAACTACATCATCCGCATACGCTAACGCAGGCACAATACTTTCACCAATTTGTACACCATCCATTTCACTCAATGCTCTCCGCAACAACACATCCATATACAAATTAAACAACCACGGAGACATACCACAGCCCTGTTTCACACCAACATTTATACGAAACCAATCACTCAACCTGCCATCTATTCTTACAGCAGCCTCACTACCCTCATACAATGCACGAATCGCTCCCAGCAAGTTTCCATTCACGCCGTACTCCCTGAGTACATCCCACAAAGTATCTCGAAGAACACTATCATACGCCTTTTTTAGATCAAGAAAGCCACAGAACACCTTCTTGTTCTTGTCAAGTAACTTCTCAACAATCGTACGAACTATGTACACCTTTAAGACAGACACACGGTATATGGATTTCATATGAGTGACGAGCTGCTAAAACAAAAACCCCCTTATTTTCGAAGTATTTCAATTATATCATTTTATTTCTTCATTAATATTCATTATTAAGCATCTACTTTCACTATTTTTTATTAATTTCTCTTAATTCGATTGATCTGTAATCCCCTATTCGCAAAATTAAAAGTTTTGTTCTTATAGTTTATATTTTTAGTGCCATTGGTTGTCACGATTTTTAAATTTTTTAATAATAATTTATTTGTTATTCTACATTAGTTATTTAAGTGAATAAATAATTCATTATTATTTTTATTTAAATTTCGTGTCGACCAGTGAAAGCACATATCGACTAACAGACAGGTTCTAGCTAATATTAAATTCGGTGTTTGTTGTTTATTATTCCCGTAATGTTAGTGTATATGTATCATACAAATGAAACTGTGTTCTATTCGTACTAAGCGCAATTCTCGCGAAAAACTTTTGTTGGGGAATTAGAATAGTGTCTAATTGTTTCTTTACTGTCAAACTAACTTTCATAATATGAATTTTTAATGTGCGATAGTTTTCAGTGGATTAAATAGTGAAATAACTGAATTTGTTCCAGTAAACATTCCTTTTAGCAGTGGTAGCTGATTTCCTGAGATGCTGAGATCTGCGATGCCTCTATTGGCCAAATTGGACTGATAGTAGGCGAGGTTGGTCCAACATTTATCTTATTTTATTTTATAATTCTTCTACTGCTTATTAATATTAGTTAATCTGTCAATAATAACAGATTGTCTCACCAAGAATAGATTGTAATTAGAAATTATTTCAACAATGTTTAAATGTAGTTACTGGTACAGAAATTGATGCCACAATTTGACAAATGTCCGGTGGGCCGAAACTTAAAATCGGGCCGTCGGAATATTATTATTTTTACTGCATTTTTTAAATAGATAATCAAAGAAAAATAATATTTAAAAAAAATCTTTTTAAAACAATTTAAAATTATTTTTCAAATTGGGATTCATTTTGATTCGGGCCGGTCTGCCACTATTACCATAGCCGGCGTTAGACCTCGTATCCGGTCCTGCTAGAATTTATATTCTGAAGCCTTTACATGAAACACCCTCACCTGTATATTTGATATCAAACATTTTAGACTAGACCAAATAATTAGTTTTAATATAACAATCAAAACAATAAAGATAAAAATATGTTCATTAAATCACAAAGCAAAGATGGTTGTTTGATTATTTTTTTTAATTCTTTGACAAATAGTTTATCTTCATAAGAAAGCTGATGAAATGGATTTTTGTTAATTAAACAATATCTTCAGAATTATTCGTTATATTATTGTCACTTAATTCAAAGTTCTTATCTTTTAAAGTCCCAATCGAAGCCATCAGGGCCGGTGTTAAGCGGTAAGCGTGGCAGAAGGGCGCCGAAATTTAAAAAAAATAGTTATGGATTTATCAAGAAAATTACGTCTTCAAATATATATCTAATACATACTCTTAAAATAACTTTATACAAAGCAAATGAAAAATGACGTTAAGTATGTTTTTCCAATTCGAAAATTAAACGGCCAAACACAGTTTTACACTTTGAAACACCCCAACACAGCCTCTTGTTTTCTTATCTTTTTTCTTTTATGCAACAATATGGAGTATTTGCATTAAAAAGTAAAAATAAGTTAGAATTAGGAGAAATTCTAAATATAAAAATAACCATTATTGAATTACAAAAAAAAAAAAATACTGGAAAGGGATGGAGAAAAAATAACTAGTTTTTAATGGAAATTATTTTAAATTAATTTTATTATCTTCAATACATAGAGTGTAAATCAAAAGGCCTTTAACATGGGAAATGAGTTTTTCATTGCGCAAACACCGCTGGCGATATCACCATTAGATTCTACGAGCAAAATTACACAAGCATACCAATTTTCATAATTTTTGAACAACTGTTACAATCTCCAGAAGGAAAAGCCTAAAATGGCCAAAAATCGCAAAAAATCTAAGGTGTACACCTTGCGATTTTTTCAGTTTTTGACGATTTTAAAGAATGTTTAATAATAAATATATCCGTTGGAATATTTTGATGAAAATTGGCATACATATGGTTTTTGGTACGAGGAATTTACTGGTGAGGTCGTTGAAGGTGTACCGCACACCCATATTTGGGTATGAGGGTGGTGTGGTTTAAAAAAGGGTCGAATTTTTTTAAAAATTAAAAATTCTGAAAATTTGTATTTAAGTAGTTTGTAGGGTGTAGATTTAAGATTTAAAACCACAGGTCGATATCACTTTTCGTGTCCGAGATATTCGTCCTCAAAACTTTGCTCAAAAATGCCCATTTTTGGTTCATATCCCAAAAATGGTCAATTATACACAGCTGGCGATATCACCATTAGATTCTACGAGCAAAATTACACAAGCATACCAATTTTCATAATTTTTGAACAACTATTACAATCTCCAGAAGGAAAAGCCTAACATGGCAAAAAATCGCAAAAAATCTAAGGTGTACCCCTTGCGATTTTTTCAGTTTTTGACGATTTTAAAGAATGTTTAATAATAAATGTATTCGTTGGAATATTTTGATGAAAATTGGCATACTTATGGTTTTTGGTACGAGGAATTTACTGGTGAGGTCGTTGAAGGTGTACCGCACACCCATATTTGGGTATGTGGGTGGTGTGGTTTAAAAGAGGGTCGAAATTTTTAAAAAATTAAAGATTCTTAAAATTTGTTTTTAATTAGTTTGAAGGGTGTAGATTTAAGATTTTAAAACCACAGGTCGATATCTCTTTTCGTGTCCGAGATATTCGTCCTCAAAACTTTGCTCAAAAATGCCCATTTTTGGGTCATATCCCAAAAATGGTCAAATATACAGCGCTGGCGATATCACCATTAGATTCTACGAGCAAAATTACACAAGCATACCAATTTTCATAATTTTTGAACAACTGTTACAATCTCCAGAAGGAAAAGCCTAAAATGGCCAAAAATCGCAAAAAATCTAAGGTGTACACCTTGCGATTTTTTCAGTTTTTGACGATTTTAAAGAATGTTTAATAATAAATATATCCGTTGGAATATTTTGATGAAAATTGGCATACATATGGTTTTTGGTACGAGGAATTTACTGGTGAGGTCGTTGAAGGTGTACCGCACACCCATATTTGGGTATGAGGGTGGTGTGGTTTAAAAAAGGGTCGAATTTTTTTAAAAATTAAAAATTCTGAAAATTTGTATTTAAGTAGTTTGTAGGGTGTAGATTTAAGATTTAAAACCACAGGTCGATATCACTTTTCGTGTCCGAGATATTCGTCCTCAAAACTTTGCTCAAAAATGCCCATTTTTGGTTCATATCCCAAAAATGGTCAATTATACACAGCTGGCGATATCACCATTAGATTCTACGAGCAAAATTACACAAGCATACCAATTTTCATAATTTTTGAACAACTATTACAATCTCCAGAAGGAAAAGCCTAACATGGCAAAAAATCGCAAAAAATCTAAGGTGTACCCCTTGCGATTTTTTCAGTTTTTGACGATTTTAAAGAATGTTTAATAATAAATGTATTCGTTGGAATATTTTGATGAAAATTGGCATACTTATGGTTTTTGGTACGAGGAATTTACTGGTGAGGTCGTTGAAGGTGTACCGCACACCCATATTTGGGTATGAGGGTGGTGTGGTTTAAAAAAGGGTCGAATTTTTTTAAAAATTAAAAATTCTGAAAATTTGTTTTTAATTAGTTTGAAGGGTGTAGATTTAAGATTTTAAAACCACAGGTCGATATCTCTTTTCGTGTCCGAGATATTCGTCCTCAAAACTTTGCTCAAAAATGCCCATTTTTGGGTCATATCCCAAAAATGGTCAAATATACAGCGCTGGCGATATCACCATTAGATTCTACGAGCAAAATTACACAAGCATACCAATTTTCATAATTTTTGAACAACTATTACAATCTCCAGAAGGAAAAGCCTAAAATGGCCAAAAATCGCAAAAAATCTAAGGTGTACCCCTTGCGATTTTTTCAGTTTTTGACGATTTTAAAGAATGTTTAATAACAAATGTATCCGTTGGAATATTTTGATGAAAATTGGCATACTTATGGTTTTTGGTACGAGGAATTTACTGGTGAGGTCGTTGAAGGTGTACCGCACACCCATTTTTGGGTATGTGGGTGGTGTGGTTTAAAAGAGGGTCGAAATTTTTAAAAAATTAAAAATTCTGAAAATTTGTATTTAATTAGTTTGAAGGGTGTAGATTTAAGATTTTAAAACCACAGGTCGATATCTCTTTTCATGTCCGAGATATTCGTCCTCAAAACATTGCTCAAAAATGCCCATTTTTGGGTCATATCCCAAAAATGGTCAATTATACACCGCTGGCGATATCACCATTAGATTCTATGAGCAAAATTACACAAGCATACCAATTTTCATAATTTTTGAACAACTATTACAATCTCCAGAAGGAAAAGCCTAAAATGGCCAAAAATCGCAAAAAATCTAAGGTGTACACCTTGCGATTTTTTCAGTTTTTGACGATTTTAAAGAATGTTTAATAATAAATATATCCGTTGGAATATTTTGATGAAAATTGGCATACATATGGTTTTTGGTACGAGGAATTTACTGGTGAGGTCGTTGAAGGTGTACCGCACACCCATATTTGGGTATGAGGGTGGTGTGGTTTAAAAAAGGGTCGAATTTTTTTAAAAATTAAAAATTCTGAAAATTTGTATTTAAGTAGTTTGTAGGGTGTAGATTTAAGATTTAAAACCACAGGTCGATATCACTTTTCGTGTCCGAGATATTCGTCCTCAAAACTTTGCTCAAAAATGCCCATTTTTGGTTCATATCCCAAAAATGGTCAATTATACACAGCTGGCGATATCACCATTAGATTCTACGAGCAAAATTACACAAGCATACCAATTTTCATAATTTTTGAACAACTATTACAATCTCCAGAAGGAAAAGCCTAACATGGCAAAAAATCGCAAAAAATCTAAGGTGTACCCCTTGCGATTTTTTCAGTTTTTGACGATTTTAAAGAATGTTTAATAACAAATGTATTCGTTGGAATATTTTGATGAAAATTGGCATACTTATGGTTTTTGGTACGAGGAATTTACTGGTGAGGTCGTTGAAGGTGTACCGCACACCCATTTTTGGGTATGTGGGTGGTGTGGTTTAAAAGAGGGTCGAAATTTTTAAAAAATTAAAAATTCTGAAAATTTGTATTTAATTAGTTTGAAGGGTGTAGATTTAAGATTTTAAAACCACAGGTCGATATCTTTTTTCTTTTTCGAGATATTCGATATTTTTTACAAAAAAGTGAATACATCCTTTCTCTCTGTTATTATTGCATACATACACATATTGATTATTGAATTGTGTGAAAATTGTAATTATGGGACTTCCGGTATAACCGGAAGTGACATTAACTTTGTGAATTTAAATACAACCTACACTATTTTTTAGTTTCATAATATTTATTAATACAGGTGAAATTTTTAACCAACGTTCCACGTGAATCAAATCATAAATCTTCTTCTTCAAAATCGCTCATTTTAGTATTTTAGACAAGAAATAATAGTCAAAATCTATCATATTATGAAACTATAAGCAGGAAATACAATTTTCTTGCCAATTCCAAAACTTATTTTATATTACGGTATTCTGTCGACTTTTGACGTTTATAATTAATATTAAAATTGCTGGCCGGTCGTCTGACAGTATCTTATAATATAATTTTTATTTTTAATTTCTATTTTTCTGTACCACTTATGTTATATTTCAATCAAAATAAGTTTGAAAACTGTTCTAAATATAAAGTAATTAAGATAAATATTAGATTTTGTTGCCAATAAACAATAGAAAACAACAAAGCTATACAAATAAACATGTTGATATTGTTTTATGTTTAAAATAATAAGAATCGTTCTTGAATGATGTCCAAGTATTTTGCCAATGTCGAATATATGAATAACAATTATTTTTTTGAAAATTATTTGCGAATATATTATATTTATGAATAGGAATCGTGGCTTTAAAAACCCGGGATCAAATCCAATAAGGTGTTTTTTTACCAGGACACCATTTACCACGAATTAAGTCCTCAGGGCAAAACTGTTAACAACAAACAAGGATCTTTAGTTCTTCAACACTTACGAAACGCCGGATACGATAACATGCTAGGGTTGTTCCATGGGGTTGGTATATTGAGTATTTAAATAGATATTTATTAGACAACAGTGTTGTGACAGATCAATTTATTAGATTTTGGATCGGCTAATCGAAAATGGCACTTTACTTGAAGTTCAAAATAGTTTTTCTGTTATGTTATGTATTATAAAAATTAAATATTATGATTTGCATTAATACTTTTTCTACATATTTTATGGATAAATATATAGATTTATCTGTAATTTAAATCCCAGAGCCTAGACTTTAAACAAACACAACTCATTGGATACACAGTTCATAATTCAATTTATGTAACTGACAGATAAATGTCTGTCAAAAAGTGGGTAGTTTGGGTGGGCATGTTGCGTGGGTAGTATGGGTGGGCAGTTTGGGTGGGCGTGTTGCGTGGGCAGTTTGGGTGGGCATGTTGCGTGGGTAATTTGGGTGGGCATGTTGCGAACTAATCATTTCAAATTACGTTTTAAAAAGAAAATAGTAAACAGGACCATAGTTATATGGAATACAGTTTCCAGCATAAGTACATATTTAAGTATGTATATTTAAATTAATAACAATCTAATGGCGGGAGGTATATTTTTGACCACATCAGATTTTTATAATTATATATTTATGTTAAGTATAGAAGTATCCATATAGATTGTACCACCGCTTTACGGTACCTAAGGAATACGACTTGTCACCAAACACTCGATGGATATCCTCGAAAATTCTTGATGGCTTAATCCACGCTTGAAATTGTAAAAAAAAACACAGCTCAATAATGTTTTTTGCTCAATTCAATGATTTCTTGGGGAAAGGATTACTTAAAAATTATGTATTTAAACAACATTCAATTATATTTAACAACCATCACTATAATTAACCTTGTAAACAACTAGATTAAAATGTCAAACAAAATTTGTTTGAAAATATCATAGCCTGCTAGATTGGCTCAGTGGAAAGAGAACATCCCTGGTATTAATATATTAGGGGGTGCCGTGGCACCCATGGCACCCACTGGGCGCACGCCTATGGTCGGCGCTTATGACTGAGGGCCGTGTGAAAAGTACAGTAACTATCTTTTATCCTTTACGTACTCATTGCATTTTGCATTTGAAGTACTGTCTCATACAGCTTTTTGTCCAGCGCACGTATTTCTTACAAGGGGCTGTCCTTAAATTACGTAACGCTTCAAGGGGGGGGTCAAGAGTAGCGTTACGAGGGGGTGGGGGAGGGTTAATGTGTGCGTTACGTAACGATAAAATATAAAAAATATTGCTAAACTTGCTTTAATAGTTTTGAAACATTCAGATTTCGCGGTGCTAATTCGTATATGCAGGCAGTCGTTTGTTTTCAATAACAGTCAACATAATATGTCAGGCACAGTTCAAATTCGGGCCAGTGGTCTTTCATTCGTGCAATACAATTCATATTAAAACATGAATCGAGTAGTGTTGATAAGGAAAAACTTTTCAATAGTTTGTTCAAAGCATATGCTTTTAATTTCTGTGCTGTTATTTTTTCATCTTTATGTACATTAATTTAATTAGTTTCTGTTTCAAATTTTAACTGAATATTAAGGAGGCCATATACTTTTATATACAGTAAAAAAATTGGGGTGACAAGCCGTAGGGCAATAGTAGTACATTATTTTTTATCTTTATGTACATTAATTTAAATAGTTTCTGTTCTGTTCTGTTATTTTTCATCTTTATGTACATTAATTTAAATAGTTTCTGTTTCAAATTTTAACTGAATATTAAGGAGGCCATATACTTTTATATCCAGTAAAGAAATTGGGGTGACAAGCCGTAGGGCAAGAGTAGTACATTATTTTTCCTCTTTATGTACATTAATTTAAATAGTTTCTGTTCTGTTCTGTTATTTTTCATCTTTATATACATTAATTTAAATAGTTTCTGTTTCAAATTTTAACTGAATATTAAGGAGGCCATATACTTTAATATCCAGTAAAAAAAATGGGGGGGGGTCAAGTACTGCGTTACGTAATATATGGGGGGTTTCATGTTTGCGTTACGGGTGCGTTACAAAGGGGGGAGGGGGTATCAAAAATTTACAAGGTTAATTATAGTGATAGTTGTTAAATATAATTGAATGTTGTTTAAACACATAATTTTTAAGTGATACTTTCCCCAAGAAATCATTGAATTGAGCAAAAAACATTATTGAGCTGTGTTTTCTTTTTACAATTTTAAGCGTGGATTAAGCCATCAAGAATTTTCGAGGAAATCCATCGAGTGTTTGGTGACAAGTCGTGTTCCTTAGGTACCGTAAAGCGGTGGTACAATCCATATGGATACTTCTATACTTAACATAAATATATATAATAAAAATCTGATGTGGCCAACACTATACCTCCCGCCATTAGATTGTTATTAATTTAAATATACATACTTAAATATGTACTTATGCTGGAAACTGTATTCCATATAACTATGGTCCTGTTTACTATTTTCTTTTTAAAACGTAATTTGAAATGATTAGTTCTTTGACAGACATTTATCTGTCAGTTACATAATTTGAATTATGAACTGTGTATCCAATGAGTTGTGTTTGTTTAAAGTCTACGCTCTGGGATTTAAATTACAGATAAATCTATATATTTATCCATAAAATATGTAGAAAAAGTATTAATGCAAATCATAATCTTTAATTTTTATAATACATAACATAACAGAAGGAGAGGCCATATACTTTTATATCCAGTAAAAAAATTGGGGGTGGGTCAAGTACTGCGTTACGTAATATATGGGGGGTTCATGTTTGCGTTACGGGTGCGTTATAAAGGGGGGAGGGGGTATCAAAAATTTCCTAATTTTGCGTTACGTAATTTAAGGACATCCCCCAAGAATGAAAGCTGTATCAAAAACATTAGGCAATATTAGGCATTATACTATTCATTCATTACAGGTTAGTTATGTTGGTGGCCTAAATTATTCTTTTGATATTTTAAAGACAAGCATTAACGGAATAAGTTGAAATTTAATTTACATATTACTTTACGTTATTTACAGCTTTATTTTTTTTCTGATGTGGCACTGCCTCACCTGCCTACTCTGACAAGCTGAAAGATACTATAAATCACTTCTCATGTATTTGTTGTACTTACCTGTATATAAATATGATAAATTGGTACCTACCTCTAAATAGATTTTGCTGTGCCTAAGAAGGTCATAAGAAATAATAAGTAGAAGTAGAATATATACCAGTATATATAATTTATTTTCTAAAATATGTATATCTGCAAAATGGAAGAATACTTCATATCCTTGAATTGTTGGTTGTGCGTTTCTTTTAATTTATATTTCAAATTCATTCCTATTGTGTAACTCAAAAAGGTCTACATTTTTAATTATGCATGATCAAGAGAATACAGTTATGCCACATTTTCAAATGAATATAATAAAAAGTAATAATTAATTTTCATTGTTTATCTCTTGAAATTATTTCATGCATAATTTTAACCAGTATCTTAGTTATATAAACATGTATCAAGTTACTTAAAAATGTGAAAATAGAAATTTATTTTTATAATACGATACAAATGCCTCCTACATTATCTATTTTTAGTTAATAAAAACAATAATTATTATGTTTAACAATTAGACATTACCTTATTTAGATTATAGTTTAAATGGTAATAATTGAGTGTTTTATATAGTCATTATTTACAAATGTTTTACATTTTGTTTTATCTATACAATAAAAATTATTTTATATGTTTATGATCCACCCTATAAAATTTAAGAAAATAATGAATGTGATATTTCAAAAATGTTCTTTCCAAAATATGGTATATGTTTCAGTCAATGTCAATTGCCCTTTTATACGTTTAGGACAGAGATAATTTTAATAGTGTACCTAATTGTATTTAATTAAAAATTATTAAAATATGTTCTTTTTGTAAAAATTATTTTTTTTTGTCGGGTCCGTAATTATGACAAAGCGGCATATCGCTCACTGCTCTTTTCTAATGAAGATATGCATTGTTCATTTGAACAGAGCGGTGCAAATAATGGCCTGTTGACAGAGCTGGGCAAAGTACCGGAAAGTAGTACATACTTGAAGTGCAAGTACCAAGTATTTTGATGTTTCTAAATGTACTTGAAGTACAAGTACTTTTTTAGTTTCTAAAGTACTTGTAAATTTGGGTGCAAGTACTTTTTCAGATAAATGATATTTTTCTGATTATATGAACCTTAAAAGGTGATTATTGACAAAATTGCAATATGCGATATTTATTTGGTTATTTTAAACGTAAAATTGACGTCATATGATCGCCAAGCGATACGAGAAGCTATTCCGAGATGTTAGAATGACGTCATTTTTACGTCATGCGATCGCCAGGCGATACGGCAAAGTCCCAGCACTGTAGTTAGATAATACAAACATTATATGGTATATACAGTATGCAGATTAGAATTTATTTATTCATGCCAACAAAATTGCAAATATAGCTTTATTTTCATATTATCGCTGAAAGTATATTTATTAATGAAATTCACAGGGATAAACTGTTTAAACTATGAAAATTGAATAACAACATTAATATTTCAATAACAAGCCATAAATATTAACTGTGTGAAATACAATAATTATTTAATTTTCTTCTTTATCTTAAATTATAATATTTGGATTGAGGAGAGTAGGTACACCCATTACCCCAAGGGCCCTTGTATTCGCGCCTGGTGGGCACCCATTTATTTTAATAATAAAGATACCTATATAGCATTTTTCCATATACACACATGAATCAAAACAGATACAGGTATCCATATTAAAATAATTACATATACCGAGTGTTTACTTTTTTATGAATTACAGGAAATACTGTGGTGAAATTTTCATAGAGCTGTAATTTAATGTCGGTGCTCTAAGGATTAGAAGTTTCTGTTTAAATTGTTAATCACAGGCGTTAATGATACGGTATTCAAGGGGTGTTATATTTTGTAATTTACAAATTTATTACTATTTTTTATTCTATTTCTTTTTAAGGACTGTTATTATTATTATTTTGTAACTCACAAACAATACTATTTGTTATTATTAATATTATTAAGTATTGTTAAATTAAATATATGTTCTTGGTTTCCATAAGAGCTTTTACATAATACTAATATTTTTCTTACATTCGTAGTTGTATTAGGGATAATAATTTTGAGACTAATTTCTTTTTTCTTCTTGCTTTATTATTCTCTATATTTGTATTCTTAGAATATTATTATAAATATATATTCTTTTATATCAGAAACGTAAAGTGTAAAAATGATAAAGAGATGTATTGTAATTTATTGAATATGTAAATTATTAAATATGTATTAATAACTGTTTGCCAATCACTTTGTATAAGGTATCACCTTAAGACAAATAAAGTTATTATTATTATTATTATTATTATTATTATTATTATTATTATATAATAAAGATACCTATATAACATTTTTCCATATACACACATGAATCAAAACAGATACAGGTATCCATATTAAAATAATTACATATACCGAGTGTTTACTTTTTTATGAATTACAGGAAATACTGTGATGAAATTTTCATAGAGCTGTAATTTCTGCCCTATTAATTTTAGAACAAAAGTATAAATATAAATAATGTTCAGAATTAAAAATAAAATTTTATTCACTATTTTATATACCAAAATTATTATTTGTATAAATGGGTGGGCACAAGTCTTTAGGGTGGGCACGTGCCCACTCTGCCCCCCCCCCCTTAGCGCCGCCACTGCCATGGCACCCACCGTGCGCACGCCTATGCTGGTTTGTCAGAACGAGCCATTGCGAACTGCCCGCCAGGACCCTGATTCGACGAACCACGCGCCGTGTATCTGCGTCTTTACGCAAGCAGTCAGCGATATGCCGCTTTATCAATTTTTTGACTAACCTAGGTAGTATACTTGTTCTTTTTTTTATTACGTATGCTGTAATTTATGGTATACCTATCAAAATAAAATGGGGATAATCTTCTCCTCTCATAAGGGCGGTTAGAATTGTTATTCGCCCCTACTGACAAATGCAAAAAAAAAAACAATTAATAAACAGCAAGTATAGATTACACAATCATTTTAATTTCCCTTAACAAAATGTCAACGTTATAATATTCTTGTATATAATTTTAATAAATAAAATTTCGCATGATTTATGTAGCTTTGAAAACGATTTTTTCTCTGTATATATTATAAATAAAAGTAAAAATGAACACACTTAAAGTTGAAAATTTCACACACGTATCAGTATCAGTTATTCTGAGGTATGATGTTTAAATATAAACACTACGAGGATTGGATTTTTGATCATGATATCACTGCATTAACTGAGTGTCGCTGTCGAGTCTGGCTGTGTTGCCATAATATACCTATAAAACTAATATACTGCTGGTGGGAGTGAGATTTGTGAGACTAACATTGGACGAGTGCAGACATATATATCTGCATATATAGCTGCACTTGTCTGTAAGAATAACTCCGCGCAAGCGCCAGATTGCTTTGATTTTATTGGTGTAGAACGAGAAAGGGGAACTAGCGGGACGGAAATTCTTACACTAACAAGGATAGACAATAATGTTTGTAGCAGACTGCTCTTAAGTGAGAGATAGGGTTCCCGGAAAACTCATCGCGGGTAAATTGATCGCGGTAAATTTATCGCGGAAAATTCATCGCGGGGAAAATTGATCGCCAGAAAATTAATCGCGAGGTAAATTCATCGCTGGTAAATTAATCGCGAAGAAAATTTATCGTGAGGAAAATTAAACGTCGGAATATTGATCGCCGGAATATTGATCGCGAGGAAAATTGATCGCCAGAAAATTAATCGCGAGGTAAATTCATCGCTGATAAATAAATCGCGAAGAAAATTTATCGTGAGGAAAATTAAACGTCGGAATATTGATCGCCGGAATATTGATCGCGAGGAAAATTGATCGCCGGTAAATTTATCGTGAGGAAAATTGATCGCAGTAAAAATTGATCGCCAGGAAATTGGTCGCTAATATAGATAGCTTAAGTTCATCGTCAAGAAAATTATAAAATTAACCATACATGATAGTTATTGTTATTATCATCTCCTTCTAATATTTTTTGTATCTAAATAAATAAAATAAATCTAAAACAAATCTAGTTAAAAAGTAAAATATTTCAATAGGTAGGTAAGTTTTTTAAAATTAAATTCTTTGTCTTATAAACACAACAAAAAAATTAATATAAAGTCTTTAACCCAATTGTCTTGTTATAAACATTATTTTTTATATGCATAAATATCCTTTTTTGGTGATTATTTACGAGATCAATACTTTGGCGATCAATTTTCCTAGCGATCAATTTTCCAACTTGCGATCCGCCGGAAGCCAATCACTCCACTTCGCTCCTTGATGGCTCCCATCGATGCTTAATATAATATCCCTAACTTTTTAGGGACAACAACAACTACATTAAACGTGGTTTTAACTGGGATAAAGGAGGGGCTGGAATTTAATGTTGGCCAAAAATTGTTCTGTTCTGTAAATATTTTATTACTATTTGCACAACCCTGTGTATTTTTTAAAAAAACAACCGTAATAACTTTGGTTTTTGAGTAATTAATTAGTAATTAATGACTACTAAATTTTCTGATTGATTTTATGTGATTGTGCCGAAATGGTTGTACCAGGTTCAAGAACCTAAAAATTAAATTAGTAACAATTGTATTTTTATAAACAATATTTTTTGTGTACTTAAATATCCTTGCGATAAATTTACCGGCGATCAATTTTCCTCGCGATCAATTTTACGGCGATCAATATTCCGGCGATCAATTTTCCCTGAGATTAATTTTCCCCGAGATCAATTTTCCACGCGATCAATTTACCGGCGATCAATTTACCTCACGATCAATTTTCCGGCGATCAATTTACTGGCGATATATTTTCCAGGCGATCAATTTACCGGCGATGAATTTTCCCCGCGATAAATTTTCTGATTGATTTTATGTAATTATGCCGAAATGGTTGTACCAGGTTCAAGAACCTAAAAATTAAATTATTAAAATAAAATTAGTAACAATTGTATTTTTATAAACAATATTTTTTGTGTACATAAATATCCTTGCGATAAATTTACCGGCGATCAATTTTCCTCGCGATCAATTTTACGGCGATCAATATTCCGGCGATCAATTTTCACCGAGATTAATTTTCCCCGAGATCAATTTTCCACGCGATCAATTTACCGGCGACCAATTTACCTGGCGATCAATTTTCCGGCGATCAATTTACTGGCGATATATTTTTCAGGCGATCAATTTACCGGCGATGAATTTTCCCCGCGATAAATTCTCCGTGATCAATTTACAAGCGATGAATTTTCCGGACATGGAGAGATAGGGCATCAGCAGTATATTTATGTATAGGTATATTGTTGGCATTTAGCAAAGTAAATAGTGTAAGCTGTAAGCAGAAGAAACTGAAGTGGTACTGAAGAAGAAAGAAGTAGTATCTGATCTTATGAAGTTAAGAATTGAGGTGTTTGTGAAATCCTGGTAAACGCGGACAGTGGTGCCAAAATGAAGAATCCAGCCCTCGTACTAGGAAACACAACAGTATCATTGAATAATAATGATGCCGCTATGTATGTTAGTAATGTGTGCTGTGTGTTGAGTAAAGCTAGATGAGTTGCGTTGAGTTGAGTTGAGTAAGTAAGAGGGAGATATCTGTTGACAGTGCAACAAGGGCGACAAGTACTGATGAGCGGCGAAGCATGATGCACGTGGTACATGGATACGTGAAAGGAGACAGGGAAATAATAATAATGATGATTGATGACGCGTTGACTTTCAGCATTAACATTCAGCTTTCGATGTTGAACGTTCAGCTTTGGACTGAACTTGGTGCATTGCACGAGTGTGGTGTGACGAGGGCTTTGGCTGTGACCGTGAGCTGTGGAAAGCACTGGACGTGGGCGGTGACCATTCAACACTGACGTACGACGAAAGAAATTGAGTGCCAGAGTTGAAAGCTTCCAAGTTCAATAGTCGCATCAATTCAATCAAAACGAAATATTTGTTTTTATTACTCTTTCAACCATACAATTATACATTTATTCAATATGCCCATCTATGTTAACCAGCTTATGAGAAACTATCTAAATTAAATGCCGTTTACATATTGGCAAGTTGCAAATGAATTATGTTTTGTTTTTTTGTTGTCATTATCAGTTATCTTTACCTTTATCGTTACTTCAGCATCCCAAAATTTTCCAATTCGTATACGAGATTGAATAGCGTGAAGATCTTATTGTTGTGACCAAATGAAATAAAATGAAACGCAAGCAAGGATTCAGATTCAGAGATGGTAAATAGATTGAAGAACGTTTGATTTTTAATTCTACGATATACTTTAGAAGTTCTAAGTGGTATGTACTAACACCATATGGCGTCACTAAATTATCACTATCTTAGAATGAACATTTGGGGATCGCTAAAGCTACAAGCAAATCCATTCAAACATCTCTCGCATTCTGGGATCAGTGCGTGTCTCAAAACATCGTACATTGTATTACGAAAGTATAAAACGGTACAACAAAACATCGGGAAATGGTCTTGCATGTGAACCAATGTGTCTTCGTCCACCTAGATACCAGTAGTAGTAGTAGCATTAGCAATAGTAGTATGATGTATGTAGTTAGTAGAGTAGTAGTAATAGTAAATAACAGCCACGTGATCCTCATATGTAATGCGAATGCGTACTTGTACTTGTACCAGTATATAGGTGGACAAACCATCGACTTCATGCGCCCGGCATATGTATATTAAATGCATTACTTGATCAAGATACACTATTGTATCGCTTGTGTACTCACAAAAAACAAATCAAACTGATATATAAATGTCAAATCCCTGGTCTCACTAAACTGTATAAAATGCCCAAAGAAACATTTTCATATTAAAATCGTATTAAATTCTATTGTTATATCTTTATTATCATTAAAACAATATTATTGTTTATTATTAAAGGCATTATTTGCCCTTCTTATCCCGTATATATTACTTGTAGAAACTTGCATAATAATGAAAAATTCGAAGTATATTTATTATACATGATATTTTAAATGCTGTATATGGTATAAAATAGAAACGTGCACGTCCGGTCGCGGCGAAATGGTCATCCTGCGATGCGGTCTCCATACCGTCAAGGCAAGGCCACACAGTGGGACGCATCGATGTCGCCGCTGCCGCACCTGCGCGTGTCTGCTCCATGATTTATGTGGATGTGAGTGAAGGTTGCGCGCGGCTGCACTGCTGCGCACGCACAACGCACAACCACTCCGCAACCCTGAATGCTAATGGCGCGGTATTTATACCCGCAGTTTCAATTTATTTATTATTCAATACCTATTTATATTAAATCTATAAATTATAATTTTATAATGTTTTTTTATCAATTACTTTGCGAAGATCATCACAATAATTTTAAATATAGGTGGACACCTTTTATTTGTATCAATGGGCGAACAAAAGGCAGACACGTGTGTACCCCGAAACAAAGAGTACCGCAGTGGGTTGGGTTCAGGCGTAGAACGGGTATGTTTTGTTTTGTAAGGCAGAAGAAGAGACGCGTGATATTATGGTGACGGTGTGTACTGGTTGGTTAGTAGTTCTTGTTGTCAGTGGTTCTAATGTAGAATATTGTGGGTAGAATTAAGGATTTGATCTTCTTTATAATGCATGTTAGCATAAGGAATCTGAGTTTGACTTTGACATTACATTGCAGTTGCAGAGCCACTGGTATCATTTAGTGGCATCGTCATATCGTCATAACATCCAAGTATCATCTACAATGTTACAAGTGTGCGTATAGTATAGGTATTAGATAGTAATAGTGATACTGATATTATAACGAAATGACTTGTGTGTACGGCCGCTACAGAGTGGACCGTGATACGTAACAAGTGAGTCGCGCGTTGCGTTCATTGGAAACGGGGTTTGGGCTGATCTTAAGTGGAATATATTTATTACGCATAGATATAGATAATTAAATAAGTGAGATACTAAGTGATTAACTAGAGATGATAGTTAGTGTCGCGTGATATGACCTGGACACCAGTCGACCAGTCGCGTATTGGTGACGTACAGAGTCCAACGTGAACGTGTAAGCGAACTATTGCACATAAGTGCCTGCCTTTTAGTTGTTATTATAACAGTTCGTGTAATGTTCCATAGGGAAGGCACATAGCTATTCAACAGCTACCACTGTGCCTACACCATACGCTGCATATATATGTATCACAGTAAACGTTCTTGAGTCTATAATATTTATGTATATTGGTAGGTAGAATGTATCAATGTATTGTATGCCACCTGCTTTCATGTATTTTACACTATAAGTTCACAACTTAAAAATACAATTATATAAACAATATTATTCGAACACGAGTATTGAGTAATTATTGAATGTTAATTATCACTGATTTGAGTATTTGTAACTCATAACTACAACATATAGTGTAACATACAAACAGGTGTAGGAAATACTTGAAGTATGTGTACGAGTGTTGATGTTAGTATGTATATGTGTTGTGTTTCATGTTTTATGTATGAATACAATATTTTACCTGTGTGTGATTCTACCAGAATTAGCTAAGGTTCTGCAGTGATTCGACAGTTTGCCAAAGGGCTGCATAACCTAGTATGTACTGTAAATTATGTACTAGGACTAAAGCTAATAGAAATAGTAAAGGGGGCTAGAGTCGCGTGTGGGCTATGTGGGCGTCTGCTTCTGCCGTCTGCCGTAGCCGTCTGGTCTCTAGCACTGAACGCTATCCGCCTCTCCGCTGAGTCGAACGCTGCGGTCAAGGTGGCTTGGGAGTTGGTGGCGCTGGCGCTGGCGAATGTTCATGTCTCTACTGAACGATAATGTGCGGCGCAGACAGCAGCACGGCCACCGTAGCGATGATGGTGAACATGGTAAAGATGATCAGGCAAAATCGGTCCACGACCATCGCAGCGAACTTCCAGTCGCTAATGACCTCGGCTTCCTCGTCAGCCTTTTTCATGCGACTCGTGATGAACTGCAGCTCGCGCAGGATGTTCTGGAGTTCGCGCTGCGTGCCCGAACTCGGCAGCGCCCCTGATTCCTCGATGGTGGTGGCACGCATGAAGCCCGAACCCAAGTTCGTCGTCACCGTGGCGTTGTTGCCCCCCGCTCCTGTCGTCACGTTCCGAAAGTCGTCGTCGATGTCTAGTACGTTCGCCAGCAGACTCTTCGACGATCGCTCTTTCAGCTCCAGCTCCTTCATTCGGCTGTTCATTAGGATCGTTTTGCGCGTTATTTTCTTACCAGGCCTCGACATGCCTAGTATCCACGGCAACCATTGTAAGAATACGGATTTAATCTGTCATTAACACAACACATTAACATACAAGTCTGCATATTTCAAAAGAGGGTATACGAGGATGGAATGAAAAGTTCGTGACCTGACACAAACAGGGCAGCACTAGACGTGCAATTATTTTATGCCAACTGTTATTAGTACCACTCAATCACTATCTCTCGTGTAAATGGCAAGTGTTCGGAACATTATATTTCTGTTCAGTGGCGTAACTAAGAGTTCGGGGGCCCGCCCGCAAAAAGTTTTTGGGGCCCGTTTTTAATTGTAGCGTTTATCATGAAAAACTATATACCACAAGAACTTGTGGAAATTGTGACTAGGCTCGTTTTCATCTGAGTTGACATGTTAAGAAGCAAAATAACCAGTATTAGAGGCCTGAAAATCCAAGATTAGGCACCATTACATCCCACAAAAGTCATTGTATGTTATGGCATTTATTATGAAAATGTGATTGGCCCGTATTTTTTTTTTTCTGAAAATGAAATTGGTGGCACAGTCCATTGGTGAAAGTTATAGGGAATTGATTAATACATTTTTGGTATCCCAAATGAAATAACTTGGATGCGACAAAATATAGTATTAGCAAGATGGATCAATATCATACAGTCTAAATAGTAGCAATTTAGCGAAAATCGTTCTCTTATCGTTATTTAATCCCACGTTTTGGTAAAACACATTGGCCGCCAGGTATTTTGATTTGATAGCCCCAGGCTTTTTTATGAGGTTATTTTAAAGGAAAACTCTGGATCAGTTTCAGGAACATATTTGCCAAGAAATCGAAATTTTACCGGCCGAAATTTGATGGAAAATAAAGAGCTTGATTTTGCATAGAGGATAAGGGACCCCTTAGCTAATATTATTTTAGGAAATTGACATTTAAAAAAATAAAGAACTAAACAAATTTGTATGTTGCTACAAAAAAAGATTAAATTCAAAATTTCGCAGTAGTAACAAAATTATAAATCATGTGAATTGGGGCCTCTCTAGAGCCGGGGGCCCGCCCGCAGTGCGGGCCCTGTGGGCCCGTTAGTTACGCCACTGTCTCTGTTCTTTTGCCTTTATAATCAATTAATCAAATACTTGGGCTTGCGCATTGGTGACGCGGTTCACTCTGATATAGTCCGCAATCTTATTTTCTGGACCTTTGATATGTGCCTTTCAGCAGTATATAGTTTTATACGTATATTGTGCGTCTGGGAAGCTTTACGGTAACCCACTGATTTGTGATCTAATTGAATATCTTTATTAACGTGTGCATTGAGTTTTTTGAGGTCTCGTGGTCGCGTGCCTGAATGGCTGGTCGCGAATCTGGGGAACCAGGTTCAATCCCGACCGACGCCAGACATTTCGAATTTTAACTGGCACAAAATTGACCTCTGTGGTACCCTCTCCACGCCAGCAATAAGTGCCCGTGAGGTGACGCCTGGTAAACACCCGCGCGGTATAAATATGTCATCATAATTACTGATATCTGCCTACAAAGCAGATTGGTACACCCAACAATGGATAATATGCCGTGATGATATATTTATTTATTGACTTTTTTAAAACTGGAAAAATAATACGCAGTGCAGTGATCAAATACCTGCACAAAAAGTGCAAACTCCGAAGCAAAGACATGGCAAATATATTGGGAACGTCTTACTCTGTATGAAATTGGGCAGCTAAATTTAAACGTGGAATAGGGAAAATATTGAAGATGATCCTTGCAGTGGAAGGCCTTGCAACTGTTACCAGTGAAAAAAAAAATCTATTTGATTCACGGTATTAAGGCTCGGCTTCTCCTATGATTGGTTTCAAAACATTCTGACCGATGAGTTACGAATGACAAAAATTTCTGCGAGGTGAGACCCCGGCTTCTCATGTTTGATCAGATGTCATCCGACTTGCTAATCCCTAAACTGTTTGACATTTGTTTGTAAACAGCTGGTAAACAGTATGAGATATTTAAAAATGGCTAGAGGAGCTGGAGTTGAAATAAAATCAGACGAATTTTTTCAAACTCTGATTGATTGAAGAAAAGAAGAAGCTTTGTGGAATACGAGACATCCATATTTTAAATAACGTAGTAGCAGCTAATAATTTGTTGTTCATTTCTGATATTCGTCTAAATACAAATAAATGATTCAAACTTTAAAAAATGACAACAATAATTAAATATCATGTGTACCAACGTCGAGACTAAAAAAATTCTATATTTCTTGCAACTTTGCGTACGTCTGATAACGTAGGTTGTAAGTTGCAGCAACTGTTGTCAAAACAGTTGCAGATACGTGCATACGTCTGATACCCCCTTTACCATGACAGTTCAGTTAACGTTACAAAAAATAATTGTAAGTTTAGTGCTGCATACTTTTCAATCCATCCTCATAAGATATTATAGAATAGTTACCCATTGCGGCATCTCATGTATATCAGCCGTTCGATGATGGTAGTTTAAGACGACAACGGTCAAGACGACTGACGAGGCCACCATGAACATGATGCAGTTGAAGTAAGTGCCTGCAACAGTTGTCATGTCACGCGGCCGCCCCCGTTCATCCTTAACCACACTTAAGCACGGCATGTGCATTCACCGGCGCGCACCACTACATGGTACAGTAAGTACAGTACAAGTACAGACAGTCCATTACAGAAATATAGAGCGACAGACAGACACCAACAATCAAATCAATCCACACATAAGTATTAAGTAAGGTAAGATAAGGTAGTAAACACCCATAACCACATATTCATTTGATTTGACATTGACAGTTGACATTGACACTGACACACACGCACGCACGCAAATCACAGGGATTAGAATATATAGAAATAGATGAACGATGCTTGCAGTCTACACTGAGTATGTAGATGTAACTACACCACGCTACTTTTACTAAGGATGGTGGATATTGCTACACTACACAAACGCATAGGCAATTGCTACTACTACACAACATATCCAGATGTAAAAGTAATATGAAATAAAACAACACTTGTATAGCATTACGGAATTTGACAGGAACACAAATATCAACTACAACGCATAAAACATTGTATGTTTAAAAATTCACACAGTTTGATGTCGCACTACGTAATCGTACCCTCCTCAGAAACATCTAAATTGAATATTATAAGGACTGTTTCACCAAAGTTTAACCGCGATCGCGCCGCGGTGTCAGTTTAGTCAGTCCGAGCAGACTGCACTGCACATTATGCACAGATCAACCTGGCTCGGACATACTCCTGACTCACCAATGGATTACGTTTACTGCACAAGTGCATTTCACTTATTCTATCATGTTTAATATACCGATTAGTTTTAATTTATTTTATTTAGTTTTTCAATAAAAACGTATCAGGTTGCAGAGATTAGATGGGATGAAAGTTACAGACAAATTAGGATAGCAAAGCAGTTCATTGATACTATGTTATGTATACACAAACAACGTACTTGTCCACTATTGTTATTACTACTGCTTTGAATGTTTACATTTACAAGTTATATGGTACCAAGTATATTGCTGTGTGTAGCAGTAGCAGTGTTCATAAATGAGCGCGAATGTGAATGAAATGAAAATAGAAATGGCAGCAGAGTGTGTTGCGTAGCCCGTAGCGCAATGTGTGCTGTAGGTTCACCATCATCAGCGTATAAGTATGTAAACACATAACGCAGTATAAATTACTGTAAAAAGGCGACTACATACGCTCCGGTTTATCGGAGAAGTCTGCCTTGAGGCAAACCTGAGTGTGTGTAGGAAGATTCACCGTGAGGCTGAAACTCAAAGAGGCATTTGGATATCGAATCGAATCGTTTGCCGAAAGGCGAAGCCCTCTTCCAGGTCGATACGATTGTTTTTGCCGACCTTGGGACGGTGTAGTGTGTAGTCAACTATTGTTAACCATCCTCAGGTCCGGATTAGCACTTCTTTACACCCTAGGCCAAAGTTCATGACTGCACCCCCCTCAATATATACTGAGTGTCTGCTTTTTTATGGATCATAAGAAATATATCTAATGGTAACATCTGACAAAGTTTTAATAATACTTGATTTCATTACATTTTTTTTCTATTTCGGTGTCTATACATAGGTCTATAAACGTACTGAAAACATGTCGTTAAGAAGATATATAAACGCACTGTTTTTGGAGTTTTTCGTTTTCTAGAGGTGGTATGACTGACTGCTCATAAAACTGATATACAATTGACATATATCAACATCAAATTGCTGTCAGTCGACAAAGAATTTTCATCTGTGAAGTTCAATTTGTTAGCGCGAAGCGCTACTAACGTCACTGATTTTACAAGTCGCATTAATTAAAACTCTAAAAGAATTATAAAATTAACCCAATGGAAAAAATAGTATAAAAACATATTTCATAAGGCCTGTAATCGCATTCGTCCTTTGTAAAACTCACCGCGAAGAGGCTTGTTTTCCAAAGTTGGACTCATGGGTTAACAGATGAAATTTGTTTTTTAATATACCTACTATTATCAGTTATCATAGATACATTTACTATCTTTTTAGAAGTAGCTAACGATTACAACTTTTGTTCGCTTCTATCTCTTGTGCGCCCCCTTCGAACCTGCGCCCTAGGCCATGGCCTAGGTTGGCCTTACGGGTAATCCGAGCCTGACCATCCTCATATAATTATGTCAATCTCGTGCCATGAATCTCAGTTTTCTGTTTTTCTCAAACTTTTCGGTTAACTTTTCAAATGGCATGCACCAGAGCTATCAGCAAAACGACAATAGCAAAAATATTGTTTGTTGGCTCAAGGCAGATCTCTTCGGTAAACCGAAGCGTGTGTAGCCGCCTTAAAACAACGATTAGTAAGTTAAGTATAATATGTGTGTACATACGTTGGGTTGAGGTTATGTGAAGAGGTATGGATGAAATGAAATGAAGACGAAACGAAGGTTGTGATGTGAATGATAGTGTAGAAAGGAAAGGTAATGTGTTTTAGTGTGTTAAATAGTAAAGAGTATTAAGAAATGACGCGACATTCGTTACCGGACATTCAGTTCAGTTCAATTCAATTCATAATTCATTTCATTTCAGTTTCAGTCAGAGTTGAGTAATCAGTAGCGTTTTGAGTGCGTGTCATTTAAGAATTGATTTAGTCATTTCAAGTAGATTACCTGCATTCGTGGGGTGGGGTAGGCGTAGGTGCTTGCTAAGTTACCGTTAGCCCCAGGGCCCCAGCTCGGCCACTGGCCACTGTGCGTGGCGAGTGGCGAGTGGCATTTTGGCGCGTGGGCATTCGATCCCACAGCAGCAGCTGTGCTGTGGCTGTGACTTCGACCGGGCACCACCAGCACCACCTTCACCTTCACCTGGCTTCAACTCGACATCGACATCGACAATAAGCGCTCGCCCACTGAATGCACCACAACTTTAACACAAACATACAACATGTTTGCCGTTACATTAGCCACTGTCATTCACAACAGTTCATTTAGTTAATAGTATACTTAATTCATTGCTCAGTTTAGTTTCTTATTTATTGTTAAGTTATATATTAAGGTTAGTATGCGACCACTGCATACCAATTTTACGAGGAGGTAACGAGTCATCGACAGAAATAATAAACAAGTACAACACAGTAAGTAGGAAAAGTAAACATGTCAACAACAAAACATACAGATAAAGATACTCCTAGTGGGACAGAGCCATTTGATACTTGGAGGTGGAGGGTGTACATGGCGAGTATTTATGTGAAATATAAGAGTAGTCCATAGAAATTTAGTATCAAGCAAGTTTATATATAACATGTGTGTTTAAACGGGCACTCGGGCACTTGAGCAGTTGGTAATAAATAGTATCAGACAAGTTGTCTTATTTATTATCAAACATCATCATCACTTAATTCTTAATATCTGTTACTATTATACACCTCTACCCTAGTTACATTACACAGCGCCTCCGTTGCCCGTCTTCGGTTATGTAAGCACTGATCGATTGATTACTAACTACACTCTAAGTTATGTATTAATATCAGAGTCAAAGAGCGTGAGGAAAATGCTAGTTTGCGCGTCCTCTGGACACCGTCCTGCAAAAAGGACACTGTTTAAATACAAGAACACAAAGAAACAAATAAGCAGAAGTTCACATCGATGGTGGAATTGATGGATAAGTGATGTACACTGGTACAAAGGTATGTGGAGCGTGGAACAATCAGCATATGGCATGGGAATCATAGTAGCAGTGGATTAAGGATATATGTATAATTAGAAACTGTATGAAGAGAAAACGCACGGACACGACGGACGTTACCGTGCGATGTAAATGTAAACGTGACACACGTCACCAGCATTATTCATGTTCACAGCGATTATACTTATATCAGGTTGAGTTTAGTTCACATTTTAAATGGTAAAATGCCTGATAATATTTTGAATGATAGTTCAGCTTTAGCTTCGGCATACACCCCATCCCAAACATAGTAAGAAAAAGCAGACTATATAGTATAGTAGGTAATTGGCATTTAATAGGCAAAGAGTTGAAGTGCTGTTTCATTCTGAAGGCTTGTAAGCCCCCGGAAGTGTTGTATCCCCGTGAGGCGGGCGTGCGCGCAACGGAGCTGAGAGCAGCCACAACTGACAACTACCCTCTGCAGCCCGTTTACTGATACTGATTTGCTTTTGTATTTGCAGCAGGTACCGTACCATCATGCACATGTGTTTTGCAAATAAAAATACAATTAATATAGAATGAAGGAGATGCCGTGTCATGTCAAGTGGCTAACCTATCAGGGGCACTGCGTCCGAGGTCTGGGTTAACACGTGAGCCACCAGCAGCGAGAATACAGTCTGCGAGAGCAGTATAGTGACACCTGCAACAAACAAACCCAAACCTCGCTCGGTCTGACTGCCTGGGCTTACTGTTACTGGGCTTTATTCATAATATCCGATTTATAATAATAAAGTAGTAATAAATAGTAGTCATCTGAATCGCAATTAAAAGAGCAGAAGCAGACAAGAGTAACTTTATCTTTATTATAAGCAGCCGCCTAAGTGTTGAATACACCCCTCCGTACCGTTCCAAGTACCATGAGCATGACACGGGAAACGGGACACGGGACACGTAACACGTACAACGTGATGTATCTGCATGTTGTCCTGTTATCCCTGTGCTGTTACCCGTGACCGTATCGTTTCGGACCCCGTCCCGTCACTAATCAAAGAGGAAATGTTTGTGCCTCGCGCCTCGCGACATCGTGACCAATCAAGAACAATACAAAAACAAAAAGTTGCGCCGCTACCGCTACATGCTGCAGTGCCCGCACCGTGCGACAGAGGGAGACATCACTTCGATTTCTGAAACAGCACTCCATCTAACGCTAATGTTCACGGAAATGAAAAACGCGCGCGCGGCAAAACTCGTCCAACGCCAAGTCTTGCTTTTGCTTATTGCTTAGCTCTTTGCTGGGCGAAAACATTTCTTCTTTGATTGCATCGAAACAAATCATAATACAAAATGAAATAAACAATCATAATCATGATAATAATCTATTGAAAAGCTGAATAATTGACTGAAAATTCAGTTGTATATAACATGATGTTATATGCTAACTGAATAAGATTAAGATATAACATGATGTTACATAGAACATGACGTACAAACGCGCGCGAACACAACAATCACATATACACAATAAAACAGTCATGTCAGGCAGTACTGAGGATTATGTTAGCGCAGGCAGGTCAGACACAATGAAACGGTCGTGTACCTAACAGAGGAATGGCGTCAGATACTTGGGGCAAGGTTTCTGCCACGAGGTTCAGGAACACAGTCAACGAGAGCAAGATGGTGACTCCTGCAACAGAACACAGCTTGAACATTGTAGATGGCCCGAATGCGTGTCACATGTGGACCATTACGCAATGAAAGCTCTAGATTCGGACTAACGGCAAACGTAACGCAACATTGGCATTCTCCTCTATCACATCAAGTGACACTGTGCCACTGTGACACTGAGACAGGTGTTGTTGGTGACTTGTGAGATGTGCTTTTTTGCTTTCAACGTTTATTACTTACCGTTACCATATCATCGGTTCAGTAGTGACGTGAGTTTGTGGAGTGATTCACTGGGTAGCAGTAGCAAATGAGACTAAGACGAAAGAAAGCAGTAAGCGCGAGGAGCATATAAACCGCAGCGTATACGCGATACATCCTCATTCTGATTCTGATTGATGTTGTAATGGTTGGTTGGTATTTGTTTGATGTCATGTACTCTGTTCTCTGTAGTAACAAGTAGTTGATGACTACTGGGGCTACGTGGGCGTTCAGGCAGGTGGGAGACAAGGCGACAAGGCAAGGCATATGGCAGAGGGCATTTGGCATTACAAACAATTACGGGAGGTTGGTTGGTCGATCGGATCGTTCATGCGGCGACAGCGGAGCTCGTGCAGCGTCTCTGGCTACCCTCCAAGTATCAATGTGACTTTCCCGGACACAGGGTCGATACACTAAGAGGAGGGCTTCAACATACGATGCTCCCAGAGGTGGGCGGCCGGCGGCCTTATGCACTGCATAGCATTGCATACCTATCAGTGGTACTGCATCGGACGTGGTTGGTATCTTTTCGGCTACTAAGTTGAGAAATACAGTCAATGAAAGAAGAATGGTGACACCTGAAATTAAGATTTTGAATTTTGAACGTAATCTTTATTCACCGCAAACACTCAACATCTCGTATCTGTATCTGTATATAATTCGGCGAACGGCAAACCTCACGATGTCGAATTGTCGACGGTCGACGCGATCAAAACGCGGAGACACACAGGTACGTCTCGTGATCGTGATAGCAGTGTTGTAAAGCGTTGTGAGAGCAGAAGGACAATACATATACATATATATCTACTTATCCCACGGTTAAGGAAAATGCGTATAGTCGTATATAAACGAGAATGATAAATAATGTCGGTGTCGGATTGCGACTATGAACCGCGTACTGCGGGCGATATGATTGATAACTCGTACTTGACTCGTCTGACACAAAATAAGAACGATGCAGAACACCAGTGACAACAGTGACATAGTGATAGCGAACAACATAACTGAACATGTACCTAGCGTGAGCTTCTCGCCCGAGTCTGGTGGCAGTGTAAACCCCAGCAACGCCATGGAAGATATGAGTACGCAAGGAACTATTAGATTAAAGAAGTAGTATAGCGTTCTTCGCCGGATTTGAATGGTGAACGTCACGTCCACATACGGTTCCGGGCAGCACTGGTACACGATGGTATTCTTCTTTCCAGGCATTCCTGAAACATCACCATGTTTCTTGCATTAACGACATAAACAAATTCACATATTATTGCATTCATATTCTAATTCACAAATTAGCTTTACTATTCAATATACAGCACGAACCAAAAACAAGTACCACATTTCAAACCTTTATTCTACAAAAACAGTAAAAATACAAATAATTCATTGTAACACAAGGAAGGATATATAAAATGGCGTTTTTTTAAATAATATTATCAGGATGGTGGCCCTCATTAGCGATACACTCTTCGAGACAAATTCTGAATGCTCGCATGACTCATTCATTCAGTTAAATGGGGACTTATACAATTCAAACTTTTTGGGCGTCATCTAGTGAGTAAAAAAGTAATTATGTAGTGAGCAAGATTTAGCACAAGCACTAAAGTTTGACATTTATCATGTGATGCAGCACGTGATCACAACACTGTTAACTGCTTTGAAAGGAAACGTAAACATGTCAGACTGAACACATTTTTATATAATTATTTAAGTATATGATCTACTCAGTGCATACCTTTCAATTAATTCATGTTTATTTCCACTTTTCTTCAAACCCCGGCATTCTAACCATCTTTTGAACTGTAAGACTGAATGGTTTTCAATGTTTTTAAACACAAATCGTGCCCCCGGTACATCATCTTGTATTAAAGATATTATTTATTTGTGAACTTGTTTTTATAGTGATATTTAAAATTCAAGGATCACTACAGTTTAGTACAAGAGATAATTAATAACAGGCACTACACAAAATAACATAACCAAAGTTTGCTGACTAAATAACAAACAACTTGTAGGATCAACGAGGCGAAGTGCTGAAGGGGAGAGCATGTGATTGACTCGGCCATGGTATATCATCTCGCCTTTTCTAAAAATTTGTTGTCCTTTTCTAAAGTGTGTGGAGGGAGGTCCGCCGCCGATCCGCCGCGGGTGACGTCAAATTTATAAGTCCCCAATACCTTGGTTTCTCGGCGAATGGTGTCCTTGAGGTCAAAGTGTGTACACCTTTGATTTTAGATAGCCCTACAAGCAGAAATCGCAGAACATAAGTTTAGGCACAGAGAAATCAGCTTTCGGAACCACTATCCGCAAAATTGGCATGAATCTCCAATCATTGCTCGAGGTACTTTGTTAGACTATTCCCTGTAGATCTCAATAGGATGCCTGGTTTCAGTCAGATAGAGCAACAGCATACCGTGCAGAGATCCATGTGATTTCTTCTTGTGGGACTATCTGAAGTAAAAGGTCTCAAAACATTAAAGCCCTCAAAGCCACTATTCACCGAGAAATTGTCGCCATTTCCTAAGAAATAGCTGAATGAGTCCTACGAACATTCGAAATCGTGGGGTGTAGAACTAGTTCTCCTCTTCCAGGTGTACCCTGGTCCTGGGTAACGCTAAATGAACTAGCACAAGTCGGCGACCAGACAATCCTCAAAAATGTTGAGGATATCCTGGCCTATGCATTCGTCTCAGTCAATCCCTGAAAGCAAAATCAAGACAGTACTACCCCATCTCCAATAGTGCCTTCCACCATTTGGACCACTTTAGTCGTTTAAAATTTAGTACCAATCTCGGTGATCCCAATACAACAAGTGACAATTTCAATTGCGCCCTCACCCAAGAAATTATTTTTATATCTAAATGTTAATACATTCAAATTTTATATGAAATGTATAGTCAGTCATACGACAAAATAAATAAAAATCAGAAATCGTCTCGTAGAATCTATCGCTCGAATAATGGTCACCACCTTGTTGATATTGACCGTTAACTGATTAAGTGTGATTAGCGAGCAGTTGACTAGCATTGTTTTCTCTCTCAATTGTCTATGTATTATTTTAGAGAAAAATATTTCAAATAATAAATAGAAAAATTAATTGTACGCATCTTTTATTTGAAGTATTTTTTCTCTAAAATAATTCATAAACGATTGACAAAGAGAAAACAATGCTAATCAACTGCCCGCAAGTCAACCTTAATCAGTTGTTTATATTATCAGCCATTAAAAAAAAAACGCTGAAAAAAACAAACTATTTTATATAGGTACCTATTCTTTCTTGTGTTAAATTAGCTTTGTTCTAGCCGATAATTTTGAACAAGTTTGCAACATGTATCTGATTTTATTAATGCGCATTTGTTAGTGACAAGTTTGAAAGACCTATATGTTGGAATGCTGAATGAGACAGTAACGGTACCAAAGCGAGTATTTGTTGAATACAAGTTTGCTAATCTGAAAAGTAACTAAATCGGTCCTTTTTCTAAAAATACAATAAAATTATGTTATAAGAAAAATATAATATTAAATATAATAACATGAAATATATTTTTTATGGTTAACTAAAAATCTAATTCTGATAAGTATAAATTTCATTTCCCCTTGGCAGATGGAAAATTTGAAAACAAACACTGAATTTGCTGTAATTACGCAGACTCTGACTCTTAAGGTGCATTCACAAATGAAAATTAGGTTTAGATTTATGGTTTATACTTTAGATTTAATGACTTTGGCCGTATATTATGTAATGACTCCATTCACACTTCAGAATTTAGGGTCTCTTAATCCAAATCATAAAGCTAAACATTGCAAGGTCCAAACTTTAGGTTTATGATTTAGTTTAACGTCACAAACTTCACCAATGAGAACGAGTCTGAAATGATATAGATATATACACCCATCTTTATTTAGTATCCACTTGGTGGATTCGACTTTTTAAACAAATGCGAGAAGAACATGGAGACTGTCTTAGCTTAATTGCTGAAATATAACCAATAATGCCAAGCGAATGACAGTTCACGGCGCACATGTGTCTTGTTGAGTACTGTTCTACCGATATTTTAATCTTGTTTTTGAAGCATTTACACAGATGTCTGTACATATCAAAACTGATTTTCAGGGAATTTAAACTTACATTTATGAATGACTTACTTAAACCTAAACAAAAACCATAAACCTAATTTTCATTTGTGAATGCACCTTTAGTCAGCAGAAAAAGTTCTGACTGTCAGTAGTTGCAAACTTATCAGTGGTATGGTTGGAACGGTATTTAACGGTACTTTGTTACTGCGCATGTGTCTAACAGTCAAGAACTAGGAGCAATAACAGGATGGAACAAAGCACTTGTGACAATGTTACTATTGTTGTAGAATAAATGTCTGAAAAGTGGTACTTCTTTTTGGCTGATCTTGTACAATAGAAAAGGCACTTTGAGAATTAGAATATTGTTCGGACGCGGATATCTGGCACATACCTATCAAGTACCATTCCCCATTTGTAATGAAGTCCGACAAATCACCGCCTTCCTCGGAATTGAGTACTAGGTCCAACTGAACAAAACCTAATCATGTAACAAGGTACGAAGACACACTGAGCTGAAACACTCGCTCAGTGTTTAAATTGTCTGTATGTTATTTATAAGTCGGAAACTATAAACATGCACAGGACACTACATTGTGATTTAATTATTTCATGTCACAGATCTACATACATCTACACATCATAATTTATGTGCGTTTTGCTGAGTATCATAAATATTCATTTCAAATTACAAAGGGATCTAAATTTTCTACAATGACACGTAGTAATATAGAGGTGACGTACGAGGTACGTACACAGAGTGTTTCAGGACTAGTGTAATAAAGTAACAGTTTGTTGACGAGGTCAGGTGAGTGAAAAATGTCATCTTAGCTTTGGCCTCATCTCGTCTCCTACAACTTCTTGTACGAGCCCTAACAACTATATGTTCGAACACTCGGTGATTTATTATAAAATGCTGTTTATATTAATAATGACATTATTCAATATCAATTGTTGTTACATACCGTGCGTTTTATTTAACTTGAAACATGGGATTTGTCATATCCATAGTAACCAAATGACAGCAATGTATAAGAGCGTTCCATTTAAAATAGAACATAGCAAATAAAATATGTATTTTGATTTAATCATTTTAGAAATGAAAAAAATTGCAAGAAATATGAACATTTAATAAATGTTCACTGTCATCCACAACCAATTCTTGATGAGTTTGAACGTGGTGCGATTTAAAATGTTCTTTCCTTAGTAAGCGATGTACACTGGTTTTGCTTACACCCCACCTTGCCCTATCGTTTTCGTAGATAATCTAGTATTATTTCGTACCAGCCTAATAATTTCGGCTATTTTCACCTCCGTTAAAACATTATTTCGTCTTGTTTTCTTTACATGTTCACGTTTAACGCAACCATCTCTCTTAAATTGTTAACAATTCGTGATATAGTTAAAGCACTTGGTGTTGGTCGATCAGGAAATAATTAACGAAATAAATCAGATGCCTGTTTGAGACTAACGTCTGTATTATACCATTGAATTATTTGCACTTTTTCTTGAACTGTATACATTATTTTTAACTTAGACGTAACAATACAATCCTAATTGACAGATAATATTCACTTGACATTGACAGCCTATGTTCTATTTTAAATGGAACGCTCTTATACATTGCTGTCACTTAGTTACTATGGAAATTGCAAATCCTATGTTTCACGTTAAAAAATACTCACGGTATATATAAAGATAGGTTTGTAAAGAAGATATTTTAGGAAAGCAATAATAGATTTATCAACACAAATGACTTATAATCTAATTTATAACAAAATACTTCAATATCACCTAACAACTATATGTTCGGACACCAAGTATTTAATATCATTTAAACACACTAGACTGCGAAATAAATCAATTAGTGGGCATTTGAAGACACTGCCAATGTAATTTGTCACTTATTAGCTTATTGTGATAATTTTAACGTGATATAAATAAATATAACTTGAGATAGAGGGACATTTCTTGAAAGTTATTTAATAAATAATACTGCTGAAAACCACGATATGACTAAGTCTATTGTTGGAGATATTTTAGAAAAATATAGAAAACTAGGCAGCATTAATATTGGTGGGAAAAGTCCCGGGCGATCCAAAGTAGTAACCCTGAAAAGAGTAGCGTCTTCTGTCAAAATATATAAAAGCGGGAGTCGATCCATTGTACGAGACATTATCGCTCGTTGGAACAATGAAGTAGGCTTAAATATTTCCCGTGAATGTTGTAGGAAGTGGATTTACAAGCTTGGACTTAGTTTATATAAGGTAACATGTGATTATTTATACTTTAATTTGATTTCTGATGGTGAGTTTCTCTAGGCCGAAGAAAATGCCTAAAAAAGAAACGGCTGGCTTGGGCAAAGGCGAGGGCTACCTGGAAAATAGAAGCCTGAGATAATATTATTTTCTGGGATGAGACCATGTTTGATTTCTATGTGGAAGATTATCGCAGACGAGTTATAAAATCTAAAATCGTGGCATGTCATAAAGATTGCAAAAAAACATACAGTTAAATATCACAATGAGTAATGGTTTGGGGCTGTATGTCAGCATAGGGACTTGGAAAACTATACTTCATAGATGGAACCGTCAATACTGAGAAATATCAAAGAATTTTGGAAACAAACTTGTTGCCTTGCATCCAAGAATTGAGTTAAGGTAACAATTTTATTTTTCAGTAAGATAGCGCTTCTTTTCACATTACCATAACAATTAAAAAATGATCTGAAAATTATGATATGTACTAGATTAGTCTTCAAGCAGTCTTGACCTTAATATTATTGAAACAGTGACTACGTTTATCTCGACGTTTGAAGCCGCTTGAATTTAGTAAATCCCATTTCAATCTTCGAAATAAACGATCGAGATTAATATTTCAAGCCGCTTGAAATGTCAAGTCAAGCCTATAAAATAACAGGCTTGGACTTATGAAGCGGCTTGACTTCTGTCGAAATAAACAGTGAAGCTTCAAATAATGTAACTACACATGCGCACATCCGTAATATGTTGCAGTGTTACTAAATTCATATCATTTGTTGGCTGTTTGCATTTTACCTCATTTTATAAAAGTTGCGACAAAAAACTTAGTAAAATTGTCGAAAAGCGAAATATTTGGAGTAATGAAGAAACAAATATTTTTTTAATGTTTTTGAAAGAGAAGACATTTAACAACATGACAATTTTTAGATTTTGGGGTTATATATCCAGCATGAAATTAGATCATATACCTCTCTCTGTCTGTCTGTCTGAATGATCGAAGATTTAACTATCTTTTTTTAGTCGATACGAATTTAAAGAAGATTGAAAATAACTCAATCCTATTTTCAATCCGCTGAGATAAACCAATAGGATTTTTCAAGTCATAATATACTTGAAGCCGCTTGAATTATCGAGATAAACGTAGTCAGTATGACCTAAGCTGAAACAGTGCCTGAGGAACGATTCAAAACGCATAATTCCTGAATTTCGAGTAAAACTACTAGCTATGTGATACATATTTGCATCTGTTGAATGTCAAAAGTTTATTTTTAATATGCTTTTAAGTATTCAAGTAATCCTAACAGCAAACAAATGTGTTATCCTTATTAAATTGCTGAAAAACTGTTGATGTCCGAACATATAGTTGTCAGTTGATTTTTAAGTTTTTTGTTTAAAATTAGATTACAATTTAATTGTATTTATAACTTTATTATTTCTTTTCTAAATAGCTTCATTATATATTTATCTTTAGATATATATACCTAAAATTGATCTTGAATAATGTCATTATTAATATAAACGGCTATTTATAATAAATCACCGAGTGTCTAACATATAGTTGTTGGGGCTCGTAGATGATTCTAGAGATGTACCTACGTTTTAGTCTCGAATTGACGAAGTTATTTGGTGATTAAAGATATTATATTTATTATTATTAGTTTGACCCATAAACAATAGGAAGGTTAAATTATTTTATAGATGTGGTTTCTTTTCATAACTTTGTCCTATGATTTGAATTTAAAACGAAACTGATCTTTATGTATTCCGCTAGAGAAGATTTGAATCAGCAACAGAATTTAGGGATGTATTTAAAAAAATTAATATCGCAAATTATGGTTCGTTCGTCTCAGGTGTTAGCAACCCTCGAGTCGGAACTGCTGTTAGAAGAAATTAAAAATAATCATATTTCATAGAATTGCTAAACTAAATATTTAGTTTAAAAATCAAAATATTTTTTTCAAAATGAAAGAAATATGTTTAAAATATTTTAAATGCACCTCTGTTTTGTTATTCTGCTATTATGCAGGTACTGTAGTTAGGGTGACCATATTATTTTCTTCGAACCTAGGACATATCTAAAAAGAGGACAAATAGAGGATATTTCCACAAAGTATTTTATTAGGTAATAAAAAATACGGGTAATAAAAAAATTCTTCAAAAACTGGCACTAAATAATACATTAATTCTGTAAATTGAAGACAGAAATATAAAATTCATGTTTACAATAGAAACATATATATTTATTTCAATGAAAAACCATTTAATCTAAGATTTTTTGATAATTTTAATTATGTGATTTCTTTAAAAACTAGGACGCTTTCAAAAAGAGGACATGTCCTCGTAAGCTAGGACGTCTGGTCACCCTAACCGTAGTCATCCATATATTTTAAGAAAGACATAGTTACGTATTTCTAGGATTCTCTAAATCAATATTTAAATGGGTACATGTAAAAATTCTATACCTGAATATTTCCTATTCTTCTATAAGTTATGAAAAGAAAGTACATCTATAAAACAATGTACACAACTTTCCTTTGCTAGTCGTACCATACCCATACCTTTTTTAAAAAAAAATTGAAAGGACTTTCAAATGAAGTCAAAAACAATCTTTAAACTTTAATTATAAAAAAAGTTTCCATTGTTTTTATCCTCACCACCCCTCAATAACCAATCAAGGAGTGTCTCAAAAAATTTGAATAATTTACAGAATAATGTATACCATGTTTAATAAGTCTGGGGTCATCGTTGTAGGAGACGAAATCGGACCTAGTTAATAAAACATTTTCATTTAAAATGATTTTTCCAACAAATTGTTAAAGTTCGTTGCACTAGATCTTGAAACACCAAGTATAATACAGAAATTCGGAAAATAAAATATCGCTCACATTTGTTTTTTGAAATTGCATGACAAAGAACAAAATAATAATAAAATATATAAATATGTTTATAAATTCCTAGTATTTTATTTTATCTTAGAATATTTAATTAAATTGGTACAGACTGTAAACTACACATTTTGTAATATTTATTAAAATGGTGTATTAACTTTGGTCGCATAATGACATTTATAGAATTCAATAATTTTCAATGTTATTACTAAATAAATATTAATATAATAGTCCCAAAAATATTTGTAAGTATTAGAGGCATAAACAAATTATCTATTTCCCACGTCTCGTTTTGGGATATGTTATCGAAAACCAATTACAAAGGTACAACGATTACTGCAGTACTGGCAGAGCTGGGCAGTAATTAATTACTAATTACTTTTGTAATTTTAGAAAAGAAAATACTAATAATAACATTCAAAGTATTTTATTTTATTTCGGTGTCTTTATGAGTCTATAGGCGCACTGAAAACACGTCGTTAAGAAGATCTGTAAACACACTGTTTTTGGCGCTTTTAGTTTTCTAGAGGTGGTATGACTGCTTTCAATATTGACAGATGAATGGCATATAACTTCATATTGCTGTCAGTCAACAATGTATTTTCTTCTGTGAAGTTAAATTTTTTTAGCGAGAAGCACTGGAAACATAACTAATAAAAATACCGAGTCATATTTTTGACAAGTCGCATTTTTTAAAAAATCTTATAGAATTATAAAGTTAGCTCAATAAAAATAATAGTATAAAAATATGTTTCATAAGGCTTGTTGTCGCACTCGTCCTTTGTAAAACTTGGACTCGTACATTAACAGATTGCCTTATGATACTTATATTTTAATATAAAGGGACGATATGTTTTTAAAACATTTATTTATTTATTATTGACCTCCTTACAGGATATAATATCCCAATTATAAGGGGGTCAGAGATACACGAATTAGCAAAAACCCGAAAAACATGTTTGACGTAGACAAAGACAAAATGTGAAACACAATATACATACATAAAAAATAATAAAAATAAAAAAATAATACACAATGGAAGGAAAAAATATATATGCATAAGATTTATTCTATTTATATCAAAATGTACGTAAATTAGAATTGAAAATATTTTTAAAAGCAACGTAGTTTATGTTAAAAATGTCAACTTCAATATCTATTTTCCTTACAATATTATTGTAAATGAAACAGTCGGGTAATTGGACGTTTTAGAAAATAATTTCTCCTTAGGTGATGAATATAAAATGTAATGCTCGTATGTATTCTGGATGAAAGGCGCGGAATATGAATGTAAACATTATTTAAGCCAGCAGTGTCGTCGATTTTGTTTGATAATAATTTATGTAGATAAAAACAGGTGTAAATCTTACGTCTGGACTCCAATGTAAATATATTGAGATATAGTAGGGCAGCAGTATAACTATAGTTCAGGGCATTAAAGTTTATTGAAATTTTTCGTGTACAATATCAACATCATAGCAACCATATCTAAAATTGTAGAAATCTCACTAGCTGTCGTTTGTTTTTAGTATAGTTTGACAATTCATCATGACAAAATACACGCTTCAACAAAGTTTGGTTATTACCCAAAAATTTTATAAAAATAATCGTTCTTTTATTCAAACTCAAAGTGATTTTCGTAAAGATTTTGGTCCACATAATCGCCCTTCTGTGCTTGCTATTCGTCGAATCTTTCAAAAATTCGATTCAAATTTCACTTTACACGAGACCAGGGCCTCAATTCTCCAAATCATTCGTTCACATTCGTATGCGTTCATGAACGTATAGTGACTAAACGTATACGTTTCAAAAATTCTATTCTCCAATGGTATACGTTTGGCTCGCTTGATTTGCATTCGAATACGTTTGGTTTTCTAAAGGACGGTTCCACTAGACTTTTTCATTTGTGAATTGACCAAACAGACAACAGCACCACGCTCCATGCGTTTGATTAAATGTCAAAATTTGACATCTTGACATTGATATACACTAAATCTACAATTTTATTTGAACATGAAAAAATGCCGAAATAAAGTATTTTTTTCTCTGAAGAGCAAAAAATAATTATTAGAACGTGGAAAATTTGATACGACGTTTACAAATAAAAAAACAATCAAATTTTGAGAAGATTTAATAATAATATTAAATATTGTCCCTGTACCAAAAAAGACTGGAAAAACCGGAACAAGATTTATATATAAACATATGAATTGTCTTTTCTGATTGATTTTAGACTTGGTACGATAAGCTCTGTGGGTAAAAGACGCCTTCATGCAGAGAAATATAACATATAAGAAAAGTATTTAAGATACTATGTACTTTTAACAATATATTTTTCCTTTGTGACCACCGCCTCCGGAGGAACCGCGGAAAAAGATCATTTTATGAATTTTAATTGTTTTCTGTGAACTCTAAAAAATTAATCTTAAACATATAATTTGCTTTATTGGATTCATTCTTGTAATCAATATTCTTAACTGTAAGCAAAATATCATTTGTTGTAATAAATAAGTTTACAGTTATTATTTCAATTAATAATGCCAGAAAAATATCCGTTTGGCAGGATATTTCTTTTACTTTTTACTTGCAAAGAGCTCTAATGCAATCGAAAGTTAAATATTAATTTTTCCCTTAGGAATAATAAATTACAGTCGGTTGAATACTTAAAAAATAATAACAGAATTCATCACTAAATAATTTTATAATAAAATTATTCCCCATAGTATAGTGTTTTTATGTATAACACTGTTGTACTTAGATGTAAACGTATGGAAAATTCATTGAACGAATGGTCAGTCCCCGCCCGTTGTCAAACGTATGAAAGTTGTACGTTTATGAACATATACGTTCATGAAACGGACGCTGGAGAATACCAAAATCTCATTTCACGCGTTTCGAACGCTGCAAACGTATACGTTTAGATTCGAGAATAGAGGCCCAGAACACCTGTAAGACAACGAAATGCAAGAAACCAACAGAATATTGCCGCTGTAAGTGCCAGTGTTACAGAAGATGTAAATCGGTCCATTAATCGACGTTTTTAAGAACTTGGCCTTTCAAGGATGACAACGTGGCGTATTTTGAGAAAAGATTTGGGTTTGCATCCGTATAAGATTGTATTGACCCAAGAACTGAAGCCACTTCACCATAATAAGCGTCGTGTGTTTGCTGATTGGGCTCTAAAGCAACTTAAAGTTGATCCTGATTTTTCCAAAAAACTTATCTTTTCAGATGAAGCCCATTTTTGGTTAAGTGGTTTTGTTAACAAACACAATTGTCGTTTTTGGAGTGAAAATAATCCACTACATATTCATGAGAAGTCTTTGCATCCAGCAAAAGTTACTGTTTGGTGTGGTTTATGAAAGATGAAAAATAATGTACTACTCTTGCCCTACGGCTTGTCACCCCAATTTTTTTACTGGATATAAAAGTATATGGCCTCCTTAATATTCAGTTAAAATTTGAAACAGAAACTATTTAAATTAATGTACATAAAGATGAAAATAATGAACTACTCTTGCCCGACGGCCTGTCACCCTAATTTTCTTACTGGATATAAAAGCATATGGCCTCCTTAACATTCAGTTAAAATTTGAAACAGAAACTATTTAAATTAATGTGCATAAAGGTTTATGGCATGGTGGCATCATCGGACCATATTTTTTTGAAGATGCAAATGAAGATGCAGTAACAGAGACTGGTAAACGTTATCAATGAATGTTAACGGATTTTTTGTCATAAGTTGTATTGTAACATAAAGAAAAAGATTTGCTTTTGTCTCAGATATTTTGTATTTTATTAATTTTAAAAACATATCATTCCTATTGGGAAACCCTTTACTATTATGTCACTAGAACATCAAATCCGCTCTGTTTTTAGTTTTACCTATAACACGACCCTAATACAGCCGAGAAAGTTTATTTAATCCCAACAGTTATAATACAAATAGAATATTTTTTTATTAAATTCAGTAATTGAAAAAAGTAATTAAAATATCTATATCTACAATTCACATGCAGTTAGTAATTGAATTACTTTTTTCAGCAGCAATTATTTTTAATGTATATTATTTATTTTTTGGTTAGAGTAATTGCAATTGTACTTAATTACTTTTTCAAAGTAATTTGCCGAGCTCTGAGTACTGGTTACAACAAAAATAAAGGGACATATTTCACAATAAACAGCGTGACGTTTCCTTCTGTGTTTTGCCAGTTGGAACATAAGAGCATGCTGCATCAGTAAAAACAGTGGTACAAGAAGCTCATGCAGTCTGGCAGAGTCAGATAGTTGGGAAATACTGACATACATACTGTCAAAAAACTTAAAACATAGTAGCAACAATTCATCCGATAATTACAAACATCCAAATAGATACAATATTAAAAACAAACTTTAAAATTGTACCAAAATTTCAATTAACTCTTGATTCTCCAGATTTCAGAAATAATAATAAAATAAATAAATTTCGAAAATACAGGGTAAGCAGAAATAATTACATTACTAAAAATATTTTTTTGTAACTTTTTTCGAAATCTTATTTTTTTTAAAACTTATTATCCCTCCATAAATTAACGAGTCGTTTAGGTATTTTCAAAATAATTTGATCAACGAAAAAATAGGGTATTCTCACATTTTTTAAATTTATTTTTCTTAAAGAACAGTTATATCTAAGAGTACCTGTGAAAACCCGAGTTAAAAATTTATTTTAATAAGCGAGTTATTAATCTTTAAAATTTGATTTTTTTGTGTCACGTGATAGTGACGTACTAGTTGTACAGTACCAGCGGTGTACTATCAGTGGTTCATGTGGCGTCTAATCACATTCGAACATGGAGTAGGGATTTCAACTGGTCTCCCATTGGAAGGTCATCTAGTACATCAGCAAAATTTAAATGCTTTATATCTTTTGTAACAATTAATTTATAATATGATTTTTTGTTTTTTTCCTGTTTTTTACCTATCAACAATAATATTTCAAATAAATTTTTAATATTGGTAGTCCTCAGAGAATACCCTATTGTTTTTGACAAATGTCAGTTGTCAAATGTTCAAATAAATTTTGACAATAACAAATTAATCGATTATTAATTATTATAATTGAGACTCTTTTGGTCTAAAGGGCATAAATAAAATAAATGACAACTGATACCAAAACTCCTTCGTCGATACTGTCAAGTTTGTATTAGCAACATTGATTAATTAAATTAGATTATCTAAAAAGAGTTTAAACGTTTATTAGTCGGCCATGGATTCCATAGGCGGGTAATGAAATTTGTGACAAAACTTTGAAGAATTTTAAGACAATCTAGAAGGTTTACAAAAAAAGTTACTAAGAAATATTCTTGCTCTCGATGAGTCCTGAAACTTGTTAAATTTAATGTACTTATTTCTGTTATGTTCTGTATAATTTTCAAAGACTTTTATTCTATAACTAATCAATAATAACAATCATACAAAAACATGTCAAAATAAAACAAATTTTAAAAAAATCTCATATAATCATGCAATTAATCGAGGGAAAAATATTATGTTTATATATTAGAAACATTAACAAATTAAATAATTAAAAAAACAAATATAATGTTGAGTAAAGTTTAATTTGTATAAAGTTTGATTATTTTATTAACTCATTTGTAATTGTTGGAAAAATTAAATTCAATTCGTTTTTAAATTTTATCGTGGCAAGTAAAGTCTGTATCATTTTTCTTTTTTTTTTTTATAAATCACTAATCGAGAATGTTTTACTGGCAGACCCGATTAAGAAGGGCTATAATGCCGACCCACCCGACCCACCTAAAATGATGTGGGTTGGGAAGTAGATATTTTAAAATACATTATTGGATTTTTTTTTAAATGAAAATAAAAAGTAAAATAATTCATTTTTCCTTTATTATCAGACCTTGATTTAGTGGATAGGTAGTAGTTGTATTCTTTTTGAACAGAATCTCAGTTCGTCTCACCTCACTTCAGATAAATTCAGTAAATTGTTCTTCTTTTTGTCTTAACTGAGCTTTGTACTTATCTGAGCCATTCAGTTCAGTAGAATGGCTAATGCTGTGACAAGAAATATCAATTTGCAGCTTATAAATGATGTATTATGAAAATTCGTCTTGTTGAAAATAAAAATGACATATACGGTAATGAATTTTAGAGTAAGAATTACTTCATCTTAACTCATTTCATCTCAACTCACTTATCAACTGAGCTGAGCAAAAATATTCCAAAAAGAATACAGCTACTGAGTATAAGTAGCCTGTTTTAACATATTGTTTTACTGACCGGTCAGGGTAAAAATTACATACCTAAAAATAATATGGAAATTTGGTTTTTCTATAGTCTATATACAAAGTAGCCATTTGCGCTCTCTTTTATCAATGCAAAATGTCACTTTGCCGCTCATGCGCGACAAAGTAGAAAAAACGTTGGCTGTCCAAATTTTTAAATATACAATGTTGAGTAATGTCACTTGTCTACATTTTTAATAGTAACGTTTAGTCAGAAACTAATGGCACTGTAGTTACACATTTAACACCTTCACAAGTTAATCTGGCATATAACTGCTCTGTTGGTATATTACATAACTAAACAAAATGCCGCACTGCTGTGAAAATAAAGTATAAAATGCTTAGATTAGATTGAATCAATAGCTCAAGAAGAATGGAAAATAACGATAAATTAAATATAAAATAAATTGTGTGAACAGTTGTGCTGCCACCGCAAAAGTTTGGCGTGAACGCTCCCAATTAATTGGCATTAATTTTTTGAAAAAACGAAAGCCAAAACAATATCTTGAAGTCATATAGGAATACGTTCCTATCTTCACTGCAAAATTATTGAGTAGTAATGTAAGTACAAAATGTACATTTTATTATTTTTTGTTACGGTGCAGGACTATAAAAAAATCTTGTGTGTGTTTCGAGCGCAAATGGACATTGTCGATTTCGAGAGAATGCCAATCGACAATGTCCCATTTTGCGCTCTTAATACACAAATAGCTATTGTATTTGTTTATGACACTTTTTCATGTTCTTTCGAATGGCGATGTTATTCTTTTTTTTCAACAAGGTTGTATTTCGAGATATAAGTAAATAAATGTGCCAATCTGCTTCGAATTATGATATGAAAATTTCAATTTTCATATGGACTTATGGGCGCCATAGTGAAAGGAGAATTTTTGTATCTTTCTAACGCTATACAGTGTGTTCCATTTAAAGCTGCCAGCGCTAGATAATGACGAAAGACTGAATTTTGTTATTTTTTTTCTTTTTTAAATAACTTCTAAACAATTAGTAATCGAGAAAAATGTTTCCAATAAAGAAGTTAGATATATTTATTGTCTATCCAGTGGCGTTCGAAAATATTTTTTTATGGGTAAATTTTCGAGATATAACACAAACTTATATTTTTTAAATGGACCCCGTATTTGATTTTTTACTTTAAGAAAATCCTTTTCGATTGGTATAAGGGTTATCGTGTTTTATATAATTTTTAAAATCATACCTGGTATACCTACTTACGTTAACTTAAAAATATAGAATTAAAATTAAATCATGAACCGTGGTAGCTATGGAATACGTTTACATAGTAAAATAAAATACTATTTGGAAAAATCAATTAAAGTCTTGACAAAAAAATTGGAAATTTTATGAAAAATATAGAAAAATCTAATATTTGATGGATAAAACAAATTTAAAATACAATAAACTTTAAGTATACCAATCAAAAGAGAAAAAAATAAGTATTTTTTAAAGTAAAAATCAAATATGGGTTCCATTTAAAATAATATAACTTTGTGTAATATCTCAGAAATTTACCGATAAAAAAATTATTTTCGTACGCCACTGTATAGACAATAAATATATGTAACTTTTTATTGGAAAGATTTTTCTCAATTACTGATAGTATAGAAGTAATTTGAAAATGGAAAAATTGACCAAATTCAGATTTCCGGCATTATCTAGTGCCCTATGAAAATGTTTGGTAAAACAAAAGCACATCTTAGATGGCCTCCTATAGGTGCACTAAAAGTTGCATTTAACTGACATTGTATCTACAGTGTGTTCAAAAAAATTCCTAACTCGGAATAGGCTATGAACAAAGAAACGTACGTCAATTTAAAAATATTTAATTTAATGTCAATTTGACATGAGATATTGTCAAAAATATTATCTAAAGAAATCGAAGCTTTTCTTCTTAAATCTTCTTTAGAAATCGAAAGAAATTAGACAACGGGGAATGTCAATATACTGTATCCTTCTTTATTGTCTTTTCTCCTTAAAATTACATTTCAACATCAATTTTGACATCTTGACTTTTGAATTGAATAATGGTTAGACATACGTTTCTCTGTTCATAGCCTACTCCGAGTTAGGAATTTTATTGAACACACTGTATTATAGTTCTCGAGATCCCAATGGTGGCAGCTCTAAATGGGACATACTGTATAACTTATCTATGTTCATTTGTTTCAAAAAGCAAAAATGCAATCATTATTAAATTAAAAGAGTAAAAACAATGTTGCAATATTCAATTAATAATAATTGACAATAGCATTGAAAAAAGGATGTATATTTAGTTTATGAATAATTTAATTAATAGAGTAAAATAATAATTATGACCATGAAACAAATGAAATCATTAATTGTGAAACATCAGTAATTCATTTTCAATAATTGTACCTGCATTGCTGTATTTTCATCAATGTACCTATGTAGATGGAATCATATTAAAAACGTCTCTTTAAATATGTCAAAGTCAAAGCCAACTATGACGTTCGTATAAAATCATATAAATAACTCAAAAGTTATTAGTCTTTATAACATTATAACATAAATGAATCATGAATTGTTCATCCTGCGAGCAATATTTGCTCTTAGGTTCGCAAACTGCGCGGTTGTACAATTAGTTTGATAGTGGTTTAATTGGCCAGACGAAGTATTTGTCGGCCATGGCACGTGCACGTGGCATGGGGCAGACAGATAGTTCTAGTTGTAGGTAGGATTGGCACGAGACGGGAGGCTGTGGCATGAGGTACGAGGCAATGGCAGTGGCGTAGCGAGCATAATTGGCGCCTGGGGTATATTACCTTTTGGGCGCCTCTTTCCCGTACGAAATTTTTATTAAAATAATCTTTAAATGTGATTTTAGTGCATTTTACTACAGATATTTGACCAAAAAACGGGTATATAAATACAAATATATTTCATAGACATTTTAAAGAAATTTTAATTTCTTACTCCAACATTTAGAAAAAAGTTTTTAGTTTTATTAATTTTATTTCGATAAGAGACTGCAGTACCTACGTAAAATACTGTATAATACATTATGAATAGTTACTACCTAAGTGCGCGTCTACAACACGCTATAGGTACTATTTTTCAGGACAAATAGGGACACAAGTTCAAGCTAGACTTTTAATTTGAGAAAAAAAATCGCGTTAAAAAATAAAGAAGACGAACAAAGAAATAGTGAGATTAATAAGAAATTTAAAAATATATAGTAATATAAATGAATGTGAAGAAATAATTTTAATTTAATTTTATCTTTAGACTGATAGTACTTTTAAACAAAAGTAAATAAAATAAAAAAGGATAACTTACTTTATAGCAAATGCAAGCAATATATTAATAAAATATCAATATACATATATACAGGGTGTCTTGGAAATAGTGGGACATTGCTTAACCACAGATTCCTGGCAACAAAATAAGACGATTTAAGTAAACTTACTTATATCCGACTGTGCACCGTTTAGCCAGTATTCTGCTTTAAAGTCTTTCTAAAAACAAATAATATTGCTTATAATAACGAAACGCTTTGTTCGATTTGAATGAAATTTTATATGACAATCCATATGGATATATTTCATCTTTTAAGATGGTATTTGTTATTGTTAGTGAACCACTAGTGTATGAAACTTGGGTGTCACGACCATAATTAAACCATAACTTTTTAATGGCAACGCCAATAATGTAAATTGACTGTTTTACAAAAAGATATATTCAATAGTAAACTTTCGTGTCTCTGCGTAAGTTATGATATTTGTAACGATTTAGTCAGAAGAAAATAAAATGTAATTGCATGCGCCGTGTAATTTTTAAAATAAATTTTATCTAGTAGTCTATCCAAATGTCAAACTACTAATTTTTAATGACAGAAACAATTTTTTTATGAGTTGTCAATCTTCTAAAGTTGTCTAGGAGTAAACTAACATTCTTTAATTGTCTTATTATAATAATAAAAGTAAAATACTATAAGGCCGTAGAAACGGATATGTTACTAGTTTTAAAATATGGCAAAGGAAGTTTTTGATAACCCATAAACAATTGTTATTGTCATTAAAAATTAGTTGTTTGACATTTGGAAAGACTGCTAGATAAAATTTATTTTAAAAATTACACGGCGCAATCACTTACATTTTATTTTTTTCTGACTAAATCGTTACAGATATCATAACTTACGCACAGACACGAAAGTTTACTATTGAATGTATCTTTCTGAAAAACAAATTTACATTATTGGCGTTGCCTTTAAAAAGTATGGTCTATTCATAGTTGCGACACCCAAGTTTCATACACTAGTGGTTCACTACATATACCATCTTAAAAGATGAATTATATCCATATGGATTGTCATTTCACTCAAATCGTACAAAACGTTTCGTTATTATAAGCAATATTATTTTTTTTAGAAAGACTTTAAAGCAAAATACTGGCTAAACGGTGCACTGTCGGATATAGGTAAGTTTAGTTAAATCGTCTTATTTTAAGTCCAGGAATCTGTGGTTAAGCCATATCCTCCTACTTCCAAGACAGTCTGTACATATTTAAATTTTCCGGAAAATCTTGTTTGTCCTGAGGACAGTTTGGCGCCCCTGCGAGTGGCGCCTGGGGCACAATTGCCCCCTTTGCCCCCCCGTCACTACGCCACTGGACAATGGCATGATCCAGGAGCAGGAACCTGCTGGCTGGATACAGCTAAGGCCGATCGATCATAAAGCAGTACAACACAAGCAAAGGCAAACGGGCTAAATTCGGTTGTCAGAAACGTAGTTCGTAACTCGTACCTTCGTTTCTCTCGCCACGTGCCATATTACAACAAATATAAATCTCGATCAGATTTTCTATCAACATCAAATCTGATGATTTTTTCAAGGTGTACAGGTGTCTCACTTTCGCACAGGGACGTAACTAGGATTATTTTCTGGGTGGGCCAAAGATGGGCCAATGAAAAATCTGAGTGGGCCATACTTATATCATAAGAACTGTATTACAATAAAACTAAATTACATATCACCATAATATATGGATTATAGATAGCAGCATAGAAACGATAAAACAAAATAAATAAAAATTACAAATATTAACAAGTAATAACTAAAATTTGAAAACAGAAATTGCACTGAAAATTCGAATTGTTAATGCAATGACTACTAATTTAAAGTTCGCGGAAAATATAATTTATAAATATGTTATAAAACTAGTAGGGCCATTATTGTTTTAATTACAGTTTTACATTAATTTTCGTAAAATTTTATTGTGTTGAGAAGTAAATGATATTCTGCGGCTAGCATATCAATTTCTGTAATGCTTAGCAATAGGAAACATTTTCTATAACTAATGTTAAATGTGCGTTACAAAAATTATCATCTCCTTTACTTTTTGACATATTAATATGAAGACATCTCCTCATTGAATTACGGTACTCTATGTTTATTTCATATTTGCAAAATCCAGAATCGATTTCCAGGAATCATTGTCTAAAATGCAGCGCCTATATAAATAAATACATACTTTAATTCAACAATTTAAAAATATCAAACTAATCTTTATTGAAGTGTCGTAATAGATTTCCAAATTTTGGTTTTAGATACGAGCCTTTCGTCATAATAGTTCGTCCTTTTTTAGAGCAAAAATATTTTTTTATGTAATTTAATTTTATTTCAATGTTGATAAATAATGTAATAAGGAATTAACAATTTACTATATTCCATATACAGTTCTCGTAAACGCTAATTAAATATATTTTAATTTTTGTAAAATAATTTCAGATTTGTGAATTCATCAGAAATAATTGGTATAATATCTATTATTAGTCCAGATACTTTTCTTATACACTTCCATATTACAAATATCTCTGGCGTGTCCAGTATGGTATCATCCGCTAAATTAATTAGCTACATATTAATCAACATTCATCTCAATTCTGTAAAAAGTTGTTGAATACTAGCAACATTTTTGAAAATTCTAATCAATTTCAATAGAAACAAATGTAACGTGTCACATTTTATTCAGTGTTTCCAATTATTATTGATTACTTGCTATAGCAACGTTGATAAGAAAGAATAATTTTGCTACAGAACTGAGGCGATTTCTTGAAAAATAGTTACTTCAATTTTTTCCACGGATAGATATTTTTGGCAGTAGGCTCACATACAATGTAAAATGTTTATTCTGCAATATGTACGTTTTACATCCACACAAATTGTATTACACGTTCTAAAATTATTATCTCTTTTACAAAATGAACTAAATATCTCTAAATTTTTTGGGTGGGCCAGCGGGTGGGCCAACACATCAATGAGGTGGGCCGGGGCCCACCCAGGCCCCCCCGTAGTTACGTCCCTGTTTTCGCATAGCCGTAAGTAGGGCTTTGAGCGCCTGTGGCAAAAATTTTATTTGCGCCCCTGCATATCAAGAAAACAAAATAAAATTCTGATGAAATATGTAAATAATCTTCCCTAAATAAAAAAAAATAAAATAATAAAATGATATCTCGGACACGAAAAGAGATATCGACCTGTGGTTTTAAAATCTTAAATCTATACTCTTCAAATTACTTAAATACAAATTTTCAGAATTTTTAATTTTTTAAAAATTTCCACCCTTTTTTAAACCACACCATCCTCATACCCAAAAATGGGTGTGCGGTACACATTCAACGACTTCACCAGTAAATTTCTCGTACCAAAAAACATAAGTATACCAATTTTCATCAAAATATTCCAACGGATACATTAATTATTAAACATTCCTTAAAATTGTCAAAAACTGAAAAAATCGCAAGGGGTACACCTTAGATTTTTTGCGATTTTTGGTCATTTTCACACTTTTTCTTCTGGAGATTGTAATAGTTCTTTAAAAATTATGAAAATAGGTATGCTTATGTAATTTTGCACGTAGAATCTAATGGTGATATCGCCAGCGGTGTATAATTGACCATTTTTGGGATATGACCCAAAAATGGGCATTTTTGAGCAAAGTTTTGAGGCCGAATATCTCGGACACGAAAAGAGATATCGACCTGCGGTTTTAAAATCTTAAATCTACACCCTTCAAACTACTTAAATACAAATTTTCAGAATTTTTAATTTTTTAAAAATTTCCACCTTTTTTAAACCACACCATCCTCATACCCAAAAATGGGTGTGTGGTACACCTTCAACGACCTCACCAGTAAATTCCTCGTACCAAAAAACATAAGTATACCAATTTTCATCAAAATATTCCAACGGATACATTAATTATTAAACATTCCTTAAAATTGTCAAAAACTGAAAAAATCGCAAGGGGTACACCTTAGATTTTTTGCGATTTTTGGTCATTTTCACACTTTTTCTTCTGGAGATTGTAATAGTTGTTTAAAAATTATGAAAATTGGTATGCTTATGTAATTTTGCTCGTAGAATCTAATGGTGATATCGCCAGCGGTGTATAATTGACCATTTTTGGGATATGACCCAAAAATGGGCATTTTTGAGCAAAGTTTTGAGGCCGAATATCTCGGACACGAAAAGAGATATCGACCTGCGGTTTTAAAATCTTAAATCTACACCCTTCAAACTACTTAAATACAAATTTTCAGAATTTTTAATTTTTTAAATAAAAAAAAAATAATTTCGACATTATATTATTAAAATGAATTGTCAATTAACTAAAAATAAATTAGGTAAAAATGGGTTAAAGAAACGTCATCTAGTACCAACCGTCTAAAACAAAAAATTGCGTATCGAAATGTAGGTCATTACGATACGCAATTGCGTATCGTAATGACTTCATTATAAACGCAAAATATAAAAACAATATTACGTATTTAATACGTGTCGAAATTTCAGATGAAATGAGATCAGGGGCGCACATAGGATATTTTTTGGGGGCGGTCCAGCTGAGCGCCATCAATTTTTAAAATTCCTAAATTTAAAAAATTAGCAATAGACCTTTTCAATTTAAAGAGATACAAGATATGTGCAATGAGGATCTGCGCATAGTAAGAACAAATGAAATCCATGGCGTTTTTTTCTAAAAAAATAGACGTAAAATATGAGAAAAATCTCAGATAACTTTAAAAAAACTTATCGAAAAAAGTAACAAATGCTTTTATTGAAGCTAAAAGGTTCAATAATACAAATGTTCACCAAGAATACAGGTATTTTTAAGACTGAAATATTTTTGACGTTTCGCTTGACAGCCCAACTGGCAGTTGTTGGCGCCATTTACTTACTATTCGCAGCGATAGAAAGAGATAGCCGTTAAATTGGAAAGGTCTATTACATTGATATTTGTTTGCTACAGGAGAAAAAAATAAACTGTAGGTGGTAGGTCGGACGGCAACAAATCCCCCCATTTGGCCGCCATTTTGTCTAGTAAAATAGTGATATCATTGGTTGTTTTTACTTCAAAGCGTAAACAATGAAACAATTTAACATTTATATTTAAAATAAATTTTTACTTCACTCGCCAACAAATGTTAAAAAGTGACATTTTCCCCAATTGCTACGTTCACAAATCTCTCACTAGATGTCAGCTACTTTATTTTTTTCCAATATGTATTCTAGGGGCGGTGCGGACCTACAGGACCGCCCCCCTGTGTGCGCCCCTGAATGAGATCAAAATCAATTTGTAGATGTTTAAAATTTTAGAGGAATTTTATATAAGTTTAAGTTGTTAGTAACTCGCGAACCGCTCATCAGCAAAAATCGTCTATACTCTGTGCCAATCAGCAGATGGCGTTCGCATCAGCGCCAGATTTAAGTAGCCGAAATTACATTGGGTAAACGTGTTTCTTTCTCCAATTTTAGCCAATCAGAGAGTTCAAAACTATGCCCAATTCTCTACAATACTGAATGGCTTAAATAGATCAAAATATACAGGGTGTTTCCTTTAAAACAACCAGCGCTTTTTTGGGCGAACTAACAACTTTAGAGAAAAATGTTATATACCAAAAATAATCAAGAATAAGGGCATAATGTATCAATAGTAACATACCGAATATTTAACCAGTGGTTCTCAAACGGTAGAACAAAATTATATTTTTTTAAATTGCACCCCATATAATTTTTTAGCCCCTTAAATAGAATATTATTTTCTGATTTCAACCATATAAATATAGCATAGGGTTGTATAACAATTATTTCCAGAAAAATGGTATTAAAAACTAAAAATAATGTAATCAAAAATGGATTTACTACTAGCGTAACTAGGCAACAGACCTGTGTATTGCATATTGCATAGCCTATTGTAATATTATAACGTTATTTTTAAAACCATTTTTCTCAAAATAATTGTTATACAACTCTATACCATATTTATATCGTTGAAATCAGAAAAAAATTCTCTATCTAATGGGGTAAAAAATTATATAGGATACCATTTAAAAAAATATAATTTTGTTCTGCCGTTTGAGAACCACTGGTCGAATTTACGGTTTGTTATTATTAATAAATTAGCCCCTTATTCTTGATCATTTCTTGTATATAACATTTTTTTCTAAAGTTATTAGTTTCTCCCAAAAAATCGCTGGTTGTTTTAAAGGAAACACCCTGTATAATAAGTATTAAATACCTAATATTGTTTATTTTTTGAGTAATTTAAATTCAAATCATAAATTGTTGTTCTGGTTAACTATTTTTCAACATAACTCTTTGAGAGTTCATCCTAGGCAAAAAATGAAACAACCCTTTTATGTACAGGAAATTACGGGCTTTAATTTTGTATTCTTGTAAAATTTTGATACGGGACACTGTTTTCAAGAAAACGGCTAAAACTGATTTTTTGTATCTTTGACCCAAGATGGCGGCAAAATCTGGGGTCGCTAGAGGGTGCAAAATTAGTATGTCTTTTTGGAAGTACCGATAAAAAGAATAAAATTTACGCCAGCTTGTCACCAATTATTTCCACAATAAACACCTTGCCGACTGGCCTATCTGTAGATAATTATTCGTTAAATTCAGAAAATAGATTTCAGAAATATTTGATCTAAAACCACATAAATGATTAAAATTTTGCGCCCCTAAGAAATGTGCGCCCGTGGCGTACGCCACCTTTGCCTCGCCCTAGTTACGGCACTGCATTTTCGATGTTTTTTTAAGGTATCTCGGGTAATATTAATGATAGAGCAAAACCATTTACACATTGCAGGGTCAACTTTTCGAGAAAAGTTTAATAGTTACCACAGGAATTTTCGATCTTCTTTTGTTTCTGAGCTACAGGCAAAAACTCGTTTTTCGATCATTTTGAAAATATATCATATCTTATTTATTATGATTGTTAAAGAAAAAATGTTTTTAAAATATTTCACTTTTTTAAATAGAATAAAATGGCGTAATTATATTTTTTGAAAACTTAATAATTCTCGAGATATAACACAAACTTATGATTTTTTAAATGGGAACCTATGTTGAGAATAGTCTCGTCTTTTTGCTTATTTTATAAGCTTTTCAATGATATACACCTCGATCGAGTTTTTCCCATTATTGCAACCCTTAATTCAGTCCAGTTAAAACCACGGCTAATAAAATTCTTGCCGCCTTTGAAAAGTAAAGCATGTTATGTTAAGCGTCGATGGGAGCCAACACAGAGAAGCGGAGTGATTGATTACCGGCGGGTTACCGGTATAGCGGTTTTTATCACTAAATCTTACATGAATAGTGGCATATATTTAATGATAAAGTTTAAGTACTTCTAGTTACAAAAAAGATTTTTTTAATGTTTAATTCATTTTACTAATGACAATGTATTAACAGATGTTCTTATTGAAATAGTTTAGAGATCACAATTTGGTGATAAACTGGATATTTTAAAGGTAAATTAAATTATTTACTAACTTATCACATTTTCTGGTGACGGTAAATGAATAAACATTATGTTCATATTGAAACAATTTGGTGACTAGAATTTAGTGTTTCGTCTCTTTATTATAGTTATACGACTGCAAATACACGGAAGACGATTGGTGCGAACTTGTCTCTACTGTTACGTAAATACGTAGTGCGCAAGCGCTTATTTTTACAGCGAGACTCTCGTGCGAGAACGAGATGAGACCCAAAAAAATGTGCGAGAACGAGAGCGAGATCGAGATTACCGATCCGAAAACGAGACGTGATCGATATTTTATATTTCTCGTCTCGTCTCGCCTTGATGCGTCACTAGATATCCAGGGCCGGATTATCCATAAGGCAATATAGGCAGTTGCCTAGGGGTGCCGCCGACTTGTCCAGTAGATTTGAATCGAATATGTGATTTGGCATTTGCCGATATTTTTTTGTAAATAGACAAATAAACTGATTGTATTACTGATGATGAGAACTTAGTTCTCGAAATACGTATCTAGTTTTTATTAAAATTAATTTTAAGGTTAAGGGGTAATTATTATAGTTTTAGTTAAATAAACTGATGCTGAAAATATTCTGTTATTTGACAAATATAGACCATATTACTTTCTCAATACGTATACGCAGAATGCACCAATCATATGCTTAAGAGTGCAACATTTAATGTTTTTTTTTGTTTATTTGTGCTAAGTATATATTGCTTTTTACCTCCTGCTACACTTGGTAAGGGAGGTATAGGGATCGTGCTAAAAAAAAAGTTTTAAGGTCCCTAGAATCCTATTTTAACATTTTCACGATGATGTCTGTGTGTATGTATGTGTGTGTGTGTGTATGTGTGTGTATGTGTGTGTGTGTGTGTGTGTGTGTGTGTATGTGTGTGTATTAGTGTGTGTATGTGTGGATCCTCCACTCTAACTCAAATACTATCATTAAGAACATTTTGAAACCTTGTATTTCTACCTTATTCTAATATGAGAAGCCATTAGATTTTGGTGTAAATCAGATAACCGGAAATGGCACTTTACTTGAAGCTCAAAATAGATCTTCGAAAAATACCTTCAAATGTTATTTATTCGAGATTTGTGTTGTTATAAAAATTAAAGATTATTAAATTTTCTACAGATTTGCATAAATACTTTTTCTATATATTTTATGGATAAATTCATAAACAAGCACAACTCCTTGGTTACACAGTTTACATCACAAATGTATGTAACTGACAGATAAATGCCACTGTCAAAGAACTAATCATATCAAATTAATAATAGTAACGTTTTAAAAATAAAATAGTAAATAGAACCATAGTTATATGGAATGGATCTTAATACAGTTTCCAGCATAACTAAATATGTATGTATATTTAAATTAATAAAAATTAAATAGCGGGAGGTATTGTGTTGGCCACATCAGATTTTTATATTATATTGTAGTATATTATATAAAAAAATTAATAGCATTTTAAGTTTTGTTGTGGGGGGGGGGGGCATAATATAGTTGCCTATGGGCGAAAAAAGTCATAATCCGGCCCTGTAGATATCATGTAAAAACCTTGAAATAATCACTTTATATTTGTATACAGAGTGATTGACTACGTTTACACGTATGAGAAAAATTTACTTTGACTTGACTTTTAAAAGGCGACTTATGAAAAGTCAATTTAATGGTGCGTTTACACATAAGGTCAAATATACTTCACTTTACGTTTGTTACTTGTCCTTCACTCAACTTTGACTTTGACAGCAAAGTAAAGTTTGGTTATAATACGTGTGATGTAACTATTATCATATAGGCGATGGAAAATAAGATCGTAGCGCCAAAATGGCTTTTAAAGAAACTATTGTTAACGGGATACTTTGACATTTACTAATTTCATTTATGCATTACGTGTGTAATATTAAGAGATATTATATATCTAAACGCAAATATTAGGAACATAATAGATAACACTTGTGTTTATACAGTCAAAGAAATGTCACATGTATAAATTATCCCGTCAACTATAGTTCCTCAAAATACCACCAGATGTCATGTTGCTTATTTCCTATCGCCTATAATCATAAAAAGAATAAATTATTTATAGAAAAAATGGATAGTAAACAACAGTTACTAAATTTAAGCGCGATATTTTTTAAATAATATAACTGTGCAGCAACAATATTGGATGTGAAGTAGATTAAAAAATAATCGCATAAAATATTTTACAATTCGAGAATATTTTAAATTCAGATATAAAATTGTGTAATTAAATATCTCGGAATTTGTGGATGAAAACTAGATGTCACTGTTAGTAAAGTAAAGTATGTTTCGTTCGTTGGTTCACACGACTTTTTAAAAGTCACTTATATGAGTCAAGTCTATTTTATTTTGGACTCGACTTTAGGAAGAAAAGTAATAGTCGAGAGTGTTTACACAACGGCAAAAGTCGCCTTTTGAAAGTCAAAGTCAAGTCAAAGTACTTTTTTGCTATACGTGTAAACATAATCATTATTTCAGTACATGATACAAAAATACTCCAACGAAATAATAAAATTGTAGGTTTTTGTATAGATAGCATAATAAATATTAAATGCATGTATTTTTTCCTGGAATTGTAATTACGAAGTATTGTTTAATCTGGTCCACTTGATTAAACAATGCCTTAGTTAATATTGAACTAACAGACATGTTCAATCAGAAATGCAAAATGTAGAATGCAACGTGGAGAGGAAATATAATAGAGAATAGATTGACAACAACAGCGTATATGAACGTGAACTTTGAGCCGGGCGAAACCGAAACAACAGGAACAATACGCGTGCGAACGACAGGATGAAAACGGTGAAAAGATATATACCATATAAGTCGAAAGAAGTTCGTAGGTATCTTTATCCCGAATAGCCCGGTATCGTGTATCGATAACATGGATGTGTTTCTGACATGTCAAGAAAACATTCAGATAAGTGAAACTTGAAAAGAAATACTGGAGAATAAGTCGTCGTGTTTGCAATACTCATACTCTGACTTCACTTGTTATTTGGGGTTTATAATTTGAAAGATTCTTTGGAAGTAGACTATGCTAAGAGCTATGACCAATGTTATGTCAGCTATGTGATTCTGCTTCTGATTATGTATCTGTGCCAATCCATGCAAACAAGGTCAAAGCGGCATTGCGCACGCGCCACTGCTGTGCTTTATTTGTACGAGCTTTTAGTTCATTTATGCTGATTTGCGAAGCGCGAGACCTTGAACGCAATACTTATTTCAATATTTTATTTCTCTTTCATGCATATGTCAACAGACTATTAAAATTAATAATTTAAATAAAATGAAATTTTAATGCCTCCACTCTTATACACAAATTTTATATTTGCATTTTTGAAATGATGCATAAATTTTAGGTTATACTAGTGTTGGCAAATTCCCGGTTTTTTTTTTTGGAAATATTCCCAGTAAATTCAGTGGAAACTTTCCGCAAAGTGTCCTTTAGGTTTTCAAAACTAATAAAATATTATTGTACTCATTACGAGCTTTCTTTTGATATCAAATACTTATATATTACAATGAAATATTATTAGAATATATTAAAAAGCGTTATAAATAAATAAATATATCATCACGGCATATTACCCATTGCTGGGTGTGCCAATCTGCTTTGTTTGCAGATATTGGTAATGATGATGACATATTTGAATCGTGCGGGCGTTTACCAGGCGTCACCTCACGTGCACTCATTGCTGGCGTGGAGAGTGCACCACAAGGGTCCATTTTGTGCCATTTAAAATTCGAAATATTTGGCGTCGGTCGGGATCGAACCCGGTTCCCCAGATTCGCGACCAGACACTCAGGCACGCGGCCACGAGACACCATAAAAAGCGTTATAATTTCACGAAATACACAGTAGATATTACCTACACAGTTAAATTAGTTCAGGATAGAAAAAAAAAATTAACAAATAATGTGACCCCAATGGCGCGCGTTCAAACGTAGTTCAAAACACGATATATTTTAAATGATTATATTGTTTAAACGATGAAACTAACTATTTATTCTAATTTTATTAATTAACATGAAAGTATATTTATTGTATTTTAGGTAAAAGTCTCAAAAATGTATCAAAATTGTTTAAATATGAGACGAAACGCGAAAATTTTTTTGAAATATCTCAGAATCTGAAGTTATTTTGATTTTTTTTTTTTAATAATTACATATATTTTCTTTACATAAGTATAGAGAATATATGTATTTATAGAATTATAAAAAATATTTTGCAAATAACAGACACACGTGCACACTTGTTTGTCAACAAAGACGTTGTCAAAGTACTTGAAATAGGTTATGTTAGAAGAAAAAATTCCCGCAGAAACTTTCTGGTAATTTATTTTGGAAACTTTCATTAGCAGTAAGGAAATATTCCCGGTAAATTTCCATTGTTGGAAATATTTCTTTTTAGAAAATTTCCAGTTTGCCAACACTAGGTTATACATTACTTCGTAATTATATTTTTACAGTGTAATTTTCATTTATGAATATAATTCAGGTGTTCTAAATAATTTCCCACCATGGGAAACTCCAGAACTATAAAAGTAACGAAATCACGAAATTGTTTAAATTAGATAAAAGTTGCTCCATTTAGAGGCCATTTTTGTGGTATATTATTAATCCGAAAAATAGCATGCATGCATAAGTTGCTAGATTTAAGCGAAAACACAAATTTTACAGTTTTTTTTTTAAATAAATTTTATAGGTATATAGAATTTCTTTCGTTTTTGGTTTTCAGTTTTTCAAGGCACTTTTTATGCAGTTTTGAATGATACTCATTGAATTTTGAGTTATAATAACAATTTAAAAATAAATTATGGATATTATACAGGTGTCTCATATAACTTTCCCTGTATGCCGATTTCCATAATTATAGCAGACACGAAATATGAAGTATGTTAACTTCTTAAACAAAAGCTTTTGCCCCCTCCATGTATTGTTAAGAAAAAAGTGCATAGATCACTAGATACAAGCGAAAATGTAAATTTTACAGTTTTTTATTTTCGTAAATAACTTTCAAGTATGGAATATGATTTTGTTTTGCACTTATTTAGGGTACTTTGACTTTTTATGTTCTTTTAAATGATTAATAATAGATGTAGTCTAAATAAAATAAATAAATATATCATCACGGCTTATTACCCATTGCTGGGTGTGCCAATCTGCTTTGTACACAGATATCGGTAGTGATGAAATATTTGCAACGTGCGGGCGCTTGTCTAAGATTAAATATAACTAAAACTATTAAAATTACCCCTTAATCTTAAAATTAATTTTAATAAAAACTAAATACGTATTTCCAGAACTAAGTAGTAGTCAAGTAAGTTGTTAGGATATCTGGCATGGTTGGCATGTTGAGTAATCTTGACTACTCTGTTTATCTTTCCCTTGTTGTACTACTGATGATGCGAACTTAGTTCGAAATACGTATTTAGTTTTTATTAAAATTAATTTTAAGGTTAAGGGGTAATTTTAATAGTTTTACTTTTCAACGATGATAATCATTTTTTGCCATCGTCGGATTTGGAGTTATGATGACAAAGTAACAATTTTTATTTTTGTTTGATTTTAAAGAGAAATTATGGATATACAAATATCCCAAATGACTTGCCTCTATCATATTGAAAACGAAGTCCGTTAATGTAGACAGAAGCCAAAAGTTACTTCATTAGAAGGCTAGTTTAGAGGAGGATTCTCAGGTCACTAGATATAAGCGAAATTTGTTTTTTTTTTTTTACAAATAACTTGCAAGAATGGTATATGGTTTTCGGTTTACATTTCTTTAGGACAATTTTCGATCGAATGGCGATACTTATTTTTTGTCACTGTTGGATTTTAAGTTATGTCGGAAAGAATAATATTTGATTTTCAATAATGTATTTATCCATATTCATTTGTTTCAATAGCACAAATATAACAACTATTAAATTTCCAGTAAAACTAATAACCAACGCAATAAATACATATATGCCCCAATTAATAAATAATTTCATTAAAATAGTAATTATTTTCTGCTTTTCCCTTTTTTTTAACTAATGAATACAATTATAAATTTAAACATATCCAGAAATTAAAGTTTTTACGAAACAAAAAATAATTCTCATTTTAAAACCGTAATGTTGATTGGAAAATTTTCACCGTACATATAAGTAATAAATATAAAAACAAGGCGTTCAATTTGAAATTTTATTTTATACATCCATCATTAACTAAAAATTTAAAAAAAAATACATGTAGACTTGTTTGGTTTTTGTCGAAATTTTGCATTTACTCGATGAAAATTAAAAAGAATATTTACGTATTCTGTAAAACGAATTTACGAAGATATTTTCAAATATAGTCTCCGCGATTAATTTGTAAAATTACAAACGTATGTCGTTAACTTTTTGTGCTTTGCTTGGTTTTTCAAAAAACTTGTTGCTCATAATACGATGCTACCAGCATCGAACGATATGGCTCTATATACAACAAACTTCAATAAATGAACTTTTCGATTCTTATGGGAAACCCTTTAAATATATATTTGAATGTTATTAAATCTCAAATACATATATCAATAACTATTATAGCACCTTTGAAACTGCATGTTCATGTTGAAAAAGATATCACTTTTGCTTAGTTAGTTATGTCTATGTTTCCTTGAATAATTGGAGAAGAAGAAATTTTAACTATAATTACTAACGTCAATCACAAAATGTCAAATAAAAAAATAGCTGTCAGTGTGCGCATTTTTTTATTATTCCATGGCACCACTGATTTGATTAATTAACAGATAAATTTCTTCGATTTTTCCTCTTCCGGAAAATAAAAAATTATGAATTTTCATATCGTTAGATGCAGAATATTTTCTCTACAAAAAACTAACTATTTTGCTGAAAACTAATTAGAGGAGACAATACATATTTGAATATTTTAAAATTAACATTGATATCGCTATGGTGCGTCTTCCGATGCACCATTCTGTGAATACAGCTGAAGATACGAAAATCTCAACACAAAGATTTTTTAAAATATTCTCTATTGGATTTTTTTAGTTATTTTTGCAATTATCACAAATTCCTTCATAATTATGTTCTTTTGCAAATACGACTCTGGTTAGTCGGATTCATTGAACTCAAATTCCGTTTATTACAACATAGATTTCGTCGATATTTTATACTTTTCTATAAGTGAATCTTGATAAAAAAAAATATTGGACCCCTATAATTTTATTTTTGTAACACATTATTAATATCCAAGGAAAAATGAATAAAATTTCGGGAAAATACGTATGGAGTAATCGCCCTAAGAGAGAAAGAAAGAAAGAGAGACAGAGAGAGAGACATAGAGAGAGAGAGAGAGAGATGCTGTGAGACAAAACTGCGAATTACAAAGAAAATGGAGTGAATATAGTGCCAAGAAAAAACTATTAAAATTAACTTTGTTCCTAAACTGATGTTCTAATAAATTCTAAAAAAATAATAAATTTCAATTGTTTTCGTATCACGTTGTACGTGTATGAAATTTATGACAAATTAACAAAAGAGCATCTGCACTAACTCAAGCATATGAAATATTAAGCTGTATTGAGGCCGTGACGTCACAACTTTATTAAATATTTTTTTTTCTCGAAAGAATTGTACGCCTTACTGTTCCAATTTTTATTAATAAGCACTAAGCGTACGTGGATGTTTCGGGCATAAATTAGCCCATCATCAGCTATAAAATATTTATATAATGTTACAATCAAAATTAAAATTTAAAAAATACAAAGTTTTGAACTCACCAAAAAGAAATGAAGAAAAATTGGTATAAACCAATGAACAGCTTGTTTGGTTTATACCTATTTTTCTTTATTTCTTTTTGGTGAGTTGAAAACTTTGTATTTTTTTTTTTAATTTTGATTGTAACATTATACCGTGTGTCTGTCTTAAAGGTGTACATAGGAGATTAACATGGGAAATCAGTTTTTTGAAAATTACTGCTCGCCTAATTATTTTAAGCAAAAACGCGTCAAATAAAAGTTTTAGAGCATAAAATTCTGCATCTAATTCAATAAACAGAATTACCTTAACATGTTTTGTAACGACAGTAATTAAATATGAAAATATCGAAAATTGCGTTAAAAATATCGACAGCTATGGAATTGAACAAAAAATAAATAAATGCTTCACGTTTTATCTGTCACAACGTAAGTTAACTTATTTGACGTTTCTGACAATTTGATTTGAAAAATATCGTTAATTATGATAATAAGAGAAATATTATATTATACTAATAAATAAAGTTAAAAAATATAGTTTTGTTTAAATAATATGAATTTATTTAAAATTCAACTGTGTAACAAAATTATGTATGATGCTGTGATGTACTCCCAACTCATTTCCAATACTACAGAAGGGGACTAAACTTATTCCTAACACTCTTTCTTCCAGTAACGCATGTTTTGCTGCTCGTCCTATATTCTGATTACACGGTTCACGTGCATTTTTTGAAGACACATTAGCAGTCTTTAAATTTTGTCACGAATTTAGCAGTTCTGATATCACGCTCTTCATTAGTATAAATATTCATTTTCTAATAATTTAAAATTGTCAGAAGTTAACTTACGTTGTGACAGATAAAACGTCAAGTATTTATTTATTTTTTGTTCAATTCCATGGCTGTCGACATTTTCAACGTAATTTTCGACATTTTCGTATTTAATTTCAGTTGGTACAAGGCACGTAAAGGTAATTCTGTCTATTGATTTAGATGAAGAATTTTATGCCCTAGAACTTTTATTTGATGCGTTTTTGCTTAAAATAATTAGGCGAGCAGGAAATTGCAAAAAACTTATTTCCCATGTTAAAATAGACACACGGTATAAATATTTTATAGCTGATGATGGGCTAATTTATGCCCGAAACGTCCATGTACGCTTAGTGCTTATTAATAAAAATTGGAACAGTAAGGCCTACAATCCTTTCCCAAGGAGGTTCCCAAAGAATAATCGAAGTAATTTTTTTTTTAAATAAAATCCTTTAAAATTAACAATTATCTTGGTATAATTACAATATTCTTAAGGCTAAAATTAGTATGCAATACATATTTTTTGAAAAATTGATTCAGTCTTTGGATTTAAGTCTATAATAATAATCTTTGTAACTAAATATTTTTCATCAATTTTGAGACAATTTTCATATTTACATTTAGCAAGCATCAAAATACACATACATATTTAAAAAGGAAATTACTGTGATGAAAATTTTTCCTTTTTAATATCTTAGACATAAATATTTTTATTTATTTTTACTAAAAATAGTAAATGTCATATGATACTGACACGTCTGCTTGTTTCATTATCATTTTATCGACAGAATATGATATTAGCCTTGCGCAGTAGTAACCAGATTTTTTTTTAAAATTAAGAATATTATTTAGCACCTTTTTCTACGAATTGTATAATTATTTTCCCATTATATTCTCGAAGTGAACAAATATATAATAAATAATTAAAATATACCTTAAGTAAATGTATAATAAAAAAGGCGCTTGCGTCGAGTGCTCATGGCTGTATTTTTATACATTAAAAATAAAAAGGTAAAATTTTTTATCCTTTTTATCATACAAATTTTACTAAAGTGTTTTTTATATTTATCGCCTTCCTTTGGCCTGTCGTATTACCCATTAAAAATAAAACCTGAAGTCCGTAAATAATTTGTATGTATTTATTTATAATTCTAATTTTAGATTACCTGAATAAAACTAAATTAACAGAAATACGAATTATTACATATTGTATAAATATATTATTCGTTAAATTGATTTTCATATTAATATCTATATAACCTTAAACAGCATTAAATTTGATATTTGAAGAGCATTAATTGTTCTACTAAAATTATTAATGGTACTTAAATTTAATATAAATGATATTGGACGATTGCAATATAACTAATATGAATTATACATCGCTTGCATTACTAAATATATAATATTTATGAATTAGATTATCCACCCTAAACAGGACTTATTTTCTAAATTTCTAATTTTAGATATAACAATTCATATAGTTTTCATTGTTTACATATACAAAAATAGACTGGTAACTAAGCAGGGCCGGATTATGACTTTTTTCGCCCATAGGCAATTATATTATTATGCTATTTTAAAGCGTAGGCTCTGGGATTTAAATTATAGATAATTTTATAAATATATCCATAAAATATATACAAAAAGTATTTATGCAAATCTGTAGAAAATTTAATAATCATTAATTTTTATAATAACACAAATCTTGAATAAATCACATTTGAAGGTATTTTTCGAAGAACTATTTTGAGCTTCAAGTAAAGTGCCATTTCCGATTATCCGATTTACACCAAAATCTGATGGGTTCTTTCCATATTAGTACAAGATCGAAATACAAGGTTTCAAAATTTTCCGAATAATAATATCTGTCATCTGATTTACACCAAAATCTAATGGCTTCTTCCCATATTAGAATAAGGTAGAAATACAAGGTTTTCAAATGATAGTATTTGAGTTATAGTGGAGGATCCATACATACAAACACACGAATACCCACACATACACACAGACATCACCGTGAAAATGTTAAAATTGGATTCTAGGGACCTTAAAACGTGGTCATTTACCAAAATCTCGATTTGCGTTTTTTAGCACGATCCCTATATCTCCCTTACTAAGGGTAGCGGGAGGTAAAAAGCAATATATATTTAGCACAAAAACAAAAAAAACATTAAATGTTGCACTCTTAGCATATTATTAGTTCATTCTGCGTATAGGTACGTATTAAGAAAGTAATATTATCTATTTTATCGAAAACTAATAAGATTTACGGCATAGTTGTCAAAATATTTTTAGCATCAGTCTATTTGTCTATTTACAACAAAATATCGGTTTTCGATTTTAACACCTTCCTAAAACAACGGCCAAATCACATATTCGATTCAAAACTACTAGACAGAAAAGAATAAATGACAATATTTTCTATTTATTTTTTTTGTTGATAATTTTCAATAATGAAAATTTGATGTTTTTATTCGTCGGCGGCGCCCCCCAAGTCGTCGGCGCCCCTAGGCAACTGCTTATATTGCCTTATGGATAATCCAGCCTTGTAACTAAGTAATAACTGTAACTGTACGGTAATATTATTGCCATACTGACGACATGTCAACAAAAGTGTACAGAATGAAAATAAAATAAAATGAAAGGTGTGTAAATTGTGACTAGGCTCACTTTCATTTGAGTTGACATGTTAAGAAGCAAAATAACCAATATGGGAGGCCTGAAAATGAAGATTCGGCAACTTTACACCCCACCAAAGTCATTGTATGTTGTGGCATTTACTATGAAAATGTGATTGGCCCGTATTTCTTTTTTTTTTGAGAATGAAATTGGTGGCAGAGTTCACTGGTAAAAGTTACAGGGAATTGATTCATACATTTTTGATATCCCAAATGAAAGAACTTGGACAAAATATGGTATTAACAAGATGGATCAGTATCATGCAGTTTAAATAGTAGCAATTTTGCGAAAATCATTCTCGTATCGTTTTTTTAATCCCACGTTTTGGTAATACACATTGGCCGCCAGGTGTCCTGATTTGACAGCCCCAGACTTCTTTTTATAGGGTTATTTTAAAGGAAAACTCTGGATCAGTTGCAGGAAAATATTTGCTAAGAAATCGAAATTCTACCGGCCGAAATGTGCTAGAAAATAAAGAGCTTGATTTTGCATAGCGGATAAGTGGCCCCTTAGCTAATATTATTTTTGGAAATTGACATTTAAAATACTTAAGTACTAAATAAATTTGTATGTTGCTACAAAAAAAGATTAAATTCAAAATTTCGCAGTAGTAAGAAAACTATGAATCATGTAAATTGGGGCCTCTCTAGAGCCGGGGGCCCGTCCGTACTTACGCCGCTGTTAAATTGCTATGTCAAGGATTGTTGGGACACCCGGTGTATTATACGTTAGCACAATTAATGGGATATATTTCATATGTTATATACTCTATTTGTAATTTTATACTGTACAAAGATTGATTTGCCTGTTTTGATGCTCTCTCTATCGTGTTGCAAATATGGATTTCACGGACCGGTTTAGTGTGTAGATGTATACATTTTAATGATGTATTGTTTATTGGGAAAAAATGCATGGGTCACTAGATACAGGCGAAAATGTAAATTTTGCAGTTATTAATTCGCAAATAACCTCACCTATGAAATAATACTGGATTTTTGTTTACACTTTTTTAGGGCACCATTAAATGGCGTAGCCCCTTTTTTATCACTACTGGATTTCGAGTTATGATTATTATATGGGTGTCATAATAGAAAGTAACACCATTGGATTTTTTACTTTCTAACGATTGACAGGACGTATACGCAATTCTTAATTTTAATGAATGATATTATACGTCAAAATAAGGTGATAACAATATTTAAACACCTTTTTTTTCATTAATTTTTATTCAGATAATTTAAAATGATTAATAGAAAGAAATACATGATATTTACGGATTTAGGTTTCATTTTTTTTATGGGGTCTCGTGGCCGCGTGCCTGAGTGTCAGGTCGCGAATCTGGGGAACCGGGTTCGATCCCGACCGACGCCAAATATGTCGAATTTTACACAAAATTGACCCCTGTGGTGCACTCACCACGCCAACAGTGAGTGCCCGTGAGGTGACGCCTGGTAAGCGCCCGCACGGTGTAAATATTTCATCATTACCGCATCTGTGTACAAAGCAGTTTGGCACACCCAGCAATGGGTAATAAGCCGTGATGATATATTTATTTATTTATTTTATTTAGGTTTTATTTTTGATGGGTGATATTGTTACTACAAAAGGCGATGAAAGTGAAAAAACCTCTTAGTAAAAGTTGTATAAGACAGAAAAAAATATTTTAAATTTTTTTAACGAATCAAAAGATAGCCATGAGCGTGTTTATAGATTACCCTGCTGCTGTTGTTTGTTTACTTCAATTTTCATTTGTTTTTAACTGTCAAATGTAGTTCTTTATCATTTAATACTGAAGTTTGTTAAAAGTTTGACATTTTTATGTGACAAGTGAAAACCTTGATGTCCCATCGATTAATTTTGTTGACATGATGCTAATTTATGAAGCTATGCAACAAAATTCAACTGCTGCAAGCATCACGCAAAGTAAGACATAGACTACGTTTATCTCGACGTTTGAAGCCGCTTGAATTTAGTAAATCCCTTTTCAATCTTCGAAATAAACGATCGAGATTAATATTTGAAGCCGCTTGAAAATGTCAAGTCAAGCCTATAAAATAACAGGCTTGGACTTACGAAGCGGCTTCACTTCTGTCGAAATAAACAGTGAAGCTTCAAATAATGTAACTACGCATGCGCATATCCGCAATATGTTGCAGTGTTACTAAATTCATATCATTTGTTGGTTGTTTCATTTTACCTCATTTTATAAAAGTCGCCATAAAACATTTGAGGTGATAAATGTTTTTTAATGTTTTTGAAAGACAAAACAAATAACAACATGACAGTTTTTAGATTTTGGGGTTATATATCCAGGATGAAATTAGATCATATACCTCTCCCTGTCTGTCTGCATAATCGAGTATTGAACTATCTTTTTTTAGTCCATACGAATTTAAAGAAGATTGAAAATAACTCAATCCTATTTTCAATCCGCTGAGATAAACGAATAGGATTTTTCAAGTCATAATATACTTGAAGCCGCTTGAATTATCGAGATAAACTTAGTCATAGACCAGTAGTCAGGTCCAAATTCTAGAGTGGGCAACGTAAATTTCAAAGTGGGCAACTCGAATTATATAGGAAAATTTTTTGAAAGTAAAATAGTTTGCTATAAAAATTATACTTTTATTAGAGCAATCTATAATGTAAATAAAGAAAATAAAAATAATTTACTGCGTGCAATAGAAGAAAATAACTTGTCTACAAATTTTTGGACAATCAATTAAATATTACTTATTTAATTGTTAATGGTGCAGTGTTTGAAAAATGTTGTAATTTGTGATTTCAAATATATATTTTTTATTTATACTGTTCTTATTACTTTCTTAAGTTATTTATAAATCAGTAAATTTCACATTGACAACTTTGACAACCTATGTTGAATTTTATCTGAAACGATGCAGTATGTGTAACTAGTATCCACAGTAATACATTAATAACAGAATAGTAAATATTGCATATTAGCAGAAAGTCATCATCCTTTAAACGCTATACGCTTATTTAAATAACACCCTGTATAATAAAAATTGTACCTATATTTAAATGAGATTTTCTACTTAACCAGACTTCCCAAATACAATGTTATTTATTTACACCCGGGGGTAGAAAGGTGATTTTAAATTGGAATTTTTTTATTTATATATGCAGGTTCGCCCAAATAACTTTCCGTGCATGGGGAATACTATAATGCCCAGAGCCCACTATTCTTTGAGAAAGTAGATTTTATGGAATGAGTATAGTGCATCAGTTAATGATTACGAAGATTTTCTTACTTCTATTACTTTTCGCGTAATGATTTATTTATTTATTTATTTATTGGCTATATTACACATTATGTTTATAGTACGTCATTTTATAATCTATTACTAACATACATAGAATAATTAAATAATATATTTAATATGTTTAATATGTTTCACGTCAAATTTTGTTGAAATTGAAATTCAAAAATTCTTCAGTGGAATAGAATGCATTTTTTATTAAGAATTTTTTAATTGTGTTGTTAAAATTTTTATTTTCTAACATTTTTACATCTTGTGGCAGTATATTGTAAAAAATAAGATTTAATTTATTTCTAGCACTCTTTTGAAGCTTTATCCGCGGTTTACGTAAAAGTGTAGAAGAACGTGTTGGGTAATTATGAAAGTCCCCATTTTTGGGAAGTATATGTTTCTGTTGATGAACCTCTAATAATGTGAAATATTCGTTTTCCGGTAATGGACTATGTCATATTTTGAGTCAGAGCTCAATGTTTCGCCCGCAGTTGTATGGGGCATCTTCAGGAGCAAGGGGGATAGTACTGTCTTAAACAAGGTTACCCGACGTGTCAACCACGCTAGAGGCCGAGTTTAAGTAACAAGAGGGGGAGACTCAGTTTACAAGGTTACCCGACGTGTAAACCACGCTAGAGGCCAAATAAACCAAGTGACGAAAGGAAGGCCGAGAAAACAGTTATACCAAACTAAAGATAAGGGAGATGAGCAAAGCTAATGAGGACCAATGGGAATCGAGTTCGTAATGGTAGATTGGGCGTGTCGTGTTTCAAGAATCACCGGTTTTCACATGTGGCTCAAGAAATAGCCATCAACCCGATTGATGTTATTAGGATGTTTCCATATTTCTAAAGTTTCCCTGTATTTACGTCTGTAAAACTCAGGGACAGGAGCTAAAATGCGGGAATTTTCAAATAAGATATGTCCTGTGTTGTGTTGTGGAAGGCCGAGAAGACAGTTAACTGTCTTCTCGGCCTTCTTTCGTCACTTGGTTTATTTGGCCTCTAGCGTGGTTTACACGTCGGGTAACCTTGTAAACTGAGTCTCCCCCTCTTGTTGCTTAAATTCGGCCTTTAGCGTGGTTGACACGTCGGGTAACCTTGTTTAAGACAGTACTATCCCCCTTGCTCCTGAAGATGCCCCATACGACTGCGGGCGAAACATTGAGCTCTGACTCAAAATATGACACAGTCCATTCCCGCAAAACGAATATTTCTCATGACTCAGACTGTGGCAGCCTACGCAATTATCTCTAATAATGTATAGTATATAAAAAGACTGGGAAGAGTCATTATTTCTAAGTTACAGAATTCCGTCTTACAATGATCTCTGTAGCCTAAACCGGATATAATTCTTATAGCTGTTTTCTGAAGTTTAAAAATCTGAGAGGAAACAGAAAAATTTCCCCACCATATTATGCCATAAGAAATGACTGAATGGAAAAGTGCAAAATAAACCATTTTAAGAGTAGACTTCTCTTTAAGAGAGCTCAGTCTTCGTAAAACAAAAATTACACTAGACAATCGTGCACTTAATTTTTCAACATGTGCTTTTCCATTTAGCATATTATCAATCTGTATACCTAAAAGGGAAACATATTTATTTTCAATGCATGTATTATTGCTAGAAATAATAAGTTGCTGAGTTTTTTCTTTATTTAATAATAAATTATTAGCTGCAAACCATGCTTCTGCTAACGTTAAATTTATTTCAGATATAAGACTAAGGTCATGGATGTCACTATGTTGACATTCTGAAGGACAGTAGTATAATTTTACAAACAAATTTTTGGATTCTGTACTATTACATCCAATTTATAACATTTCAATTAGATTATGAGCTATATTTCTATTAAAACAATAATAAGTAATGATAATTTATTAAACTGTGACCAAACTGTCACATTGATATATTGAGTTTTATTTTCATGGTCGTCTGATTTGGCGAAATTGTATCATTTTCTTAAATATCTCGTACTGCAGAAATTTTTTACATCGTATTTAAACTTATTTAATGTAAAATTGATATAACATTTTATAGCTTTGCTCGAAAAGGAGAGCGAATATCCGCACTTCTTTAAAATTCCACATTAAACTCATATATTCTGGGTTTCGGTGCATGCTTATTGCTGAATGTTTGTTTAAATATATGTGATTATTTATTATTAAAATTTGCATTGCTTTTGAAGTGTTGGTTAAATTCGTTCCTAGAAAATGTTTGAGTTTTGCATATTTTATTTTGCTTTAATTATATAATAATAATAATATTTTGTCGACTTTTGAACACCAATGTGTTATAGCCCTATTCAAATACTTTATTTACCATATTACATTTTTATAAGAATATATAATGTATTTGAAAACACTCACAAACACCCAAGCCCCTGGTGGGAATCGAACCCACGACCTCAGGGTCGAGCAGTGACGGTCGCATCGAGCGTTGTGTGCTGCCTCAATCCACACGACCACCGGCTTTAAAAGTGCATATTAAAATTCCGGGTTTCAGTGCATGCTTATTGCTGAATGTTTGTTTAAATACATGGTGTCTCCCAACTCGCGCCCCAGACGAAACTGACACTTGCCGACGACAATAGGTTGCCAACAAATAGAAGAAAATTATTTGCGGCTGCTTGCACGGAGTTACAAGACTTTTTAATCCACCAATCCCGGAAGGATATCTTGAGCTGTGATGTTATTATTACAAAATAAAACTGCTTGCTAGGTTTTAAAAATACTACTAGTGAGTTACAAAATTTGTTTGACTTACCGTAATTTTGACACTTTAGAGTTGACTTTTCACTGTCAACAAATTTAGGTTAGCGAAGGTGTCATCCGAGATCATCATTTATATCGTATAGTGCAACGTGTTGTAGCAGCTGTGTAAAATGTGTTAAACGAAAATATTATTGTCATTTGATCTGGCATAACTTGACCGGTCTCATGCGTTCTTGCGAAGGCTCTCAATATCACTTTATGATCCACAAGATTTCTATCCGGAAAACGTTCCGAATAGACTCGTGCTACCTCTCTGGCGTTACGTCCACATTCTCCGAAAATTATAATAATTTCTAAGTCATCAGCGGCTGAATACATGGTAAGAATTTGCCTTTTTTATTCACCCTGTCAAATTTAATTTGACACAGACATTTTTCGAAAACTACAGTCGCCCACACATTTTAAAGAAGATTTGATTTGTATAAAACCATAGTAACGTAAAATTACGGCAAACACACGTTAAAGGTGTAGGTCTCTGATTGGTCAATTTTAAGACGTCTTTTCTCGAATATCATCACCGTCAAATCATACGTAACCATTGCTCCAGCTAGACTATTTATAAATTTGTGACTGATAGTAATCATTTTACTAATCTCATGTTATATTTATTTCCCTTACATTTGATTATATTTTGTAAGATGTCCATTTTATTAATATTTATACAAGACTTCAACTGTAAGTATTTTGTTTTTGTTGGTTAAAAATAGTACTCTGTATATGTGAAATATATTTATAGAGCCCTGAAGAAGATAGTTGTACATCGAAACGTCGGCGTAGTTGAAAATAAAGAAATAATAGACTGCAGTTTAGATTAGATTTTTTTCTTCGAAATTACACATCCGAGTGCAGTCTCGTGTTTCCTCATTCGCTCTGGGGTGCGAGTTGTGAGACACTCTGTATATGTGATTATTTATTATTAAAATTTGCATTGCTTTTGAAGTGTTGATTAAATTCGTTTCTAGAAAATGTTTGAGTTTTGTATATTTTATTATGCTTTAATTATATCGAGCATTAGTAATTCTGTAGTATTTGTTTGAATAAAGCTATTTCGATGTGACTGTTCAGAAGCGTTCAAGCGATCGCGCTTACACTGCACAGCGACAAGTGAGGAGCGACTGAGTGAACAAAGCTCTAAAGCTAAGTCGCAGCGCCAAAAACAAGAACGTGACAGAGGCACAACATAGATATGTACATCGACACTGTATGTACTTGGTACATTCGTACTTCGTACATGGAACATGGTATATCGTACAACGTATATCAACATCGACACAGAACAGAATGCTCCGCTGTCGCTGTCGGCGTCAATCTCAATCGAACTGAAACTAAAACTGAATTGTGACGGCATATACCGTCAGCGTCAGCGACACGCATTATGCACATCCCTACCAGAAGCAAATTCACGTTCATCGACCTGTCAAAAACTTGACGGAAAGGGCAAGGTGAAGGTTGATGTGAATGATTCAATAGGAAAAGCCAAGTTAGTGACAGAGACGATATTACACCGTGTTGCTCCATGCAAAATAGTAATTCGTATAATACAAGTCACATGGTTCCCTTGTGACTGATGTGAGACAAACAACGGTGCGTGGTGTGCGTGTGCGTATCGCTTGTAGGCGTGTATCAATCAGTCTTCTGATCGGAACCGAAACTTGAGACTAGTGTCTAGTTGGACGGGTGAAAGAGTGATGAGTGACGCCGTGATTGTGACGCAGCGACGAGCAGCCGGCACACAGAAGCACACTGCACTGTTCTAGCCTCTAGCGATCAGCGACATAGAACCGAGATACCTAGGTGATTATAGCTAGACAAGCCGAAGCCGTGTGCATCTACATTGGACAAGAGAGGAAGCATGTATCGCATCCATGCTTCGTCTCTAGACCGCTCGCTACCGCTACCGCTACTACAGGTGACGTATAGTGTCGCGATGATGTTGATGTTAATGTTGACATTAGTCTCACTGTATCGGTGTACTCGTAATATCACGATTAACTTTGAATATCCTGCCACTGTCCAGACCTACGCGTGCACAGCTAATGCTGGACAGAAGTGAATATTCCGCATTGTGCATGCTATTGCTGGATACATGTACACAGACATGTACAGGTACAGTGAGTTTGCCACGTATAGTGTGTAAATGTGAGTGTAAGTAACAACAACACATGTAAACAATGTTGCAATACCTGGTTGCCGTCATACGTCCAGCTACCAAACTTCATGTCACAGTGTTGGTCATCAAAGGGGAACCACGTAATGTCTATCTTGCATGTGCTCTTGAAGATGCCCGGAGGAACGTACAAGCAGCTGCCGTTATGTTTGACCACAACGTTTGTTTGGAATGTCCCGTCGAAACCCTCATCAGCACTTTATAACAATACATAAAACGTTACCAATTGCCGTGATCAGTAGTCCTTAGTCCTTCTTGTCTGACCCTAGCCCGTACACAACACACGGCCTAGAGCCTGGCAGGCTATTGGCTATGGCTACTGGCTTAACTGACTGTTAACCCGTAAAACATCATGTAACGATTAACGTTTAACGCATGCACCATCAGAACACATACAATCCACATCAAACGTTCAACTTCAACTTTAGCCGATGATGTTGATCGATGATGATGATGATGAAGATGTATCACCGTCACCGATCACGATGATAAAACCAAACCGCTACTGTGGCCCAGGGAATTTTAGTTTTGCTTTTGCTTTTATATCAATTTCTTTGTGTTTATATTTTTATCAGTGTTCTTTAATGGGTTTATAAGCGTTTAGATGGAGCAGGTACATGCGTTTTTAGTTATTAGTTTTCTATTTTTAATTTGACGAATTTTTGTGAAGTTTAATTTTATTTAAGTGCTGTTAACGAGTGCATTTTTCAGGGATCGTCCAGTCCCACAGGGTTCAACCGCTTGAAAACGGCAGTCGACTCCCGAGGACCGGACACAGATGTGGCCTACAGAAACGGCTAGCTGTTTGCGAACTTCCCACCAACACACATTTCCGTCATATAAAATAGACGAACGCACATAATGATCAAATGCGCCAGACGGGAGTCGAGGGTTATTGTCACTCTTACACAATGCCAGTGCCAATGCTACTGTTTGCAAATACAAATACTTATCAAGTGTTTCGTAGGAATAACAACAAGCAAGTCACTAGATAATACGAACAAGGAAAGTCAGAGCCAGATTTGGCAGTTGGCGTTACGCTGTTGACTGTCGACAACATGACATCATTCAATGTCATGCCGTTCCTAGTTGTTATTCGAACGAGCCACTCAATGTCAGGCGTTAAGGTCTAAGCTCGTGAAAACAATGGCCCACTCAGGACATCATTATATTTGCCCGGAACGTCGGACCACCAACTAGTGGCGACTAACAAACGACATTCCAGCAAATTGATCCCTGAGTTACCAGTAAATAATGAAATTCAATATTGAATTATCAATGACATTAGGATGTTAGAAAGGACATAGGAGAAATTAGTAAAGGGCCAAGTAATTTTTTTTGAAAATGAAATGAAATTAGTTGTGAATGCACAGTGAGTACGGAGTTCCCGTGTACGATGTAGGGAACGCGGGAACGCCAACACCATCGATTTGAGAAAGTCATTCCCAGTCCTGCGCACTCGCACTGCGGCACAGCAGGGCAGTAGCAGCACACACCAGCACTAGCATAACGATGTAAGAGTTACAGAGCTCGGCTCCCGCCTGCCGCTGTCTCTGCAGCCAACTGATCTCCTTCTGCAATCGACAGATCAGGTGGTTGCAGCAAAGACAATCCCAAGCCCAGTATCAACATTCATGGTTACGGTTACGTGTACGACATTCCACATGTTACCTGTTATACATTAGCACATCCGGTTTCCATAGCTTATTGGGAGTTATTCTCAGATCTTTCACGCCTCCATACTCTGAATCGTTCCAACGTAGGTTGTAATCGTTCCATTCCTAAATCAGACAAGAAAACATAAGCTTCTTTTTGATGTATCACGTACAGTTAATTTATTGTAGACACATATACCATGAAAGATATATGTTGTATCGTCGCTGCCAAACACATTATATTCGATCGCCAGTTATCTTAAGGAAGTGGTTAAATGTCCTCCGGCAGTGTTATAAACACAAACCTAGAATTTCGCCTACTGCGGATTTTTCACGATTGTAATAGCAATAGCATATCCGCCAAAAGGCATGTGTGGCGGAATATTTATACTTTTTTTTGCTGATTACCGTCAGTCGGTGGTATGTTCCTTTGCAACATGGAAATTCCGTTGTAAACATAAACTAGTTAATTGTTTAAAGGCAGTCATGATGTGGAGAGCTTAATATTCTATATATTAAAAACAGAAAAAGTGAAAAACAAAACTCGGAGTTTTCGAGTCATATGAAAAAATTGTAGAAGCATTGGATAATTTGCAAATGTTTGAATATGCATCTTCCATACAATGAGTAGTTTAACCATATAAATATCTGGCGAAAACGTTCAGTAACTGAAACACACTGTCACAGTACATGGGTTAATTTAAAACTAATAAAGACCCATATCACATATTTGTGCGTTAGATTAGGTTAAGGTATGTTTAGAAATGTAAGAAATACACATTGATCAGAGTGAGAATTTTGTTCGTTGGGTTAGATTATGTACGGTTCTTTTAAAAAATAACAAATAAATTTCGATCTTTGTAAGTCTAGATAAATGTATAATGCGTTGTGGCTGTTTTTGTTATTCGTTTATTAAGAGTTGATAAAATACTTTAGTTCTATAGATATCTAACTTTTAATTATTATTTTTCATTGTTACTATTATAACTGTTAAAATTTTAATTTTCTTAGTCATTTTTATTATTTACAATGTGTGTACTTTTTGCAGGGCTTTTATGTACTTAATTTTTTGAATATTCATCCTGTAATTGGAACTTTTAAGTTCTGTTGGATTGTTTAAATAAATAAATAAATAAAATTCACTGAAAGGCGGAAAATAACTTTTCAATCATTATATTTTGCCGCGCATTTTTAATATATTAGATTTTCCGACGGATTTTCTATTACAGTCGTGAAAATTCCGCCGGCGAAATTCTTAGTTGTGTATATGTTACAGTAAATGTAGATAGTGGGATAATGTGCGTATTGCCCGACAAATGTAGAGATTAGCTTAAAATTGTTTTCGCTTGTAATTCAACTAAATACAATAATAATAATATTTACATTATTGAGAATGAAAAATCTCAAAGGTGAGGTTCAGCCAAGGCTGTTCTTCCACCTAACCAGCATATTACATAGAAAAACAAATGTAGTCTAACAAAAATATCAAATATATAGACCAATAAATAGATGCATATAAGAACTGAAATAATATATAAAATAATAACCTCACCTAATGCACTAAACTCACTCCAAGTTGTCCAAGAATGACATTTGTGTGTTCGGTGAGGTTATTGTTGTTGCGTTTGGTTGAATTGCAAGAAAAAAAGTAGTATCGGACAACTTTCTACATTTGCTGGGCAATGTGCACATTATCCTACTATCTACTTTTATTATAACATACCGTGAGTTTCAGCTAAGATGCAATATTTACTATTCTGTCATTAATGCATTAATTACTATGGACACTAGTTATACATACGTACCGTTCCAGATAAAATGCAACTTAGGTTGGCAACGTAAACAGTAATGTGGAATGAAATTGTCATCACACTTTAAAAATGTTTACTAAAGAAGAAAAAATTCGAATGCTTACTTGGTAAAATGCTGGTTATACTTTCGGAATATTTCTGATATGTTTGCAAATTTATATTCTGAACGTCCTCCTAGACCAAAGACGAAAATAAAAATACATAGTGAGTACATTATGAGATACAAAATATTGATATTGTACAGAGATATAATTAAAAGAATTATAAACTATGTGAAGTTATATATTAACAATTGATCTGGCAGCGTTTTTGAATAGTGACAGCGGGAGATGAAAAAGATCTAACGTATCAAATTTCTACTTGAATGTGGGTAAAACAGAGTATTGGATCTTGTCATTTTGTTACAAACTTGTATATTGAATAAATGAATTATGTTATTGCCATATACCTTGTTATTAAAGATTTTGTAAAGAAATATCATATCATTGATAGTCCTTCTATTTTCCAGCGAATATACGTTAAAGTATTTTAATCTCTCAGAGTATTCATAGATTTCAACATTAAATTTGTAACACATAATATTAATGAATTTTTTTTTTTGAATGCTTCCAATTAACTTTATGTTTTTATTGTAAACTGGATTCCAAATTATTGATGCGTACTCCAGTTTAGGTCGAACCAATGTAATGAATAATGTAATTAAAGCGCATGGTTCTTTAAAGTGTTTACTGGTTCTCAGTATGAAACCTAAAGTTCTACTTGCTTGTTTTACAGTCTGTTCTACGTGTGAATTTAACAGTAATTTAGAGTCAAACGTTCACCCAAATCTTTAACGGTTTTCTTATTCTCTAATGTTATGTTATCTATGTTGTAATTGTAATCTAAGATATCTTGATTTCTTGTAAAATGAACTACATTACATTTTGAAACATTAAGGCTGAGGTAATTGTGTTTACAATATTCTTGCGAGTTATTCAAATCACGCTGAAGCTCTAAACTGTCTTGCTCCGTTTTCACAGGTTTGAAAAACTTTAAATCATCAGCATATAGTAAAAAATTAGAATGGGTGAAACATGATGATATATCGTTAATAAATATATTAAAAAGCAAAGGACCCAGATGAGAGCCTTGTGGGACTCCAGATGTAACACGGATTAATCGTGATTTAAATCCATTGCAAGAAATTAGCTGCGATCTATTTGTAATATAAGATTGAATCCACCGAAGTAAAGTACCATGAATTCCCAATGTTTAAAGTTTTTTTTTACAAGAGTAGGATGATGAACTCGGTCGAAGGCTTTACTAAAATCGATATAGATTACGTCAATTTGTATCTTTTTGTCCATATTTGCACTTAAAAATTCAATGAAAGGGATAAGGTTAGTAGTTGTAGATTTTCCTGAACAGAATCCATTTTGCTGTGGAATAATTATGCTGTCTAAGCTATGTTTTAATTGTTTTACAATAAGGGTTTCAATTTTTTTTCCAAATGTTGATAACATGGATATTGCTCTGTAATTAGTTACATCATTTAGGTTGCCTCATTTATAAATTGGAGTATTATGTGACAGTTTCCATGCGTCTGGAAAAATACCTGATTGAAGTAACATTGACAATCTGTATTACATTTTATCTGGAACGACACAGTATGTATAATCCATAGTAATACATTAATGACAGTATAGTAAATATTGCATCTTAGCTGAAACTCATAGTATATAATACCACCAGCGGGCATTTAACCACTTACATAACATGTGCCAATTCGTACAAATTCAAGATTAATGATTTGAACGCGCATATATGCGATGTGTTTGGCGTTCCGTTACAAAATATGTCTGGTCACGTTCAGCACTCGTTTGATTGTAGATACAGTGATCTTTGAGTCACTTCAGAAATACATTTTCCTCAAACTACAAACAACTATTCAAAGTTAATAGTTTTGCGAAATTACAGTTAAATTGAAAATGTGTCGCAATGTTGCAAAGCAAACGAGCTCTGTTTTAAACATGAATTGAAGTTATCTAATTTAGTGGAAAGTTTGTTGCACTTCTGACGAAAATCATGAACACCGAGTTCTGGGATCTAGCCGCACTCAGGCACTCCAAAGTATGTAATATAAATTAACTACCACACCCGAGAATTGAGAACGTCACGGCAACAAACCTTTTATAGCTTATCGATTTCAGAGAACATATACACCAACATATTACAACTAAATACAATACCATACGACCCAATAAATACATACGAGCAGCACGCATTAACTCCAATTCGCTAAGCGAGACTTGCCAAGTGGTCAGATGAAGCAACTTGCAGAAGCGTGTTTCTTCATGATGAAGAACTAGCATTTGACACTTGAATATTAGTCTTTCTCAATTATATTGACAACCAGGACGCCCGCTTGACTACTAATTCATTTATTGGAATTTTAAAGCACGTCGAAAAAGATTACGCTAGACGCTTGATGGTTGACGTTGTCGCTACAGCACCTGTCGCTGACAATCAACAATCAACGAACAAATTGAAGCCAACGTAGTTGTCTTCGCGGTTACACAAATTTCAAAATCAAGAATGCTAGTGTCTTTACCACTAGAACAAAAACAGATCATGCAACAATCCAAGCATTCAGTGGGGACATGCAAGTTTGGTCTATAAATTTAGGGTCGGTTTCTGTTTTAACTTCTTGCTTTTATCGATATTTGTTTAGTGTACTGATTTACGATCATGTTTCAGTTTAATGTGAACAAAATTCGTTAGATTTTTTTAAGATAAACACTAATGTTGTTTAAAACGAAAAAAAAGTGAATACTTAAAACGTAAATCGCGATGTAACTAAAAGTATAACTCGTTGTAATCATGGTACTTAACTCATATGTGTTTTTATATACCGGGTGGAAAGGCACACATTTGTACATAGGCGTTTAACTTTGGAAAATAGTTTGCCTTGCGCATTGGTTCCCAAAAACAAAAATACGCCTTATGAAAATTACAGAACATTAAATTCTGCATGTAGGTAAATCAATACATAAAATTAATTTCGTATATTTTGTAACCGTAGAAATTAGACATAAAAAGATACAAATATACAAAATTTCAATTTAAAATACACGTGTCACGATTTACCTGTCATATAATTTATTGTGATTTTTTTTTGCGTAGAAAGGCATACAAAGTACGTTTGACAATTTGTATGATTCTGTGACTTCATTTAATAAAATTTATACTGACAAGGCCGGCCCGATAGATGAGGCAGCGAGGCGACCGCCTCAGGCGCCGGATTGAAATAGGCGCCAAAACGACATACTAAAAATATAAAATTTTAATAAACTGCTGAATTTTTTTTTTAATAATTTAATGCACTTATACCATTTATAAAATTATATTAAATATAATTACAACCGATTCTTCGTTCACCACTGAGCATTCTAACATCGTTTGCCTTTTTTGTAGCGATAACATACTAAGCGAAGTATAAGATAAAAAATTTAAAAATAATTTTTCAATTTTAAATGGTGTACCTATTAATTCTTTTAAACAATTTACTGTTAATGTTAAATGATGACGATGAAGCCGATATATCTGCAATTGATCTCAATGAGGAACTAATAAATATTTGTCTATTTTAATCAAAGGTACGATTATATTACCAAACGTTGTTATAGCTTTAAGAATATTTTTAATATTCCCGGTAACTAGCAGCAGCAAAAAGCTGAACATAGTTTTTCGAAAGTGAAAATTATAAAGAATTGTTTTTGAAAAAGAAACACAAGCTATTTGTGGTAAAAACAGCTCGAATAATTATTTAATAAATGTTTTTTTTACTATGCAGTACTGTTTTAAATGTTTTGTTCCTTTTTCTGAATTCTTGATGTTCAATGACTTTTTATATTTAAATATTAAATATATTTTGACATATTCATACCTAATTCCTAACGTTACAAGGCGTGTAAAATTAATTTTACTTATTGATTCAGATACAGAAACTCTACAACTTTTATTACAAGCATTTTTACCTAAAATAATTAGGCAAGCAGGAAAATACGAAAATATGATTTTTTCATGTTCTGGTGTCGCGGTTAACACCCTGTATGTAAAAATCAAAATTTAATCACAGTATTCCATTCAGATTTGAAAACATCTAATTAAAAAATATTTAATTTTGTTCTTAAAACTAAGGCAGAGGAATACGTGAAATATAATGTTAACCGCATATGTACACATGTATGCTTTTCCACCTGGTATAACTTTGATAAGATTGTAAGAAAAAAATTATAAAAAGAAAAGACAAAACGAGATTTAAATTGTAGTGAAGTGTAAATGGAGTACGTAATGCGATTGACGAAGTGTCAGTATACGGTGTAAATGATATGCGGGCCGACGGAGGAAGCTTGAGTTTAAGGACGAGGTGTAAATCCACGCATCCGCATCTCCGCAACGCTAGTCGCGAGTCCTCGCCGTCAAACCAAAAACCCGCGTCCGTTTCGTGCACGTTCCACGTTCTTATACAACGGAACGAGGTTGCGTACCGAGACGGAGGCGTGGCAATTTAGGAAGCCTCTGGCATTTGTTACGTTTCGCCCCTCGATTCATTCGGTTTCCGTTTTCGTCGTGTCAACGTTTCAGTATCAATAAAAACATGCTAATAGTCATGAAACTACGAAAACGAAACTGTCCGCTTGAAGAAACAAATAAACGAGATCTTAATACAAACTGCGAAAATCAGAATAAATACTTGCACCTAACTAATCATTATTAATAATTCAAATATTAATTAAAAAGCATATAGTTATATGATATATTTTAAATTATTTCACACACACGGCAGTATGCAGAAACCGGACAATTATCTATGTATAGTCTATCGCGAATCACGAAACACGAGTGCATGTACACACGACATAACATAACGTACGAGGTACGACATACGGCAGTGATTTACATATACTAGGTGATATGTAAAACACTGGCATACAGCGCACTACCTGTTCTGGATATCTGTTAACTGTTCCTACAATAATTGTGGGATTACATACCCTACAATAAATTACTGATAATGATATTGAATTGCAAGTAGACAAAGGGAAGCTGGAATTGGGTACGAATTCACTAATACCAAAGTATCAAAGCTACCAACTAAACCAAAGTAGAAATGAAACACTCAACTATAATAATAACGGGAAGAACGATTGATAAATACAAAGTTGTCCGTATGGAGTATGAAGGTTAGGTTGGCTGCAGTTGGAAACTAATCTTTTCTTGTTCCTCGTAAATTTAAATAACTGTACATAAATTTATTAGTGTTTCTATAAATTATACTAAAACTATATTTGTTTTTTAGGGTTTGTTTTTAAACATTATTCACTACAGGTTTCCTTATTTACCTCATAAATAACGCTGTTAAAATATCAAAACAAAGCAAAATCACTAAACAGTACGAACCTCTTTTATGTAGAGCTTGAATTACTTTTTTCGTCTTAATTCTAGTTTCAGTTTAATCCGAGAAGTTTCTAGCCGTTTCTAATATAAAGTAAATCAGAAATTTAGGTTTGAATTTCGTTCGATTTTCATACTAGTAGTGATGCACGACGAGGCGAGAGTACTCTCGCATCTCGTCTCGTCTCTTTGCATTATGCGAGACGAGAACGAGAGCGAGATTGCAATTTAAAATTCGAGGCGAGATCGACATAACAACTGCGAGAAGCGATCTCGCGAGAGTCTCGCAATAAAAAGTATTTGTACCGTACAGGCAGTGGAGTCAACGATAATTCGTAAATAGAACAGGTGAATGTGAAAATTATATGAATTGACTATATTTTTTTGAGTCTATCTAGAGTCGAATGATATCGGTCGCAGAGCGAGGAAATGCAAAATATAGACTAAATCGGTTTTGCATCTAATAGAACTAGTTTTTCTCCAACATTTCAGCCCCTGATTCATCCCAGAGCCAACGCGGAGTGAAGTGGAGTGATTGGTTGCCAGCGGGTTCCCAGTGTAGCGCTATTTTATGAGTAAATCTTATTTAAATAGTGGCATATAGTTAATGATAAAGTGTAGAAACTTTTAGTTACAACAATTTTTTTTTAATGTTTAATTAGTTTTATTGATGACAGAATGTATTAACAGATGTTCGTATTGAAATAATTTGGTGACTAGAATTTAGTGTTTCGTCTCTTTATTATAGTTATACGACTGTAAATACACGGAAGACGGAACGATTGGTGCGAACTTGTCTTTTGTAGTTCAACTGATACGTAAATACCGAGGTAAATACGTAGTGCGCAAGCGCTTATTTTTACAGCGAGACTCTCGCGCGAGAACGAGACGAGACTCAAAAAAATGTGCGAGAACGAGAGCGAGACTGCAAATCCGAAAACGAGACGAGATCGATAATTTATATTTCTCGTCTCGTCTCGCCTCGCGTGCATCACTACATACTAGTTGTACCATGGAAATGCGCATCAAGTTCTATTTTTCTATTCGAGTTTCATACTAGATTCGTCTACGAATGCACAATTCTCCGTGAAATCAGTTTCACCCTTACACCAGGAATAGTAGGGAGACGGCTTATGCTATGTATTTCGTCGTAAGAGGACATTCGGAATCATGTTACCGATTCTTGACCATATTATATCGTTGAAAACAGCTGAAAAAAACTAGTTGGCCAGAGATGTTATATACGTGTCCAGCCGAATAAATCAGTTTTTAATGTCAACTACAAGCGTCTTACCACAATTTAGTCTTTACTGGTGTTTTTACTTTGATTCATAGTTTTCTTAGTATTTATTTTACATTCATAAAACAAAATTGTTTGTATTTATTGTAGTTATGAATAAGACGGACAACTATTACATAACAGTAATAGTTGTCATAGACTGTCATAGGCTCCAATGTTAGTTGGACCAAATTTTCGATGGTGTAACCAACACAATTTAAAACTGAATTCTGATAAATGCAAAACTTTGTCATATTATAAAATAAAAAATCCAATTTTGTTTAATTATCACATTGATAATATTGTACTAGAAAGACCATCTCATTTTAATGATCTTGGATTTATTTTTGAACCAGATATGTCTTTTGTAATACATGTTACAGAATTGGTTAGTTCTGCTTTTAAAATACTTGGATTCATATTTAGGAACTGTAAACAATTTTATAACGTGAACACAATTATAATATTGTTCAATAGTTATGTTCGTTCCAAATTAGAATATAGAGCATTAATATGGTATCCAATTTATGACCGGTACATTACAAGAATTGAGGCTGTACAAAAACGTCTCCTGAAGTATGTAACATTTAAATGTGATCATATCTATCCTGAACGAGGTTCAGATTATAACAATTTATTAGTACGTTTTAACTTTAAATCATTAGAAACACGTAGAATCTGTCAGTCAATTATATTTTTGTTAAAAATGCTGCAATACAAAATTAATTGTCCTGCCTTGTTAGAGAATATTAAAATTCATGTACCACGTCTAACATCAAGACATAAATTATATTTTCAATGTCCTAGAGCGAGGACAAATTGACAAATACACAAACCAGATTTCCGATCTATATTATGTGCAACAACATCAATAAAATTGTTAGTGATATTGATATATTCACAATATCACCATATTCTGTTATGAATGTATTTTCGAATTTGGAAAAAATTTAGACATTTATTATGTATTTATGTTATATTTTATATTTTTTTTATGTCTGTATGTATATGTATATTCCTCTCAAAATTTACTTAGATGCATGTAACTGTACTTTGTCCTTTATATGGTGCACACTGTTGGGCAAATAAATTATTATTATTATTATTATTATTATTATTATTATTATTATTATTATAACAGTATTTGACTGGTCGACTAGCCTTTTTCAGCTGTTTTTGACGCAATAAAGTTCAAAATCGCTCAGATGATTTAGAAATGTGAATATGCCTTGTCGTCCCTTTAGGTGCTTTCTTTTGGTCCCGAAAAATCGGATTGAGCAATCCCAGTCTGATCGGGCGTGTTCTTTTGCTCTGCAATCACATACCCACTAACTTAGTGAGTGCAATCCGTTCCATCGAATCGCTCCTTTACTGCAATCACTGCTATCTGATTGCTGTAGCTTGGTAGCACAACTGTCAACTGACCAAAGATTGCAATCATTACAGAGTACTGTTCTTTCGTGTCATACTCATCACGTTACTTAATCGGATCGCACCGATTGGATTGCTCCTGAATCTCTGACCGAAAGAAAACACCTTTTATTTCTGGTCTAAGGTTTCAAGAATCTCACGTGCTTTTGTTGACATTTATTTTGTACGCAACTTCTAACCTGAAAGTATTTACTTAAAGTTGTCAACCTGGATTTCTTCGGAAAATTACTCGATTGTGAACGAATGATTTAAAATAAAGGTATGTAAATCAAACAAGATATCTAGCATGAAACTAGACGAAAAAAGCAAAATTTAACTCAAGTTTAAAAACTGTAATAGTTGGACTCCGAATTGCTGCCAACCTATCAAAATGAAGGGCTCCGTGCAGGAACACGAGTTGCTGTATATGGCATCAGCTTTAGCGTTCCCGTTAATATTATAGTTGAGTGAAATGAAAATAGGGAACGGGCACAAGTTACACGTCCGGCACAACCACAAGTGGACAGTGCAGTTTGCAATATATGCGAATATGCGAAAATGCGATGCTGATGCTGATGCAGTACCAAGATACCTCAGGGCTGAGCTGGAGCAGGTTCAACGTTCAAGTATCAAATCCAAACACTAATATGTACCGGAGCGTAGGCGTAGGCGTAGGATCAAACTATATGCTGCCGTAGTCGAGTGACCGAGACATCAGACATACACAATACGAGTAGGTCTAGGGTTAGTAGTACAGCAGTACAAGATTCAAGGGCAGAGGGCAGTTCCAAAGGTAATACAATACGTAACGTAATCATACTATCACTTCTAAATGGGGAGCACACGGGAATACGCAGGAAATCAAGGGCTGAAGGCAAGACGTACACGTCAAGAGAATTTCGTTCTCAAAGGGAGAGACGCTCATAAGTCATAAAATAAATACTCTGCATGTATCTATAGACATATACCACGGGTGACATATACAGCATAATATGATGATGCGATTACGATACGCTACGATACGATACGACTGCATTATACGAGCGATAAGATATGATATGGGGCTGTATATAAATCAAATATCGCGGATTACTTTTATTTTCAGCTATATACGTTTCCAGTAGATATATAACTATACATACCTATACGTATAAAATAATAGGTATACTACTGAAATACACACAAATTGCTTCGACATTCGGGTGAGGTTGACCAACTAGGATTGTAACGTAACAGAATAAGACTCAGACAGTCACTGAAGAAGATATCGATAAGATAAATACAGGAAGTCAACAACCAACTGCCGTGTGTGTATATATATAATGATTTAGTTATTCAATTGGTTTTCACTTACCAAAGAAAGCCAAATATTTGTTATTAGGAGTTGATTCTTCTCGTCCTATGGTAAAACAATAAAAGGGAAACATCGGTGGTTAGTCACATGACAAGACCATGCATTGCGGGGTCGCATTTCTGTTCTCGTTACTAAATACACTATTGACTTTCATTTGTACTGTACATATTTAGCATAGTAAGAATAAGAAGCATTGTAATTATCTAGTGTTTGCTATAACGAGGTACAGAAGAAATTGCGACCCAGGCACAAGAGTGACGCACAATCAACTTGTGATGCGCGCGCACTCGCTCAACGCTCAACGTCCATAGCCACACAGCCAACACGCAAACACGACGACGCGTTCGCGTTCAGCGTCAGCGTCCGGCGTCATTTTGTTTGCGTTGCTATCACATTGCGGAAGACTGGCCGGACCACATGGCACTTACCAAATTCAACCACGCGTTTGTCGTGAGAATCTGATTCTTTTCGTCCTACACAGGGGAAAACATACGTAAAAACATCTATGCAAACAATTGGTTGGCTTCTTGCACTTCCTCCACTCTCACTATCTATACATACGAATTACGAAACAAAGATCCTACAGTTATGTACAAGTATGATGCTTTAGTAGGGGCTCGATACCAGGTACAGGTCGAAGGTCCGAGGTGCCCCAAATCAAACCTGAATTTCTACAAAATCAATAATTAAAAGCAAACTGAATCCTGCTGCTGCCTGGGGTGCCAGTAGTCGGCCGCATTGCAGTCTTTGTTGTCACTTGGCGCTCCGTTCTACTCAATGCTCAATCTGAAACTCCTCTTCAACTTCAAGGCAACCTATTATCATTCAACTTTACTATTTGCATACGTATATATTTCATTTGACTTATCTCCATACTTTAAACACAAGAGATCCATGTTCAGTAAGTTTCAATACAGTTATTAAATTCAAACCAGAATTTTTAGAAATAACCAATATATCCTCAGACATATTATTCTCTTCTCTCTTTTCCATAACTGTGATAAATTAAAATCTGAGAAAATATCATCTAACAATGCTTACATTAGCGTAGCTACTCCACTTAAATTTCAGTGAAAATTAATGACTTTTTTAAAATAACATTTAAAACTCATATTTGACTAGTTTTTCATTATGCAGATGTCGAAATCCGCAATATTTAATTCTAAAAAATATGTACAGTAAAGAAAGCCTTGGATCATAAGATCCGTTTTGTCACTATAAAGGCCTCTACAGACTATGCGTGTATTCGCAATTCGTGATGCGCGATTTGTCCGGTTCGTTGTAGTTCGGAGTGATTCGTAAATCAAAATCTACAGACTATGTGTGTATTCGCGGTTCGTGATGCGCGTTGATATGATGCGTCGAGTTCGTGTTAATTCGCTGGAGTGAACAAAAGCCTACACACTATATGGTATATATGAAATTTATGAGCTACGACAATCTGGCAATAGCAAGTACTATGCATATGGCTATACATGGCAGAAAAGAAGAAGAAATTAAAACCAAAACGGAAAAAACACAGATTGTGGACAGACCACTCGTTCTTGTTGAGACTGAAATAAATTTTGAAAAATTGTCAGCCATCGGGATTCGAACCCGAGACACCTATCTTGCCGGGACAGTGCTCTAACCAACTAAGCTATTGGCTGCTCTCCTCTCGATGCCTGAACATGAACAATCTTTCACTTTTAACGTCGTATAACTGCTGAGGAACGAGTCATAATTTACTCAAGGCTCTACCAGACCAAATTCTAATTTGTTTGTAAATATGAAATAAATTGTAAAAAACTGTCAGCCATCGGGATTCGAACCCGAGACACCTATCTTGACTCGTTCAATAGATGTTTTAACGCAGTGGTAGCTTGGCAACCCCACATCTAATCATGTGACGATTAATAATATCCTCAGCAGTTATACGACGTTAAAAGTGAAAGATTGTTCAGGCATCGAGAGGAGAGCAGCCAATAGCTTAGTGCTTAGTTGGTTAGACCACTGTCCCGGCAAGATAGGTGTCTCGGGTTCGAATCCCGATGGCTGACAATTTTTCACAATTTATTTCATATTTACAAACTGTTAACTCAATGTTAATACTTGTTGAGACTCTTGAGTACCCTTGGATCATTGTGATTAAATTATTAAAACAAATAATATATCATACACGGGACACTGGAGACGCTCCAGAATCAATAAAATAAGGAATAACTTCACGAACTAGCGCGCACTAAAGAACTGACATCTATCAAACGCGAACTTTGTTTAATCAGCGATTCGTGTTAATGCGCACAATTCACAAATTGCCCGCGAATCATGGATCGCGCATCACGAATCGCGAATACGCGGATAGTCTGCAGCGAGTTTTAAGCATTTTCATAAATTCACTCCTATTGACAGGAGTGAACAGTACGACCAAAATTTTTCTATTATGTTATGCAGTAGAGATTTCATGCGAATATTTAAATTTGAAAAAAGTGATATGTAGTGAAAACTGTTATGTATTTTCAGCTGTAGAAGCAAATGTATATAACCAGGGCCGGCTTGAGCTTTTGTGGAACTATGTGCAAAACTTCACCAAGGAGCTTTTGACAATAAAAATCTTATAAATAAATTTACGCAATTTATAAAAGGAACTTTATGAATAGTGCAAGAATCGATAAATTATTCTTGGTTCAATGCAATCTTCTTCTTTTAAGGTGCATTCACAAATGAAAATTAGGTTTAGATTTATGGTTTATACTTTAGATTTTGGTCGCATATTATGTAATGACTCCATTCACACTTCAGAATTTAGGGTCTCTAAATCCAAATCATAAAGCTAAACATTGCAAGGTCCAAACTTTACGTTTATGATTTAGTTTGACGTCACAAACTTCACCAATGAGAATGAGTCTGAAATGATATAGATATTTACACCCATCTTCATTTAATATCCACTTGGTGGATTCGGCTTTTTAAACAAATGCGAAAAGAACATGGAGACTGTCATAACTTAATTGCTGAAATATAACCAATAATGCCAAACGAATGACAGTTTCACGGCGCATAGGTGTCTTGAGTACTGCTCTACCGATATTTTAATCTTGTTTTTGAAGCATTTACACAGATGTCTGTACATATCAAAACTAATTTTCAGGTAACTTAAACTTACATTTATGAATGACTTACTTAAACCTAAACAAAAACCATTAACCTAATTTTCATTTGTGAATGCATCTTTACTTCTCTTGAGCTAAGAAAAGTTATTTACAGAGTGTAAGCTAAAACTTCTTCCGTAATTAACTCATCTCACATTTTCCAAATTTTCTTTTAAAAATTGTTTATACAAATATAAATTGTCAGACAAATAATTGTTTTAAAATTCATATAAATGTTCAAATTTTTTGACTGCATCACAGTTTTATGACAATGTCCCTCCCTGTCGAATAAAATTAGAACTATATCTGACGTTTGTGTTTTATCTTGAAACGTTGAGAGCAACAAGTTGTTTTGTCTCTCCCTCATATACAGGGTGTTATTTAAAACATTGCGTGCCGCGATTATCGCAAATTAATTATAAAGTTACAGTTTTTATGATGATAAAAAATAAACAAATGCGTTGTTTTTAACTATCAATTAGAACTAAAACAATTTACCTTTTTGTGTTTTCTGTTAATTTACTACTGTAATCTAAATTTAGTTTTAATTGATAGTTAAAAACAACGCATTTGTTTATTTTTTATCATAAATCCATGGTTCATAAAAACTGTAACTTCATAATTAATTTTTACGTTTATATGAAGATTTAAAATAATCGTTTTGCATGATTTGGATGCAGTATTTAAATCTCTATAACTTTTATTTGAAGTATTTTTGCACAAAATAATTAGGTAACGTTTTCGTAAAGATAAATTGATTTCCCATGTTAAACGTTTATGTTCACCTTTTCGATTTACACCCTGTACATACATTTACGTACATAACATTCTGTATACAGGGTGTTAATTAAAAAGCGGGCCATAAGCGTTTAACATGGGAAATCAGTTTTTCCTTGCGCAAAACTTCCCATTTAATTTTAAACAAAAATGTTTCAAATAAATGTTGTAGAGAATTAAATTCTACACCAGCATCACTAAACAGATTTTATTTTGCATGATTAGTAACCTGTAAAATCCAATTCGAAATTTTATTAATATTACTCATTCGTAGTGATAGCCATGAAATTTTCAGAATTTCGATTTTGCAGATTACAAAATAAAAATAAATAAAATCTAAGCAATAATTTCGATGTAGATTATAAAAACAAAATAGTTTGAAGGACTTAGGATAGAATATAATTATCAGTAATTTTTATTTGAAAATCGAATTTCTGACAGTTCAAATGATATGCATTTCTTTGTAATTTTGTTTAAATTCCATGGCTATACCTACAAATGAGCAATATTTATAGAATTTCAATTCGGATTTTACAGGTTACTTAACATGCAAAATAAAATCTGTTTAGTGACGCTGGTGTATAATTTTATTATCTACAACTTTTATTTGAAACACTTTTGTCTAAAATTAATTAGGAACTTTTGCATAAGGAAAAACTGATTTCCCATGTTAAACGCCTATGGCCCGCTTTTTAATTAACACCCTGTATACGTAATAAGTACATAGTTTTAAAATCAAAAACCAGCTTTGCGTCACTTTCAAAATTATAGATTGTTCGTTACATATCAGATCTTAAATATTCCTAGGCATTTATGAATATATATGTTACCGGCTAAACCCGATTTCAGAAATAAAAACTAGTGTCGCCTAGGCCAAACCAGTCTATCTATCCAAAAACTGATTTGTCTTAGTCCGACCGGACAATTTCAGTTTAAAGTAGTTTGGCCTAGGTTTTTCCGATGGCCGACATATAACGGTACCGCATTTCTAGGGATTGGAAGGAGAACACAGAGGGATGAGATATTTATGTGTCATTCTGTCATTTGTTATTCTCTTGTCGACAGTCGCAATGAGCATACTTGAAACTCAGGTCGTATCGTGTCTACCTGTGAGTGAGGTAGGTTTTACTACCCTAACCAAAGATTGAAGCATCGACCTTTTAAAGAGGAAGGATTGTTCAACCTTGGGGTTGCATATAGTTTCAACCCAAAAAGGTAGTTGCAGCTATGTTAAAACTTTATAGTGTAGTTTTGGTTTTTTCGATTGATATCTTCATGTCGTATTTTTCGCAGGTTTTCTGTAGTAGTAAATTACATATTTTATCCTAAAATCGAGTTTGAGCGGTAACATATACATATTCATATATTGAAGTAACTTTTTTTATTTAAAAAAAACAATTTTTTTTATTTAGGATAACCCTAATGTGTATAAAGGGATATGGTGTTAATGTACCGTTTGCACTTCCCTCAAGCCGGCCTGTATATAATCTTATCAACATGCCAATTAATCATTTCATTTTCACTTGAATGATTTACAAAATTTATCTACAAACTAACACTTTTTATATATTTTCAATCTTGCGCGTTCATAAAAACTTGTAAAATCAGATGATTATGATAAAAGTTACGTCAGCTAAAGCCAGTGGCGTAACAATGCAGCCATGGGCCTGTGTTCTCGAGTCAATCCGGGCCCCTATGTAGGTAAGAAAATAGTTTTACTGATCCCATAATAGGACACTTTAAAAAAATACTTTTTTAAATAAAATTTATTTAAAAAACACAAAATATTACATAAAATAAATATGAAACCAAGACAATATTGCACGTTTATGTCAACAGCTTTTACTGATTTCTTTTTTTTTTTTGCCAAAAGTTGATATTAGCGTTTTCGGCTTATACGCGGTGTCAGTGCGTACTCTATGCACTGTGTGACGTATGGAATCAGTTTCGACCCTAACTATTCTAATGTTTAAGTTTAAGTTGAAAACGAGATCATAAATGAGTGCAAGTCTGAGAGCTTGTTAGTTTTACCGCGTTTTTAAAAATTATCTATGAATTTCAAGCAAGTACTCCTTTTGTACCTGAAAAGTATCTTTCAACTGAAAACGAAAATAATTTTATTTCAAATACTCACATAAGTTTACATTCTTACTTTTCTATTTGTATATTTATGTACAACATAAAGTTTTATTATTTTATTTAATAACTCTTCATCACTATCTGACATTAAAGAACTTTCTAATAATTTCTGGCAATTGTCAATATGATTTTATTTTTAGAAGCCATATTTACAGGGGATATAATTTGGTGCAGCTCTGGCTTGTTTCTGCAGTTCTAAATTTGAGAAATGCAGCTCTAAATTAAAATTTTGTAGTTGCTTTCACTTGTCTCTATATTATTTATTATTCAAATGTGTATATGAAACAAGAATTGCAAAATATATTTTTATACTATGTTCCGTAAATCAACCAAAACAAACAGTATCTTGATTCCGGATGGTTCCTGAATATTTTCATCTATTTCGGGACAGATTGACATTGAATCATATGACATTTAAAATTGACTCAACAAAAATAAAAATTTACAAAATGAATGATAACTTTGAATATGACAACGAAATTAAACATTCTATTACATTTAATGCCAATAAAAACAAGACAACCAACAATATATCAAATATAAATGTTTTCATACTTACATCTATAATAATTATGAGTAATACCACTAATGCGGTTTAGAAATTTGACATTGACGTACATCGTTTGATTTTGTTATGATGATGTTTGAAAGTAGGGTTAAAAATACCAGGGAAACGAGGCTTATTCCGTAGTTGCCGTGGTCCGAATTTTCAGGAACCGCATTCCAAATAGAAACCGGTAAATAAGTTCAGAACTTACGGAACACAAAACCATAAACCTGATCGGACCGGTTGCGTTACGGAACATTCTATTAATTAGAACGCTCAACACATCTAGGTACCTATAGTAGCGGCTTAAATGTAGCTATTCTTTTGTATGTAAATAATGTGGTCAGATAATATTAATGAAATTAATTTTGATTTATATCTTTACATAAAAAGGCGTTAAACCTACAACTGCTTATTATATGAAAAAAATGTAAGTTTTAATGTAAGGTATTCGATCTTGAACTAATAAACATCACCCCCACCCCTCCGGTTATCCTTGAACAAAAAAGTGCAGATCTAAATTTTTCAAATTATATCCCCTGCCATATTATTTGCACTGATATTCGTGCACTTGCTCCTGTAGTTGGTGCACAAAAGTGCGCACTCACTGCGAACTGAGTGCAATTTCACGACAAGCCGAAAACGCTACCACGAAGAAAATGTAAACATATAAGTATGATGAAAATAAAACGAGAACTCAGTGCACATTAGTGCGCACTTAAATCAGAAGCTGAAAAGGCTATACGTTAGATATATCTATTGTTCTGGCAATTTCGTATTCTATTAAAATAGTAGTTGTCTGATAATGATAATCGTTGTTGTCCTGTAGTATCCCTTAAATTTTTTTTACTAATTTTTATTTTGAAACGGATCTTTCTGCTGAAAGATGTAAGGTCATTTAATATATTTGGAACATGTGGCTCTATTAAAATAAAAATATTTTTGACGTGCGTGTCGGGCCCCTTGAGGCACCGGGCCCGTGTTCCGCGGAACACCGGTAGTTACGCCACTGGCCAAAGGTAACAGATTTCTCGGACAGTTCCGGTTGAATCAATTTCTAATGTACATTGTTACAAGAATCTCTCATGTTATAGAATTAGTTAGAATGTAAATAAAATAAGCGCATTATATTAATAAAAGAGAAGTTTATAATTGCACAAAATTGTGTATAAAGTTCACAACTAACTATTATTTTGTATCCCATCCAGCGGGATACATTTCAAACTTATTCTATTTTGTTTGTATGCTATGCAAACAGCAATTTCCATTGAATTTAGTTTGTTCGCCGACATATAGTAATGAGTACGGCTACGCTGCACAATAGTACGAGTACGGATTCTTGTATTCGTACATTATACTAAAGGTTAATGATGATTATACTAACCACATCAATGATCTGTTGCAGTGTTAGGCCGAATTTCACTTCCAGAGGCTCGGACTCGTTGGCAACAGGTCGCTCGAGTATATTGTACGGCCCCAGCAAGTTGTTCAGAAGCCGCTTTTCGTGGGGCCCCTGCTGTGAACCTGCACACACCACAACAATATTCATATCAATTGCTAAATATTACTCAATATTATATACTTTCAGGAGCATATTTAAAATTTACCTAGTATGATCGTGCTTCAGATTTTTTTTTATTTACGCTCAAACAAAAATTTTTCATTTTGATGTACAGGATGTCTTATTTTCGATGTTTTTTTAAGGTATCTCGGGTAATATTAATGACTATGTTTATCTCGATAATTCCAGCGGCTTCAAGTATATTATGACTTGAAAAATCCTATTGCTTTATCTCAGCGGATTTAAATTGGGTTGAGTTATATTCAATCTTCTTTAAATTCGTACCGACTAAAAAAAGATAGTTAAATACCCAATTATGCAGACAGACAAGGAGAGGTATATGATCTAATTTCATCCTGGGAATATAACCCCAAAATCTAAAAATTGTCATGTTGTTATTTGTTTTTTTATGATGATTTTTTCATTTGTTTCTTAATAATTTCCATTATTTTCACCCCTAAATTAATAATTCGTCTTTTATTAATGTTTAAAACAAAAGAATAAAGACTTGTTATATATCATTGAAAAGCTTATAAAATAAGCAAAAAGACGAGACTATTTTCAACATAGGTTCCCATTTAAAAAATCATAAGTTTGTGTTATATCTCGAGAATTATTAAGTTTTCAAAAAATCTAATTACGCCATTTCATTATATTTAAAAAACGGTAGAAATTTTATAAAAACATTTTTTCTCTATCATAATAAATAAGATATGATATATTTTCAAAATGAGCGAAAAACGAGTTTTTGCCTGTAGCTCAGAAACAAAAGAAGATCGAAAATTCCTGTGGTGACTATTAAACTTTTCTGGAAAAGTTGACTATGTAATGTGCAAACGGTTTTGATCTATCATTAATATTACCCGAGATACCTTAAAAAAACATCGAAAATGAGACACCCTGTACAGGTGTATCACGACTAGAGATGGATCAATTCCCGAAATTTAAAGATAAGGGAAAATTCCCAAAAAAATTCCCGGACTTTTTTTTGAGAAATTTCCCGAGGAATTTCCAGCGAAATATCCTTCGGGAAATTGTCCAATGAATTTCAAATATGAATAAAAATTGTAACTGTAGGTTTATTTAGTATTATTTTTCAATGAAATTATGGTAAAAAAATACATATGCACTATCGGTCATACATACGAGTAGAGCGACTCTGTAAGAACTAATAAAGAATACTCCTTCTTATTTTAAATGTTCAAAATATATATATATATATATATATATATATATATATATATATATATATATATATATATATATATATATATATATATATATATATATATATATATATATATATATATATTCATACTTCTTATATAAAGGTGCAATATTCATAAAATCTTAAATGTGTAATTCAAAAGCATCGTACTAAATTACACAAGTAGAACTAGAATAACAATTTATTTTAAAGGACACTTAAATTACTCAAAAAAATAAACAATGTTACATATTTAATAATTATTTATAACACTTGCACCAAACAGCAAGGCCAAAATCTTTTAAAATTTATGGGAAATTTGCAAAATTATAATCACGGGATATCTCCAAAAAAAAATCCTGGAAAAAAAGTAACAAAATTTCTTCCCGAAAATCGCGGATGAAGGCGAGAATTTTTTAGCGGCACATCACTAATCGTGACTAGTGTGCAAAAAATAATAGCGTATTCCTAAGATCACTTTGAGTAAAAATGTCATAGGAACATAGGTCCCATTTTTTTTACGGCATTACAAGGAATCAAAGTTTTATAAAAATCAGTTTGTCAGGCGCGAATCTGGGGACCCGGGTTCGATCCCAACCGATACCAATATTATTTCGAATTATAAATGGCATAAAAGTGATCCCTGTTGTGCACTCGCCACACCAGCAATAAGTGCCCGTGAGTTGACGCTTGGTAAACGCCCGCACGGTACAAATATGTCATCATCATTATCATTACCTACACCGGTATCTGTATACAAAGCAGATTGGCACATCCAGTAATGGGTAATATGCCGTGATGATATATAATATTTATTTTATTTATGTATAAATAGCAGCAATTTAAAATAAAAAAAATTAATCAAGATACGTATTTTTAAAATAAAACAACAAACAATGAAACAACAAAGCTAAATTAATCTGAAATTGACATTTTTTTCCAGAATTTTTTAATTTATTGTGAAATGGATGGATTTATTGCTGCGGAATACAATTATTATTTACAGAATTCATAATTCTCTGACTTATGAGAAATAAAATTAATATAATTAATGTTTCCATATTTTGTTCTTTTGTTTAAAAAGTATCTTGATTATTATTTTTTAATTGCGGCTATTTATAAAACTTTGATGCTTTCAATAACTAAAAGCAATGGATCTATGTTCATATTTTTACTCAAACTGATTTCAGGAATATGTTATTATTTTTTTTTTACACAAGTCACTTAGACATAATCTCGCTAAAAATTATTCTCATGTAAGTTTTTGTACTTACAATATTTTGTTATGCATAAGTTGCATAAGTTCAATTCCGGGCAATAAACTAGTTTTTATAAATCGGTTTTAAAAACCGATATTTTATGTTCAAAAACGTGATTCTTAACTGGATTTTCAACGAAACTCCATAACTCCGGAGTACTTCAAAATATCGATTTGATATTTTTATATCTTCAGACAAAGTGTGGAGAAATATTTCTTGCAAATTTCAAACATTTATATAGAAAAACAATTGACTAGCGGTTTTCTAAACTTGCCATTCAGATGTACCTACTATTACACGTTAATAATTTTATAATCAGCTTAAAACGAAGTAGGCTTGAAATAAATGTAACTGTCAGTGACATTTCTAGTTAGTTGTAACATAGTGATAAATTTGCTCTAAGTTTTGTCTAATTATCTCGAGATTTCTTCTAATAATGGTAACTAATAATTAGACGTTTCGAGAGAAAAATTTTAAGAAAAATATTTGGCCCAGTTCAAAAACCAAATGGCTGCTGGAGAATCCGAATGAATTCTGAACTAAATGATTTGATAAATGAAGCTGATATAGTTAGATTTATAAAATCTCGGAGATTAAGGTGGCTAGGCCATGTGCATAGAATGGAGCCTAACAGAACAACAAAAAAGATAACAGATTGGAAACCAATCGAAACAAGAGCCTGGGGAAGACCGAGAAAGAGATGGCTCACATACGTGGAAACAGATCTGAAAGTCAAGGGGATACAAGGATGGAAGACCGTTGCTGCTTACAGGAAAAGATGGAGCAAAGTAGTTGAGAAGGCCAAAACCCACGAAGGGTTGTAGCGCCAATGGAAGAAGAATAATAATTGGCGCTGCAAAAAAATTGAGTAAGAATATCCAGGGATAACTATTTGAAATAAATAAATACTTATATCATTGTGGGTTGCACCCATTTCTGGGTATACTAATTTGCTTTAGTCATAAGGACAATTTGTTCCAAACATAACCTTTCGACCACTCGTAGTTGGTGTAGAAGTGGGAGTGTGCAAACAAGGATCACTTTCATGGAAGGAATAATTTATAAATAATTGAATGGATTTGAAAGTTGCATCGTAATATACAGGGTGTTATATTTTAATGGACCCAGCAAATATCTTGCTTATTTATTAAGTTGGCATTTTTTTCATATAATATGATTTATACAGAAACATGTAAGCTACTTGATGACGGATGTACATTCCTGATACCACTTCCGGTTTATGAGTAATTAATATCTACTTTGAAATTTCAAATGGAACATACTATATTTTTTTACAAATTTGAAAAGTACATCAAATTTTCTTCACAATCATGTAAAATAATCCATATGTTACATTATTAAAAAGTAAAATGGCGGGCACTTTTTTATACACCTAATTGGAAAGAGAATAGTGATCCATGACTGTGGCTTATGTTCCTTATTCTTATTTTCTGTATTATTATGACAAAAAAATATATTATTTCGTTTAATAATAATAGTTACAATTGTTTTAGTTAATTGTTTTATTTCAAGCCACAGTCATGGATCACTAATCTCTTTCCAATTAGGTGTATAAAAAAGTGCCCGCCATTTTACTTTTTAATAATGTAACATATGGATTATTTTACATGATTGTGAAGAAAATTTGATGTACTTTTCAAATTTGTAAAAAAATATAGTATGTTCCATTTGAAATTTCAAAGTAGATATTAATTACTCATAAACCGGAAGTGGTATCAGGAATGTACATCCGTCATCAAGTAGTTTACATGTTGCTGTATAAATCATATTATATGAAAGAAATTACCAACTTAATAAATAAGCGAGATATTTGCTGGGTCCATTAAAATATAACACTGTGTATACAGAGAGATCAAAAATGGCTGAAGCGTGCCGCTCCATACGATTTTGACATTTGCCGCTTACTTGGTAAGGCAGCATTACTATTTACATGAGCGTACCTTTCGAATTTTGCTAGCTAGCATAATAGTTTAAATGAATAAAACAAAGTTGTTCGTTAGAATGAACTTAGAAAACAATTATCGTAAAAATGAAAATATTAAAATTGGTAAAAGAGAAGTTTGGCAAAAGTGAATAGGAAAATTTATTTAACTCAATAATTAAAATTACATCAAGTTTTAAGACCAGTGAACGATATAATCTACTGTCAATCACCAGGAATTTACATAATTCCACATGTCTGCGTTCATGTGTATATATTGATCACACTCGAAGTACCTACATATTTTTTTAATTATTAGTAACTCTTGAGTGGGCGGGCGATTTTTATTTTAAATAGAGGTAACTCTTTGAATTCCAATTTTGTTTGATAGGAACATGGAGCCTCCCTTCCATAAAAAAAAAACTAAACTGGGTATCACCCAGTGGCGAATTTCTGCACAGGCGCAGGAAGCGCGCGCTCTTAAATCGAGGGGGCCTTAAATTTCAGGCCTCAAAATAAAAAATTGTTTCATTTTATTTTATTATTTTCCTAAAAAAATAATTATTAATTTAATACCATTCTCTAAATTAAATTGACAAATGTATAACGCCATCTAAGACATATGTTTTGTAGCGGCCCTAGCGGTATTATTTCAAACCATATGCAAATTCGCTCTCTCCTGACAAGATAAAGATAGAATATCCTTACTACTTCTTTAAATTTGGCGCTAGTACGTTTCGTTCATAACTCTTTCAAAATGCAGTTATGAAACCGGAAACCTACTTTCAACTTTTGTAATTCCCGCTCGATTTTGACGTCATCACTTTCGGAGTCTATTCTAAACGCTGTAGTTGTGAAAATTATGACTTCTTCGCTCGTAAATTTTCAAAAAATACTTCAGTGTAATGTAAATAGATATGTTATCTATGCTCGGGTGGTTGCATGCATTTCACTATAAAATGATTATTAGTTTTTTAGGCTGTATTTGTGAAAAAGAGGGGGCCTCAAAATTAAACTGCGCTTGGGGCCTCTCCTAAATCCGTCACTGTTGATCCCCAAAACTCATACACGGGGTGTAAATTTTAAAACAGGTCATAGGGCTATAACATAGAAAAACAGTTTTTTATTGCCAGAAGTTTCTATATTAATTTATAGAAAAAAGAATTGATGCATAATAGAGATGCCAAAACAAGTTTAATTAAGATAAAATCTTATTAGCCATGACACTAACAGTAACATTGTCATTTTTTACTAACATGACAGTAGATAATTAAAGATTAAAGTTAATAATTTATGAAATAAAATTCGTAATTTTGTCTCTATAATATGCACCAATTCTTTTTTTCTAGAAATTAATATAGAAACTTTTGGCAGCTAAAAAACTGATCTTCTATGTTATAGCCCTATGACCCGTTCCATTTTTAAGCAATAACCCAAAAAATGGGTGACCTTTGACAATCTTCAATACGTTTCAGGGATCTATATTATGACCCATCGAGACTCATTGTTAATAAATCTGTCACTACCTTCCTCAAAAATATTTAATTTTAAGTTCTATACGACGCCAAATATTTCAAATTTTAAATGGCACAAAATTGACCCCTGTGGTGCACTCTTCACGCCAGCAATGAGTGCCCGTGAGGTGACGCCTGGTAAACGCCCGCACGGTACAAATATGTCATCATCATTACCGATATCTGCATACAAAGCAGATTGGCACACCCAGCAATGGGTAATATGCCGTGATGATATATTTATTTTATTTATTTTTAAGTTCTATACTAATATAATTCATTATGTGTTCAAAATAATCACATGTATTCTTGCATCTGAGTCGTTTTTGCCCCCCACCCGCGTACTAACGTTATAATTTTGAACTGTACGTATATGTACTAACTTTCTTGTACAAGTAAACAGTATTTTAAGTCTATTTGAAGTGTAAACATCCATACTGGAGTTGTTACTTGTTACTTGTTGCCCGTTGGCTATGTGATCTTACGAAAAGGAGCAAGCAAGGCCCCTCTGGCTTTCCGACAAGTTCCAACAGATGAAGAGTATAATAATACAAATAGTGAAGAAAGAAAATAGATCATGACAAGAAATTAGATCATAACTCTGAATCTGAGCAACATAGTTCTAGTTGTTTTTTATGGTTAATATAGGTCAAAAAAAAATTTTTAATTCATGTGTTTATTTCACAAAATACAAGAATTTTTCTCAAATATTATTTGTCCCGTAAAACATTATATAGTGCTATAATACAGTATGAACGCTGAAAACCGTGACATAGGCGTTTAACATGGGAAAACTTTTTTTGAAAAATATTATCTGTCCCGGAAGACTGGAATGTAATAATGCTTTATGTTAAATTAAAATGTATTAAATAAAAAATATAGACTTTAACTTAACCTAATCGAACACTACCAAATTTAACCTAAACCTATTGTAGTCAATAGATAGAATTGAATATTTTATCACATGCCATTTCTTAAACTTATCTGTGTTAAAATAATATACGATCTGACGACTTATCGATGACACGGTTATCTAATTTTACAGCTATTCGATGGAGTTTTTGTGGATGGAACGATATTCAAGAATATGTTAAGTTAAATAAGAATAAAAAATCATCTGTTGCTCCACAAACTTTAGTTATACTTCATGATCTTAGTTGTTGCCAGTATGCCAGTCATTCTATTAGCGCATATTTGATTAAAGAAGCCTTGGAAATTTATAAAGGAAAAACAGACTGTCATAATGGTGATTTGGTTTTAATTAAAGAATGGTTTTATATAGTGAACAGTTTTTAAATTGTTTACTATATTTCCATATATTTATATTCCTTTTCTATTTATTTTGTTAACCAGAGTGCATATATTGTGTAAAATTCTTATATTCATTAATAATTACATATAACTTAAAACTAATAGGCAGAGTTGGGACGCATTTAGATACTTTAAGTCGCATCCACAACCCGAAATTCGGTAAAATTCGTGGAGCTTGTGTTATGGCAACGTGTAATTGCGTTCGCAGCGCTGATATTTGGTGTACACGAATTATAATTTGTAGAAAAGTTTGCAAGCTTCGAACTTTTCAGCTAATTTATGGTGTGCTCTACTAATTGTATAAAATATATTTAATTTGAATGAACTCAGTTTGTTGATGTTTGGGTGATTTGAATGGTTTTAATTTTTTTTACTTTGATTTTGAATATTCTTTATTATTTCTTCAAATCTATCTTTTGCAATAAGGTACAAACAAAATATGGAACTTTATAATAAAAATGAAGATAAATTATTTGTTTATTATAGTTTCCGAACATTTTTTTAAAGACAACTTTTGTTACTTTTTCATTGGCGAAATGTTGAGTATTAGGAAATAAATAAAACACATACACATCCTTGATTCAGGAAGACAGTATTTATTTTTTAGAAATTATATTATTAATGGATAATCTGGGAACATGAACATCTATATTTTATGTTTTTTACATAACGTACAACACTTTTTTTTATAAAGTCAAAATTAAAGTAGTGTAAAGGTCAAATTACAAATATATATACCGGATGTCTACTTTTTTTATGGACCATAGGAAATACAATGTTAAATTTTATATATGGCTGTAAATTCTGCCCTATAATTTTAGAACAAAAAAATATATAGAATTAAAAATTGCATCAAATGAGCCTAAATTTATTGATATAATACGTTTCTTTCATGAGATATACGTAAAATAAAAATTATAATTTTTAGCTATTTACAGAGTGCCATGAGAAATAAAACATACAATTCAAACTGTCATATTGTTTCAGTTTGACAGATAGAAGTTCATTAATTCATTCCTTGATATTTGATTGTTAATATTTTTATTTTAATTTTCAATCATGGAGAGATTTAATGGTAAAGAAAAAGTACAATGATTGAAATGGTATTTTGCTGGCAATTCAGTTTGACAAGAAAATTATATGAAATAAATTGTGAAAAATTGTCAGCCACCGGGATTCGAACCCGAGACCCCTATCTTGCGGGGACAGTGCTCTTACCAACTAAGCTATTGGCTGCTCTCCTCTCGTCTGGTAGGGCCTTGAGTAAATTATGACATCGTTCACTAGATGTTTAAATGCAGTGGTAGCTTGGCAACCCCACATCTAATCATGTGACGATTGATAATATCCTCAGCAGTTATACGACTTTAAAAGTGAAAGATTGTTCAGCCATCGAGAGGAGAGCAGCCAATAGCTTAGTTGGTAAGAGCACTGTCCCGGCAAGATAGGGGTCTCGGGTTCGAATCCCGGTGGCTGACAATTTTTCACAATTTATTTCAAATATACAAACTGTTAATTCATTGTTAATATTAAAATTTGGTCTGGTAGGGCCTTGAGTAAATTATGACATCGTTCACTAGATGTTTAAATGCAGTGGTAGCTTGGCAACCCCACATCTAATCATGTGACGATTGATAATATCCTCAGCAGTTATACGACTTTAAAAGTGAAAGATTGTTCAGCCATCGAGAGGAGAGCAGCCAATAGCTTAGTTGGTAAGAGCACTGTCCCGGCAAGATAGGGGTCTCGGGTTCGAATCCCGGTGGCTGACAATTTTTCACAATTTATTTCAAATATACAAACTGTTAATTCATTGTTAATATTAAGAAAATTATAATTTTTATTTTACGTATATCTCATGAAAGAAATGTATTATATCAATAAATTTACGCTCATTTCATGCAGTTTTTAATTATGAATATTTTTTGTATTTACACTTTTGTTCTAAAATTAATAGGGCAGAATTTACAGCCATATGTAAAATTTAACATTGTATTTCCTATATATATATATATATATATATATATATATATATATATATATATATATATATATATATATATATATATATATATATATATATATACAGGCTGTCTCACAACTCGCGCCCCAGAACGAATGAGGAAACACGAGACTGCACTCGGATGTGTAATTTCGAAGAAAAAAAAATCTAGCTTAAAAGATATTCGAGAAAAGACCAATCAGAGACCTACACCTTTAACGTGTGTTTGCCGTAATTTTACGTTACTATGGTTTTATACATATCAAATCTTCTTTAAAATGTGTGGGCGACTGTAGTTTTCGAAAAATGTCAGTGTCAAATTAAATTTGACAAGGTGATTAAAAAAAGGCAAATTCTTATCATGTATGACAATAATATTTTCGTTTAACACATTTTACACAGCTGCTACAACACGTTGCACTGTACGATATAAATGATGATTACAGTAAGTCAAACAAATTTTGTAACTCACTAGTAGTATTTTTAAAACCTAGCAACCAGTTTTATTTTGCATCACACCTCAAGATATCCTTCCGGGATTGGTGGATTAAAAAGTCTTGTAACTCCGTTATGCAAGCAGCCGCAAATTATTTTCTTCTATTTGTTGGCAACCTATTGTCGTCGGCAAGTGTCAGTTTCATCTTGGGCGTGAGTTGTGAGACACCCTGTATATATATATTCAAAATAGAAGTGTCTATATGAAATATAATTCTAACCAAACCAAAAAATAAAATAACTTTTGCAATTGTAATTTTATACGATAATCAATATAATAACGGGTAGAAATCGCCAAGGAAGGGTTGCTATTTTATTGACGTGGTTGTAATACTTTTTAACGAGTTAATGAATGCACTGAAAAACAACTCATAAATTCTTCAATAAATATAATTTAACATAATCATTGCTAACATAATGTTACAAAAAAAAAATTTATGTGGTTAATTTCCGAAATAACTTTTTGGTGTATTTATTGATATTTTCGCCAATAAAAGTGATGTTTCAATTTTTTACGAGTTATACTACAAATTTTAAAAATACTTTTCATTCTATGATTTCAATATTTCGTATGTTATGTTTGTTCAAAAAGCGCGCGAATTGTGCCGAAATCCTCCAACATGGCGGTATTTAATTAGTCACAAAAGCGTAACATTGAGAACGGTATCCAGTTATGCATAGAGATCAGTTCGTGAGGTAATGCTTCACAGCTTTCTGATACTATACTTGTAAATACTAAAAAAAGTTGAAGCAAGAACTTTGCATTAAATTTTATAAGACAATGTCGCAACAAAACATTATTTTGTAAACTTTTCAGATTTATCGCAACACTCCTTGATTGGTTATTAAAAAGAATGATGGGAATATATACAATGGTAACTTTTTTCTTTAAGTTTGTATAAAATGCACAGTTTTCGTGATAATTAATTATAAACATAATAGTTATTTTATCGAATTTTTTCCTGCAATACTTTTTTAAAATAAACAAGATAATAATCTACTTTTTTAATAATCTAAACGACATAAACTCAGTGGCGTAACTAACGGGCCCTCATTGCGGGCGGGCCCCCGGCTTTAGGAGGCCCCAATATACATTATTCATAATTTTGTAACTACTGCGAAATTTTGAATTAAAACTTTTCTATGTAGCAATATACACATATTTTTTTAAATGTTAATTTCAATAAATAATATTGGCTAAGGGGCCCCTTGTCCCCTATGCAAAATCAAGCTCTTTATTTTCTATCATATTTCGAGCAAATATTTTTCTGCAAGTGATCCAGAGTTTTCCTTTAAAATAACCCCATAAAAAGAAGTCTGGGGCTGTCAAATCAGGACACCTGGCGGTCAATGTGTATTACCAAAACGTGGGATTTAATAACGATACGACAATGATTTTTGCAAAATTGCTACGATGTAAACTGTATGATACTGATCCATCTTGCTAATACCATATTTTGTCTAAATTCTTTCATTTGGGACACCAAAAATGTATGAAGGAAGGGAATTGATCTCTGTAACTTTCACCAGTGGACTGTGCCACCAATGACTTTGGTGGGATGTAAAGGTGCCTAATCTTGGATTTTCAGGCCTACCACATTGGTTATTTTGCTTCTTAACATGTCAACTCAGATGAAAGTGAGCTTAGTCACAATTTCCACAAGTTCTTATGGTATGTAGTTCCTCATGATAAACGCTACAATTAAAACGGGCCCCAAAAACTTTTTGCGGGCCCCGAACTCTTAGTTACGCCACTGCATAAACTATTTAAAGCAACAAGATTTGAATAACTTTGAAGTACAAAGATTATATCTTTAAACATTGATCTAAAACTATAATTAGCACCAATTTAATTAAGAGTTATTCAATTTAATTGCACATGAAGTTAAAGGCCGTATTCTACGCAAATCTAATATCTGTACATTACAATGAAATTAACTTGTCATTTACCTTTCTCATGAGATACACAACATGTACAAATGAAGTGTACTGTAAATACATTTTCTAATTAGTAATTAGCAGAATTAACTTTCTATAAATAAATATACTACGTTTACATGCAGTTTTGAAATTGGTTTCAGTTTTCAGTCGAATTTCCGCGAAACTGTTTACATGTAATTTTCAAAACAAGTTTACAGATTGTTTTGAAAACAGTTTCGGTGCATGCGTATTTGGCTGATGTAAGTGACAAATCCTCCTCACTCCAAATTCTTCGATTTGCCATTATTACAATTATTTTTCTACTTTGTACCACTACGCACTATAACTACACAACTGTCATTTTATTTGAAGGTTAGTAACACCAAATAACACAAAGCGACAGAAACGTTATGCTATGTACGCATGCGCAATATCTAAACTGATATTTAAGTGTTTACATGAGTAGTTTTAAAACTAATTTTCAAGTCAAACCCATGAATTTTAGTTTTGGTTTGAGATAACTAAAAACCGTTTTGACACTGTATACATGGCGTTTTCAAAATTAAAAACGTTTTGAAAACGGTTACTGCATGTAAACTCAGTATATAACACTGGAACTAAGGCACAATTAAAAACTCAAACTAAATATTATACTTCCGGTAGGTATTCAAACGCGTAACTTAATAGTTTATGTACCAAAGCATTGAAATTCATCTTTAGACCACGAGTGTTGAATCCAGTAAATAATCCACAAGAGTGATAAAATAGTATATTAAAGAACGTGTTTTATAAGACATGTTTTTTTCGCACGAGCCAAATTTAGATAACGAGCGTTAGCGAGTTTTCTAATTGACAAGTGCGAAAGAAAGTCTTATAAAATGAGTTCTTTATACTATTTTTTATATTTTGCGCCTTCTACAATAACATTTACTTACTCAATATGTGATTATATTTGTAACCATTTGTACATTTTCATGTAAATAATCTTCCCTAAATAAAAAAAAATAATAATAATTTCGACATTATATTATTAAAATGAATTATCAATTAACTAAAAATAAATTGGGTACAAATGGGTTAAAGGAACGTCATCTAGTACCAACCGTCTACAACAAAAAATTGCGTATCAAAATGAAGGTCATTACGATACGCAATTGCTTCATTATGAACGTAAAATATAAAAAGTAATTTTAATGTGTATACTATTTTTTTCTGAAATCAAAAATTGTGAATTTTTGAACAAAAAATTATGATATATATGGGTACACGTTCTGTATGATTAAATTGACAAATATTTTGTCTGTCACTGTTATTTTATTGACAATTTTTTTATTTGAACGCTAATTTTTGGGTATTTTAATGACAATGTCAGAAAAAATAGATACCAAATTATTAGCCCAATTCCGAACAAATCTATAAGGTTTACAGATATATAAATCTGTAAAAAAACCAACGAAAACGATTTATTTTTGTTGAATAATATAGAATTATTACATAAGAGTGGCAGCTTTCGTTGTGATTTTGTTCTTTATTTACAGATTTACAGATCTGTAAGACTTACAGTTTTGCACAGAATAGAGACATATATGACCTAAAATTAAATGGAGAGAAATACAGACATAAAATAAATATTTCTCAAGTTAAATTGTTCAGATTTCGGATAAAGCTCTATACCAGTCGACAATCAAAGAACCAATCATATTATACCTCATATAGTTGGAGGAAGGAATCTATGAAACTCATTATAGAATCGGTCAAGTGCCCATGATAGTTTTAAGGGACTTGTTACTAGAGCCAGGTAGAATTTCTATCCTGGACCGTATCGGAAATTTGCGTTCAAGACAATACCTAATTATATACTTTTAAATCTGTATTAAAATAATAATGAGTTTTAAATTACTTTTTCAGACATCAATTTCTAAATAGAAAAGAGATTGTGTACTTTTAAATCTGTATTCAAAATTGAGTATGATATTTTTTAATACAGCACATTTCTTACCCTAAAAGTGATGGATTCAAATTCGAATAATTTAAGAGTCTTGGCCATCCGCCCATAAAAGGTTGTAAACCCTGCATACGTCAGTTTCATAGATTCCTTCCTTCAACTACAACAATTTTTTTTTCTAGAGCCATAAATATATTTTTGCTCTCAAAAAAGTTCCTATTGTACACTAATTGGAAGTCGCATAAAAATGTGGTATTTTATAACGATATTTTAAAACATTACGCATAGTAATAAATGTTAAATGCCCAGTAAAAATAAATAAATGAACATTTTTATAACATACTGGGAAAAAACTTTGCATTTTAATAAAATACCTAGTATTTTATAACGACCTCTATTTTTACGATTATGCAAACGGTATGATTTTGTATCTTATAGGGTATTAATTGTCAAAAATGTATAATAGATGGAGTCTAAGGTTAAATATAACTAAAACAAATAAAATTACCCCTTAACCTTAAAATTAATTTTAATAAAAACTAAATATGTATTTCGAGAACTAGGTTCTCATCATCACTAGTACAACAAGGGAAAATTAAACAGAGTAGTCAAGATTACTCAACATGTCAACCATGCCAGAGATCCCTACAACTCTTAAAAACAAGGGAGAGAACTCCTATAGTGTTAGAGTAGTTCTTGAACGGGATTAAAGATCAATTTATGATATTCTTGTCCCAAATATCACCACCGTTATCATCTAGGTGGCGGTGAAAGGAAAGATGACTTGTTCTAACCTTTGACCCATTTAAAAAAACATAACATTGTGTCAACCTAACTGCAGCAGAAAAACTAGCCCATGTACAAGAACTACCCCCTATACCAAAGAGGTTGCTGAAGAACATCGTAGATTGACCCTTAACACCGCACAAGAACTATCCTTAACACCGAAAGGGTTGCTGAAGACACACCCCCTTGGCAGATGTTGATGGACACATGTCATCCAAAGTTTCAAGGTGACCTTTGGGTTAGAATCATCACTGTGTATCTACTCATACACTACAGCCACGGAATTTGAACGAACATATACTATGTAAAAATAAAAGTAATAACGTAATGATGTTATTATTTATGGATGTAGGTTAGTTGCAATTGTTTCTCGCCGAGAGTCATACGTTATAACAAGCAACAGTAGTAAACAAGTATAACTCAATTAACAAGTTCTCAACTGTATAAATATAGAGATAACTGAGGTAAATATAAAACAGGAACAGGAAGAGGAACTATATTCTATCTCTTACTAAACGTAAAATAAAAATGTTTGTTTTGGAAGGAAAAAATTGTTTAATAATTTAATTAAATGGATAAAAAGAATAATTAAGGTTTTTTTACAAAAACCGATTTTGTATAAAATCAAAACTTTTGTGGAATACAAAGAACTACTCATTTCAAAACTATTCATCGTATGATTATATTTTTCCACATATATATGTAATAAACAAAACTAAGGTTTAATTTTATAGATCCATAATTTATTAACGCTTTGGAAACCAATTTCTTTCTTGTCGGAAGCGATGAGAAAGTGGAGACATAAAATATCAATCTTTTTTATTTCCCGAGATATTGGCGTTCAAACTTGGACCTCAAAAATTTCATTTTTAAGTAATCACCCAAAAATGGGCAGAGATACGAGTTATTCGATTTTACGCGCAAAATTACATAAATGTGTATATTTTGGAAAATGGCAAAAAATCGCAAAATATCTAAGGTGTAGGGGAGACCGGTGTCAATTGTAACAGGTGTCAAATGTAATAAGGGTAGGTAACAGGGCCATCTTTTCGAAGTAGATTAAAACGCGCTTGCAGAGTGAAGCAGAAAGAGTCATAGCTCTTTGGTATTTAGTGTAAGTACGTACGCGCAAATACGGCGTCTGTTTCTGACGAATATCTATAAATCGACAAAAAAGTAAATACAGGTAGTGACACACATTGTTTCTAAAACACTATAAGTGCTCTGCTCGGAAATATTTCAAATTAAGGATCAGTTAGTGAGATATCTGCTTTTATTTTTCATTAAAAAACATTTCGAATTATTACCTAATAAATACAAAATAACAAATAATGTCTTTATAAGTGAAGTGGTGTCAGTTATAACACATGTCACGGTGTCGATTGTAACGAGTTTAATAATTAAGCACAGTATTGATCATTATAAAAATTACAAGAAAAACCACTGCTATCGGAAACATAAAAAAAGAAGAGCAAAAAAAAAACGAAAAATAGTTCCGAAAGTAACAGTCGCAGATTACTCTTCAGATGGCTCCGATGAGGAAACTCTCTGATATGTATTGGCCCATATTTTTTGAGCACTGGAGATTGGTTGTAGTGGCGAAAATGTAAAATTATACGAAGAAAAACCTATTTTATGTTTACCTAAATTGCAATTTCATTAGCGACTAAAGGCATTGGTCAAAATGGTCCATATCACCAACAGAATATATATTTTGTTTACTTATAGTTGAGTCATCTGAATTTTGTATTTTCTGAGGTAATAAATAAATGTTTATTTTTTCAATAATTTCTTCTTTTATCACTGTTAAAATTTGTTACTATTAACACTGGCCCTGTTACTATTGACACCAGGTAGGTGTCAATTGTAACATTTGTAATGCCTGCCTAAAAATCCTTATACTTTTATATTTGTCACATTTTCAAAAGTTTAAAATTCAAAATATTATTCATTAAGGTGGGTAGGTTCTCATATAGGTAATTTCAAAATTTCGAAATGTAACGTTAACTCGTGAAAAATAAAAATTTAAATTTTGTAACTACTGGCCTCCCCTACCCTTTGCAATTTTGGACATTTTTAAGAGAGGGGGGGGTGATAATTTGGTTGTAAAATTACAAACGTAGGTACTTTTTTTTGTTTTTGTCTTTTGCTTGGTTTAGAACAATACCTTGTTGCTCGCAATGTGCGGCGATCGGAATCGAAAGATATGGCGCCATAAACTTCCATTAATGTTTTTTTGGGAAAATGGTTTTAAAATAAAAACGTAAAATGTCTTATTTACAATAGTTTTTTTTTTTCATTTGGGCATCATCAATCTTATAATTCCATTAATGAATTTAATCGGTTTTTGTAAATATATCTTCTATAGCAGTTTTTCTTGTCGGCATTTTGAAACACTATAATAAGTAAAAAAAATGTATGCTGGCAACATCTATCACACATATTTGTCAGAATTCATTAATGAGACGTTTAGGTAATTATTTTTCAAATGATGTAGTTTCTGATTATTCTCCTTTAACTTTATGTGTTAAAAGTGAAATAGTGACTGCTGGTAGAATTTATTTAAAAAAAAACTAATTCGTAAACAAATACTTAGAGAAATGATTTGTTTTTATTTTTTTCTTCAATTCGTGTTTGTATTTCACTAATTGAATTGTATTTAGATTTATAAATGTGTAGTTATTCTTTATTTGACACACGTGAATTAGATATATTATAAATGTGACCCATGTATCGAATTCTCTTTTCCGTTTATTTCTAATCTTTTTGTTGAATCTGACAATATAGAAATGTAAAGCATGTTTCAGTTTTTCCCAGTGGAGTTTCATTTTTACCGCAAATTCTGCAATACAGTTTTTCTCTTTTTCCATATTCAGGTCCTAGTATGATTTTACAATATTTATAAATTGAAAGACAATACTGAAACATCATTCTATGCATTTTAAATTTTTAAAAATCATTTATAATAAATTTATTAAAGTTTTATGATAAGTTCCTATTGAAGTAATTTATATATGTATTGACAAATAAAAACAAAAACGGGATTACAAAGAAATTCGGATTAATAGTTGTCAGGATTATTTTTTTCAGTATGTTAAGTAAGGTCTGAGTTTGTATATATATTTAAAAATATTTGTATCCTAAACGTATCGCTGAACTCGGTTGCTAAATCTAGATTCTAGAACAATTTGAACTAAACGATATTGAAAATTCCATACACTGTTCTAAATAATTTTAAATTGTTGAGCGGTATATTGAATTTTGTTGCCTGACAGTGACTACGTTTATCTCGACGTTTGAAGCCGCTTGAATTTAGTAAGTCCCTTTTCAATCTTCAAATAAACGATCGATATTAATATTTGAAGCCGCTTGAAAATGTCAAGTCAAGCCTATAAAGTAACAGGCTTGGACTTACGAAGCGGCTTGACTACTGTCGAAATATACAGTGAAGTTTCAAATAATGTAATTATGAATGCCCACATCCGCAATATGTTGCAGTGTTACTAAATTCATATTAGTTGTTGGTTGATTGCATTTTACCTCATTTTATAAAAGTCGCGACATAAAACTTAGTAAAATTGTCGAAAAGCGAAATATTTGGAGTGATGAAGAAATAAATGTTTTTGAAAGAGAAGACAAATAACAACATGACGATTTTTAGATTTTGGGGTTATATATCCAGGATGAAATTAGATCATGTACCTCTCCCTGTCTGTCTCATAATCAAGTATTTAACTATCTTTTTTTAATAGATACGAATTTAAAGAAGATTGAAAATAACTCAATCCTATTTCGAATCCGCTGAGATAAACCAATAGGACTTTTCAAGTCATCATATACTTGAAGCCGCTTGAATTATCGAGATAAACGTAGTCAGTGAGAATAGTATTCATTGTTTTTGAGTCCTTTGAGATTTATGTATTTTTCTGTATTTTCGATTATTAAATAATTTTTTTTTTATTGATTAGTTTTAAATATTATGTTTTCACTTTATTTTTTATTTTAAACCCTTTTTGTACTTGATAATACATTAATGTCAATTTTATATTTTATTTAATTTCCGTTTCTTGCCAACTTCTGCCCTTAGGTATAGTTTAGTTTAAGATCATTTCTTTGACTTCTAAAATCTCTGCAATTTTGACTACAATAGCGAAAACCGCATATGATGAACTTATAGCAATAGAAAATAGGTTTTACTTACAAACTCTTTCGGTTCACAGTCGCCACAATCAAAATCAAATGTAGAAAATATTTTAGAAATTCTAAACAAATTAGATTATACTATTAAGTATTTCTTTAATAATTTTTAAATTGAACTCAATATAAGACTCAATAGATATTTTTCCATTATTGAACAAACAATTCTATCACGGAGAAAAATGGATTGTTAAAAATTTATTGCTAAGTAAATTTTATTTGTACTAACAATATAGAAAATTACAATAACAATCTGATATTATTTTTGATATGTAAATTTACAATATAAATATTGTTAATTCCGTACGTATCCGCAATGTTACTTTAAATATTTTGTATTGTTATTTTTGGAATATATATTGCTAAAAATATTATAACAATATAATATTATAAAATCAAGTATCTATTATTGTTTTAAATTCGGGGTGTATACAGATATGTATTACAAGCATATTTATATCTGTTATCATTATCTGATATTGCTACAGCACATCAATCTGTATTGCTGCGGGTTCCTTCTAGTAACGTCCATTTTAGTATAAACGTGTACAACAAACACGACTTGCACTACAACAAGACGAAGACGTTCTTTCTGGTGTTTTCGTTGTGATAACAGTTAACACTACCTTTCTTTGCAATTCTTTTGGAATTAAAACTAATACAATAATACGACGTGTGATCTTTTGTATATATTTTCTATCGCCATAGCCCATGGCTGATGTCTACGTAAAAGATATTTTAAAGGAATGGGGATTCGAAGTGTCCATCGGCGTATTTGAATGTAAGTTTTATAAATAATGATATATGTTATTTCAAGGAGTAAATATATTTTAATTGGCCGCATTATTTTTTTACTTTTCTTTCTTTTCAGGGCTTAAAAAATATAAAAAAAATAAATAAACGGACAATGTGATCTTTGCAATAGAAGAGAGAAAATACGAGTAATATGTTATATACAAATGTACCTACTTCACACTAACATACTGTTAGTAACAGTGCAAATTGTACGTACGTAACCACAAGGTAGACCATCTTTGTTATACTTAAAATTCCCCAGTCCATGCCAGGAAAGTACAGTGTTAATTGATTTTTAAAAAATGTGGGGTGAGATATATATATTTTTTGTTAAATTTGTATAATATTAAACATAATGTTATTTATTTTAAAACATAAATGATTATTTAAACTCTGGTCTTTTATTACCTCCCTAGGTAAATAATTAAGTATATTAGTATTGCAGAAGTACAAATAAAAGATTGGTACCATAAATAAATGAATTATTAACTACAAATAACATATATTGTTGGAGTAAACATCATAATACCTATAATAACATTCTCAAAATGATAAAGGTAACAATTTTTAATACACAAAATAAGCATAATAATTGCTACCCTAAATATATGAACTACCAACAACATCTAACTTGTATTGTTAAAGTGAAAATATATTGTTGCTATCATATACAAGTTAAATTTGCTATTACAGCAAACATTTTTAATTGATTTGACAGCAATATGTATAGTTGTCGCGAAAATAATAAATTGTCAAGTTTTAGCAATATTTGTATTGTAATCGCAAGTAATAAAAGCGCTGTCACTATACGTACGATATTTTATTGTTATTATATACATAATTATCTTTATCGTAAGTATATATTTTTCTCCGTAAAGTTCAATAACCTCAAACAAATAGAACATTAAAAAAAATTCAAACACAATCAAAATTATTTACAAATTTATCGAGCACTCAAAACCTAACTGATGTACACATTTGTGCTCGTAAATTTGTTATGTGACAGAATATATTATCAGCAACTTTTATGAAAGTAACAAAAAATGTTTTACTAAATAAAGGTAGTGTTGGCTGTATTATGGAAAAATAGGAATACAGTACAAAAACACTACGTAAATTCCCACAAATTATGAACCGGCTAACATCATTTAGCAGAATGTTAATAGAATGATCAGCAAATTGAAAAATATTAATAAAACAAGTGAAAAAATAAGCAAAATAACTCTAAAAGTTTATATATTCTTGTAATTCAATACTCCTGGAGCAAAATGTCATAAGTCGATTTTTTCAATTACCTACTACGTTTGGATTCAATTTATAGTCCAAACGTAGATAATTGTTTCTGAGAACAAGACTTTAATGGCCGATTGTACCAATATTTTAAATGATAATATTAAATATTTTAAAATCATACATATAAAAAATATTGATTTTAATTTAATTTTTGTTTAATTTCCAAATAAATATTACTGCAACCAACCAAAGTCTTGGAAGTTTGTTCGTTGTAGGTACCAATTTTAATACAAACGTAATAATTGATAAAAAAATCTACTTATGACCTTTTGTTCTAGCGGTAGCGAATTTCGATATTCTGTGGATATGTATTGTATTATCATCGGAACTACGGATGTGTGCAAAGTTTCAAGCCCGTCGAATAAGTAGATCAAATTTGAATTTTAAGATTAGACCCTAAGTATCTAACAAGCTAACTAACTAATCAACAAGTATAGTTACATAAAAGTTTGTAAAAATGGGATTAAATACAGGAATTGTTATAAATCTTGAAGATTTCATGAATTTATTAACATTTGCATTTGACTGCTTTTCGATCATCATTTATACAGGGTGAGTCTGGGAAGACGCCCCCCCCCCTTTAACTTTTTTATTATAAGTAATAGAAAAAAATGACTCATATAAAAGTTTTATTATTTTATATACACTATTTGATGGCAGATGTAGATATTTTTTATAGAGTCCGGTTTACAAGATACGACTATCAACTTTTATTTTTCAAATGGCAACCTATAATTATTTTAATAAAACAGAAACCGCCATTTTTTCTCTTTTCAACGATGTATTATTTTTTATTAATGTATTTGAAAAATTTCGAGAAAAATGAGATAATTTAGAAATATTAGAAATAATTTTTAAACAAATATTATAGGTGGCTATGTGAAAATAAACAAAACGTAATAATGTAAAACAATTAAATTAATGTCAAAAAAGTATACATTTGTTTGTTACTTTTAACTTATTTTTTAAACAAAAAAAAATATTACGCGAAACATGCTGGCAGATGTTCGAACACATCACGTTCAACGCTTGAATTTTTGTATGACAGAACATGGTCGTAATTTTGAACATTTGTTTTAAGTTGTTTTTGTTACTAAATTTATTGTTTTATTTTGCTAAGTTGTATAGCACTGTTACGTTTTGTTTATTTTCACATAGCCACCTATAATATTTGTTTAAAAATTATTTCTAATATTTCTAAATTATCTCATTTTTCTCGAAATTTTTCAAATACATTAATAAAAAAAAATACATCGTTGAAAAGCAAAGAAAATGGTGGTTTCTATTTTATTAAAATAATTATAGGTTGCCGTTTGAAAAATAAAAGTTGTAAATCGTATCTTGTAAACCTGACTTTATAAAAAATATCTACATCTGCCATCAAATAGTATATGTAAAATAATAAAACTTTTATATGAGCCATTTTTTTCTATTACTTATAATAAAAAAGTTAAAGGGGGGGGGCGTCTTCCCAGACTCACCCTGTATAACATAGGCAAGGTTAAATGTGAAAACATGGGTAGTATGCCGTGATGAAATATTTATTTTATATTTATTTATATATATTTTTTTCGCAAAATTTCCCCAATGCCATAAGGCTTAAATAAATATTCTTTTGTATTTTTATATTTTTTCCTTAAATTATTAAAGAAAAATTGAAAAAACCTTCTTTTTTAATAAGTACCTGTTTCCTTTAATATCCAGTCGGGGTTCCACAAATCTTTTTTCATAATCACTTACTACAATTTCATACATATAAGTATGATTTATTTAAATAAATCTTATGCATTTTTAAATCAAATATATACCTTTAGAGTACTGAATTGCAAATATGACTGCAAAAAATTATACAGAAAACACAAATGGACGCGTGAACAAAATGTTTTGTCCCAGTAAAGCGACGAATAATGTTGCTGCATAATGCATATCATTCGCATTTATAAAATGTTTTATAAATGTACATCCATGTTGTTTCGATGATGTTGCTCTTTTGTGTTTATGTTACCATGACTGTTAATTTTCTCTCCGTTTTAATCGCCAAGTCCAATGCCAATCAATAAGTCCTATTGTTTTATAACTTCCAATTTATTTTCGTTTCACTTTATCTTTCTCCTTCACTACGTGGAATTGATACTCTCAATCCTGGAATGACGTTCTCAGAATGCCCGTCAAGTGATGTAATACTGTAGCTGAAATCGTCTCTGTTACTTGAAAAACAATAAAATTTTATACAGGTTGGCAATGATGTAACTGTTTACTTCAAACATGAAAATGATACTATAGTCGAACTTCGATAACTCAAACCATGACTTGCCACAAAAAAAGTTCGAATTATCAAGACTTCGGGTTATTAAATAAAATGCATATGTATAAATATTATTTATGTATGTATGTATACATTTGAGTAAAAATCACTTAACTTATGATATATACAGATTGATATATGTGTACAGATCAAAGTTTATTTTAATAATAATTTTAGTGTAAAAAAGTCAGTTAGAGTCAGAGAATTTTTTATTTTGATTTTCAATAAAAAAAAGCTTCAATGTTATTTAAACCATTATACAGGGAATCGGTTGTATGTTCATTGGTTTTTAAATACGAACGCAAAACGCTCAACGAATTTTCAACCAACTCGTTTGAAGGTGGTTGCTGCAAATCATCCTCCATCATATCACTTTCGCTGTCACCTGTATAGTCGAGCTCTACAGATTCGGATTCAGATTTGTAGAGCTCGTCAATATCTTCATCTGTGGGAAACTCCGGAGTAACAATACCATCATCCACATGTATAAAATCATTTAAGGTTGCACCTTCTGGTATAATTTTAACATTTTTCCAAGCTTCATATTCCCATTGCAATTGAATTTCTTCCTCACGTTTTTCATTCATACCTTCACTTATGAAAATCAAAGGAATTTCATCCTCTTCGTCCCACTCAGAATACTGACCAAAGCCGGCTTTTTTAAAACAGTAGACACTGTACTTGCCGGATCATCATATTTCAGAGCTACATCTTTCTTTCGTGAACCACTTTCCACTTCTTTGATCAGTCTAAATTTTTCATCAATAGATAAAGTTTTTAAAGTACGTTTTAATGACATATCAGCAATGAAAATGTCTTAAACGTGATAAATCAAGTAGGCACAATATTTTTTTCTTTTTCACTTAATAATAATTAACAAAGCATATGTTTGAACTTCAGTAGTACAGAAACCGAACTGTCTCCATCATCATGTTATAAAAACACCTGTTACAAAATCACGTAATTAGGCGATTTCCCCCAGAATTCGACTTATTGAAACTGGCGCCAAATATTCTGTTCGAATTATAAAGATATTCGAGTAATCGAAGTTCGAGTTATCAAGTAAAAATTACCCATAATTCTCACTCTTGGCGCTATTGCCAACCAGTTTGATTCGAGTTATCCAAAATACGAGTTATCGAAGTTCAACTTACTGAAGTTCGACTGTATTTCATTCAACAACACCATATTTGGACAATACTCGTTTATATTAAATGTATTTTTTTTTCACTAAATAAATACAAAAATTCAAATATGACTGATTTTTAATTTTACAAATAACTTGTATGTAGGAAATATCGAATTTTGGTTTGCACTATTTTAGGATACTTTTTAATTTTCTTTGGAAAGATGTAAACATCTATGTTCATTTGTTTCAAACAGCAAAAATGCAACCATTTTTAAATTTGTAGGGTAATACAATAATTAGCAATAAAAGTTGAATAATGCCATTCGAAAGGGCATGAAAAAGCGATATAAAGAAATGAAAACCAAAATTTGATATTATTACATTTACAAAAATAAATCAGCTAAATTTAAATTTTTAGATTTATACAGGATGTTTCTAAACTTATGTCTCAAATTTTATGGGTATTTAGTACTGACCAAATGAATAAAAAAAGCTTAATCATAATCATCCTAGGTCTGATCTTCAATTGTTTTCGAGAAAAACGAAAATCGAAGAAAAACTGGCAAAGATAGTGATCGAACAAAATTTTCTATGAAACATTTTTCTCAATTTCTAAAGGTACATTCACAAATGAAAATTAGGTTTAGATTTATGGTTTATACTTTAGATTTAAAGACTTTAGCCGCATATTATGTAATGACTCCATTCACACTTCAGAATTCAGGGTCTCTAAATCCAAATCATAAAGCTAAACATTGCAAGTTCCAAGCTTTAGGTTTATGATTTAGTTTGACGTTACAAACTTCACCAATGAGAACGAGTTTGAAATGATATAGATATATACACCCATCTTTATTTATTATCCACTTGGAGGATTAGGCTTTTTAAACAAATACGAGAAGAACATGGAGACTGTCATAACTTAATTGCTGAAATATAATCAATAATGCCAAGCGAATGACAATTTCACGGCGCACATGTGTCTTGTTGAGTATTGCTCTACCGATATTTTAATCTTGTTTTTGAAGCATTTACATAGATGTCTATACACAACAAAACTAATTTTCAGGTAATTTAATCCTACATTTATGAATGACTTACATAAACCTAAACAAAAACCATAAACCTAATTTTCATTTGTGAATGCACCTTATTAGTTACGAAATTATTTGAAAATTAAATATTAATAATAAATATTAACTATTTATTTTTTTGAAAAACAAATGCACACCTAAAATGTCCTTAGAAAGTCTCATTTAATCGAAGTCGTAAGTCTTAGAGTTTTCGAGATAATAGAAGTAAACCCCGCAAAAACTTATTTTTTACTGCCGTATATCTCGGAAATTATTAAAGATCGGCCCATGTTGATTAAGCGTTTTTGGTCATTTTGGTCAGTACTATATATTTTTAAAATTTGGTACACATGTTTAGAAATACCCTGTATATATGAATATTTTGGAAAAAACAAATTAATTTTTAAAATCTACTAATGTGGCAATTCTTCAATTTAACCGAGTTTTTCTGAAGATAATCAAGATCCCAAAGATGAGGGTCGAAAAACGGGCAGCTGTATTCTACTTAGAAAAAATAAGTATTTAAAAAGTGTTTTTTGTTTAAGTATCTTTTTATTTATACAAGTTGATTTACCTAACTTTAGTAGCCTCAAACATCGTAACTAAATAAAGTGTAAAAAGCACAAAACAAAAAAAAAATTTTCTCTAAATTATTAATAATACTTTTGCAGGCAATAATAAATTCCCTGGCAATTCCCTGATTGTTGGCCAGCCTGTTTAATGTAAATATGAATTTGAACAAAGAAATGAATACCTAGTTTTAATACAAATAAATAAAATAAATAAATATATCATCATGGCATATTACCCATTGCTGGGTGTGCCAATCTGCTTTTTATGCAGATATCGGTAATGATGATGACATATTTTTACCGTGCGGGCGTTTATCAGGCGTCACCTCACGGGCACTCATTGCGGGCGTGGAGAGTTTAACACAAATTAGTTTGGAAAATCAATAATTAAATAAAATTGTCGTTTTTACATTTCCATAAAACTATGAAATTTTACACATATTTTATAGTTTCACTAATTCATTTGAAACAATTTTTTTGTTATTCATATATGTATCTATTATTTATAATTATAAAATAAATAAATAAATATATCATCACGGCTTATTACCCATTGCTGGGTGTGCCAATCTGCTTTGTACACAGATATCGGTAATGATGATATATTCGCACCGTGCGGGCGCTTACCAGGCGTCACCTCACGGGCACTCATTGCTGGCGTGGAAAGTACACCACTGGGGTCAATTTTATGCCATTTTTAAAATTGGAAATATTTAGCGTCGGTCGGGATCGAACCCGGTTTCCCAGATTCGCGACCTCACACTCAGGCACGCGGCCACGAGACCCCATATAATTATGAAGGTATTTATATTTATTTAACAATCTCTTCAAAAGGAATGAAAATTTAAATTACAAGATGATAATGATAACAAATACAAAAATATTAGAAACGTACGACGTATAAAAAACATAATTATATTATAAAACAATATAAGAAAAAATATGAAATTCAAAAACAAAATAATAAGAGAACCGACGGTATTAATTTATATAGAGGATGATAATGATAACAAATACAAAAATATTAGAAACGTATGATGTACAAATAAACATAATTATATTATAAAACAATGTAAGAAAAAATATGAAATTCAAAAACAAAATAATAAGAGAACCGACTGTTTTAATTTATATAGAGTCGTAAAAGACATCAATATAACGTGATATATGATTATATGTTGTATGGTTTGAGTTGTTTCAGACTTCGATTTTAGTTCGTAATTATAATGTTCAGTGAAATAGAAAATAGCAATTTCATTCCTGGTATTTTGTCAGATGAAATTTATGTGCAGAATTTGATGAGAAGAGGAATCATCATTAAATATCTTACTCGTATTTAAATTATTTTAAATTTAACATCAAGTATGTAATTTTGAAAATTGAATTCAATCATGTACCTCTTTCATTTTTCAGTATAAGCTTTTGTTTCCATAGCAACAATGTTGTATTTAAATAAGAAATATAATATTTAAATTTCAACTCGAAATTTATTTATTTATAATTTATTTATTTATAAGAAGAAGGCCGCACAACAGGACAAGTCCCAATAACTGTGCAGCACTAATAACATACAACAATTTCTACATCATTGTCAAAATGATTACATATAAACATATTAATATACATAGGTACATAAATTTAAATAAAGTTAAATGAAATTAAATTGAAAGAGTGAAAACGTTAAGTACAGTGCTTAAAAACAAAAGACTTAAATGTTCTTAATGTACAGTTAAATATGTCAGGAAAATTATACATTAGTGACAAGTTATTTAATGTAGATATCATTTTAAGAAGTGGGGCATTGACGGCGGAGTTAGTTCTACAACTTGAAACAGTAAATAAATTTCGTAATCTGGTAGAATATGACGGTATTCTGAATGATATTTTATTTAGTAATGCTGGACTGTCAATGATATTGTTCAGCAATTTAAATGAAAATGTTAGATCCATCATTGTTCGACGTTTTTGTAGAGATGTTAATACAATAGAGTTATCTGGAAATTTTTTACTTAAAATGTACAAAAATTTTCTTTGAATTCCTTCAATTCTATTTGTGTATATCTGATAAAAAGGTGACCAACAAATAGCGGCAAATTCAAGATGTGAACGAACAAGAGAATAGTATAAAGATATGAAGGTACCACAACTTTTGAATTTATCCCCAATTCTTAAAATAAATCCAAGCATTTTATATGATTTTTTGACAACATGATCAATGTGTGAATCAAAGATTAATTTGCTATCTAAGATAACTCCTAAATCCTTCACATTCTTTACTCGGTTTACAATGTTTCCGTCAAAACAGTAATTATAAACATATATATTTCTGTTCCTAGAGAATGTTATACATGAACATTTATCAAAGTTAAGAGTTAAATCATTAGCATGAAGATAGCAGTCAAGCCTGGTAAGGTCTTCTTGAAGGGCCAAACAGTCAGTTAATGAATTAATACGCATATAAACTTTCAAATCATCGGCGTACATATTAAAGTTAGCATGTAGAAAACATTTTTTAATATCATTTATAAAAATAATAAATAAAAGAGGTCCAAGATGGGATCCCTGCGGGACACCAGAAGTGACAGGGAAATATTCAGATTGATATCCATTTAGAGTAACACATTGTTGTCTATTATTGAGGTATGATCTAAACCAAGAAAGCAAATTACCATGTATACCTAGTGTCTCTAACTTTGATAATAAGATTACGTGATTAATCTTATCGAAAGCCTTACTGAAGTCCGTATAAATCGCATCAATTTGTAATAATAATAAATAACTCATTCCATTAAAAAAAATGTTATTTTGTTGAATAAAGACCAACGCGCACTTCAGCGACCGAAGCGAAGCGCGGCGAAGAGAAGTTTTTTCATTCAATGTATTATTATGTGTATACGCGCACTTTGGAGCAGCGAAGAGCAGAGCAACGAGGCGACTATTCACATAAGAATACATTGAATGAAAAAACTTCTCTTCGCTTCGTTCAATTGTATTGCATTTTTCACCATTAAATTTGTCGTATAATCGGGTCTATTCCGTAACTCAGTAGTTAATTTTTAACCACTGATTAAATTTTTAACCAATCAAGTATGTTGACATATAACAAAAAGAGGGATTTTCAGTTGTCAAATCAATATCTATTGGATAGAATTTTTAACCGGTGGTTAATAATTAACCCTCGAGTTACAGAATAGGGCCCATATCGCCCAACTTTGTCCATTTAATCGTCGTTCTATCTTTTTAAATAAGAAAGTTAGCAATGGTGGTCCGCTTACCATGGACCCACTGTATAAAGTTAAATATGTAATTTATAAAAATCTTGAACTATATTGTATTTAAAAAATATATATTAAATATATACAGGGTGATTCATCGGTCTGTCCTCTGTTTATAACTCTTTTATTTTAAGTCAGATAGAAAAACTTTTCAAATATAATTTATATGATATAGTATTATCTATCTACGTACCATATCCATTTGTATACAAGGTGCTCCATTTAAGCGCAACAATATGTTACTTTATATTTCTTAATGGAACACCCTATATTTATTAATTTATTTTGATAGTAAATTCGATTCCTTTTAAAAAAGTATTAAGTAATAAGGGGTCTAAAATTATAAATTGAGAAGTTATTTACCTTTATTCGTTGAATGATATGTTTCTATCATGTTATTATTAACAGAGTAAGCTGTAATTGTTTCAAATTTAAACAAACAAGTTGTCCAAATACTCTGGGTTTATCATTGTTGATGTTGATGTGAAAATGAATAATTCAAATTTTAGTAAAGATGAGATGGTTAATTAATATTTATAATAGAAAAATCTATTGAAGTTGAAGTAAAAGTTTTCGAGCATTTATAATAATTTTGTGTAATTTAGTCTGTCACTAAATTTTAATAGCTTCTTTGGAATTAGTGTAATGTTTAAAATAAGTATTAATAAAAAAGGAACAAAATTTTGTATTATATTATGGTTTTTTCCAATCTGAACTACTATTTTTTATGAACGTAAATAACTTCTTCATTTATAATTTTAGACTCCTTATTACTTAATACTTTTTTAAAGGGAATCTAATTTACTATCAAAATAAATAAATAAATAAATATAGGGTGTTCCATTAAGAAATATAAAGTTACATATTGTTGCGCTTAAACGGGGCACCCTGTATACAAATGCATATGGTACGTAGATAGACAATAATATATCATATCAATTATATTTGAAGAGTTTTTCTATCTGACTTAAAATAAAAGAGTTATATATATATATATATATATATATATATATATATATATATATATATATATATATATATATATATATATATATGTATATATATATATATATATATGTATATATATATATATATATATTAAATCGCATTGAAGTTGGCAGAATAAACAATAAAATTATTATTAAAAAATCTTTCAACCTTTTAAAATTATTATTTAAAAGAATAGCTGTATTTTATTTTCCATTGACCAGTGTTATTTTTCCTCTTAAAACACGTTTAAATTGGCATTTGTCGCAGTTTCTGGCAGTTTATTATGTTACATAGCAGTGGATGGACGTATGTTTATTAAATGAGAACGTTTAATATTTAATGTGAAATACAATAATTTTTGTAAATGGGTGTTTTAGAGGAAGGTATCAAGTACGACGATATTCTAGTAACCGGTAAGTTTCACCATTTACTCTACTTGTGTCTAAAGGGCATTATACATACATAATACATTATTGATATTATTATTACTAATGGAGAAAAAATTCTAATGGTTACTTGGTACAATGCTGGTTATAGTTTGCGAAATGTTTGTAATATATTTGAGAATTTATATATTGAATGCCCTAGACCAAATCCTTCTACGGTTTCGAGAATATTTACAAATTCTAAAGTGATAAATGTTTAGATAAGAATCATACAAAAAGGGTTAGAACAAAAACTGCGCGAAATGAAGAAAATAAAAATAATTTACTACGTGCAATAGAAAAAAATAATCAGCTGAATCATCCCATATGTAGGAAGATTGGCAATGCTATGATACATTTTTCTATAATAGTTTTATTCCCCAAAAGGTATTGCCATCTCTGTAAAACAATTGAGGAATTTCCTACAAAAATCGAACAAGTCCATTTATTGAAGTTTCCGTTTATAGCGTCATATCGTTCGATTTCTGTCGTGTCACACTAAGCAACAAGTTTTGTCAAAAACCAAGCAAAGCGAGAAAAATATAAGGAGTACGTTTGTAAATCTACAAGAACCAAATTAATCCAGCTTTGTATTTGTAAATATTTATATAAGGAATTTGAAATAAAAAGTTGAAAAATATAGGTGTTCATTTTAAATGGGCCACCATTGCTCTCTCGAGAACTATAAGAGCTACAAAGATGGTTAAATGGGCAAACAATTTCTATTTCATAAGACATATTTAATGAAAAGGAAAATATTTTTTTCAACCAGTATTTCTCAAAATACGGGACCTAACTTTTTTATTTTAAATAAGAACGTATATTTTTTATTCCCTCATTGGTTAGAAAATTTAATTCTGAATTTAGTGATATAATACTTTTATACCCTTACATAACGATTTTTTTGAGAAAAATATGGCTATACGAGTGCCATGAATGAAAAAATGAATACATGCAGTGGCGTAACTACCGGTGTTCCGCGTGTTCTGCGGAACACGGGCCGGTGCCTGAAGGGGCCCGGCACGCACGTCAAAAAATATTTTTATTTTAATAGACCCACATGTTCCAAATGTGTTAAATGACCTTACATCTTTCAGCAAAAAGATCCTTTTCAAAATCATCAGACATCTATTATTTTAATAGAATACGAAATTGCCAGAACAATAGATATCTAACATACAGCCTTTTCAGCTTCTGATTTCAGTGCGCTTTGTTTTCATCATACTTATATGTTTACATTTTCTTCGTTGTAGCGATTTCGGCTTGTGAAATTGCACTCAGTTCGCAGTGAGTGCGCACTTTTGTGCACCGACTACAGGAGCAAGTGCGCGAATATCAGTGCAAAAAATATAGCTTCTACAAATAAAATCATATTGACAAATGCCAGAAATTATTAGAAAGTTCTTCAATGTCAGAAAATGATGTAAAGTTATTAAATCGAATAATATAACTTTATGTTGTACTTAAATGTACAAACAAAAAAGTAAGAATGAAAACTCATGTGAGGATTTGAAATAAAATTATTTTCGTTTTCAGTTCAAAGATACTTTTCAGGTATAAAGGAGTACTTCTTTGATATTCATAGATAATTTTGAAAAACGCGCCAAAACTAACAGGCTCTCAGACTTGCACTCATTTATGGTCTCGTTTTCAACTTAAACTTGCATTAGAATAGTTATGGCCGAAAACGCTAATATCATCTTTTGGCAAAAAAACAAATCTGTAAAAGCTGTTGACTAAACGTACAATATATATTGTCTTGGTTTCATGTTTATATTTTGTAATATTTTTTTTGTTTTTTAATTAAATTTTATTTTAAAAAGTATTTTTTCAAATGACCTTTTATCGGATAAAATTATTTTCTTATCTATATAGGGGCCCGGATTGACTCGGGAACACAGGCCCATGGCTGCATTGTTACGCCACTGAATACATGTTATTTTTATTACATAGAATTAAAGTGCTCTGACCGAAAGAAGTAAATGTTTTATTCTTGTAATTGATCATAAATGTCAACGCAAACAAAATATTCACGTATTTCTTTCATGGCATTCTAATTCTATGTAAAAAAAATCACACATATTCGTTTTTTCCATTCATGACACTATTATTACAGCCATATTTTGATCAAATTAATATAAAACTTTACATACATTTTTCTCAAAAAAATCATTATGTAAGGGAATAAAAATATTATATCACTGAATTCAAAATATATTCTCTAACGAATGAACAATAAAAAAAATATGTTCTCATTTAAAATAAAAAAGTTGGGTTCCATATTTTGAGAACCACTGGCCGAAAAAAATTTTTTTCTTTTCATAAAAAATGTCTTGTGAAATAGAAATTGTTTGCCCATTTAACTGTCTTTGTAGCTATTATAGTTCTCGAGATAAAAATGGCGTTGTGCAATAATATTTATATTTTGCGTTCATAATGAAGTCATTACGATACGCAATTGCGTATCGTAATGACCTTCATTTCGATACGCAATTTTTTGTTTTAGCCGGTTGGTACTAGATGACGTTTCTTTAACCCATTTTTACCTAATTTATTTTTAGTTAATTGACAATTCATTTTAATAATATAATGGCGAAATTATTATTATTTTTTTTATTTAGGGAAGATTATTTACATGAAAATGTACAAATGGTTACAAATATAATCACAAATTGAGTAAGTAAATGTTATTGTAGAAGGCGCAAAATATAAAAAATAGTATAAAGAACTCATTTGATAAGACTTTCTTTCACACTTGTCAATTTTGACGCGTGCGAAAAAAACATGTCTTATAAAACACGTTCTTTAATATACTATTAGTTTATACTCGTAGGTGGTTCAGAAATATTTCAATTCGCTATATAATCTAGGTTGACTTCTATTCGGAAACTATATTTTTCTACATATGCAGGCAAGACCATTATTCGATAGTAGTTTCATGAAATTATTAATAAATTATGTAAATCAACACGAGACACAAAAATACTAAAACAGTTCCAAATTATTTTCTGAACAGATTTTCGACACAACTGAGCACATTCTATAACATCGTGTGACAAAAAGTAACTACATCAATTACGTATGTCGCCAAGAATCATACACTTTTTATTGAACAGTATGAGAATAGGTACTATAACTTTATTTTCTAGACATAATTTCCTTCTTCATAAAATCTAAAATCAAACAATTCCAAAGTTTTATTATTTTTTAATAAATTACGTATCCATAAAATTAAACTGGAAACCTTGTTTTATGTTTATTACATGTACGAAGAAAAATTGCCAGTACTACAATGAATTATTTTGAAATGAAAACTTTTTGTTTACGTATCGTATACTGCCTGCATATAATAACAGCAATATTCTGAAAAATTTAATAATTAAAATTTTATTATTTTCAAATGCGCCCCAGGTTATTTTATGACTTGTTTAACATCGTATATATAAAAATGAAAGAATAACCGCTATACATATCTACATCGATTTACATACAGACTCCAAATTTTGAAGATATGTTCTTTCAGCTTCAGAACGTGTCGTAGTTTTTTTTATAATTCATTTTCAAAGTATACATATATAAGAATACACTTTTCTGCTGTCAATCAAATATTTTCATTAAAAAATCAACATTTTTTAAGTATAAATAAACCTGAAGTTTTTTTATCAGTGAACATAGGCGTATGTCATTACTATAGATACATTTAAAATTATTGACAGCAATGTATTATCGCCTTTTTCTAAAACTGAACATAGGGAGTTGTAAGTTATCAAATTGTCATCTGTCAATTTAAAAAATTCTTTTCATCGAAAGGGTATTGTTATTTTCATTTGACTGTATAATTTAATGTTCTTACTATTAATTACCTTACTTGTCCTTGCTTTTCATTAACGATCTCCCAAATTTTCTAACCTGAGAAGTGTTAATGTTCGCTGATGACGTAAAAATTTATAATTCAATCACATCAACAGAAAATTGTAATCAATTACAACAAAACATTGATATTGATATTAATCTTGGTGTGACAGAAATAGATTACAGTTAAATATTAATAAATGTAAAATTGTATCGTATTCTCGTACAATTAACCTAATATTAAATAATTATACCTTAAATTCCATACATCTACAGCGTGAATACAAAATAAGAGATCTAGGAGTTATATTCGATCCAAAATTTTCATTTGTTGATCAAACTCTCAATGTTACCCAATCAGCAAATAAAGTAGTTAAATTTATAATGAGAAACTGTAAACAGTTTACAAATGTACATGCATTGTTATCACTTTTTTATGCGCTTGTTCGTTCCATCTTAGAATATGCCTCCATTGTTTGGTATCCGTTATATAATACTCATAAACAACTAATTGAGTATGTCCAAAGAAAATTTTTGAAATTTATTTGGTTCAAAATCTATAATAAATATCCAGAGAGAAACTTTAGTCAGAATACTTTACTAACATCCCTCGGAGTAACAAGTATTCAAGGTCGTTACATATTGCAAAGTCTTTCTTATACAAACTGTTACACAATCATATAGACTGTAGTGCCTTACTGTCCGAAATTAATTTTTATGTTCCATCATTCGCTTCCCGTAAAATTTGTACTTTTTACAATAATACAGCTAAGACTAATTTGATGCTCAAGTCGCCCATTTTCATTTGTTGCGAACAATCAAATATGTAATTTATGTGATATCTTCTGCTGCTCAATCTCTGAGTTACGCAAAATTGGAATATTGTTCATTGAACCAATTTGTTTGTCTACATAAAATGTTTATTTTTATTTATGTATACTTTATATTTATATTTGCTTTGTAAAGGGATTCATTTCTGTTAAGCAATAAATTATTATTATTATTATTATTATTATTATTATTATTATTATTATTATTATTTATATTATACTTTTCTTTTAATGCTGTCCATTAACGCATACTGTAGTTCTATAATTATTATACATTTTTCTAATAGTTGCTGGACTGGGTCGCTTGTTAAAAGAATATCGGACTTATACCATGTTATGATTTGTACTTTTTCTTCAATTGTATGCATCATTTTGAAAGATGGCAGTTTGATGACTCTGACAACTTCATATGTTCAGTTTTAAAAATACGCGATAAAAAAAGCCTCTAGGCATATTTACACATGTATATTTATAAAATTTATAGCAATAACAATATATTTCAATATTAAACCAATCAAATAAATTAAAATAGAAATTCTAACAGTTTGTAGTGCCTTTTAAAAATAAAATATATTAAATTGGATTAGCGATATTGCAAAACCAAAATAATTTATTATATTAACTTTATTTTATTTGATATGTAACAGCGATTTATAAATAAATTTTATATTGCTTTTCAACAAATTCAATAATGTATTATTTAATCGTTGAAAATTAAACGTTTAGTAAATAAAATTGAAAACACAGTTTTTACCATTTAATTCTAGAAAAAAATGTTAAAATAGTAGGTTAAAAAAACATCACAGTTAAAAAAACATCCCAGTACAAAAAAGTAAAATATTTACAGTTTAAAATATATATTCACAGTAGAAAAAAGTTACATATTTGCACAATAAACAATTTTTTTCAATGTAAAAATTAACGTGTAAACGCAATTTTAAAAATTCACCTCTCATTAAATTAAGTAAATTCACAGTACACACAATAAAACGGTTAATTTTATGTTCGTTTTTTTTTACTATGCAAATAATCTTTTTCTACTGTAAATGTAAATTTTTACCTCTCGCTAAGAGAGGTATTGAATTCATGCTAAAAATCGCATAGACAGATTTTAGTAAATAAGCACGTTTTATGGTCCCTAGAATCCGATTATAACATTTTTACGATGATGTCCGTATGTGTGTGTGGATGTTGGATCCACGATTTCTCAAATACTATAAGACTTAAGACATTTTTAACTACGGATTCCTCAATCTAACAATAATGGGAAGAGTTAATTAAGTTTTGGTAACAATTGGACAACCGGAAGTAGTAGTTACAAGAAAAAAATCATTAAATATTATTTATCGAAAATTTATGTAAATACTTATATTAAAGAACGTTAAATTCTTTATTTAGTAAATATAAATTCATTATTATATCTTCTATAGATTTAGAGATAAAGAAATGCATATAAAATAATTTGATATAAAAAATCTCAGATCAAACTACTTCAAGGCAAGAAATTCAAATGTTTGTAATTGACACATAAATGTCACTGTCAAACATATTTGTATGCCACTGACAAAAATATTTGTACATCATTATGAAGATTATGAAAATAAAAAAAGTCAACAACGCAAAAGAATATACGTAAAAAAGAATATAAAAGGAATTTGCGAAAAAATGACGAATATAAAGAAAAAGAAAAGGAAAGTAGAAAAAGAAAATTTCAGGATATTGAATATAAAGAAAATGTATGTATTGTACATAATTTGTATTAAAATATCTTATAGATTTTGCAATTATTTTGTAGTGAGCCACGAAATGAATATATATATATATATATATATATATATATATATATATATATATATCTGGCGAGAGGTTATGTGCTGGCCACATCAGATTTTTATATTTTACTTTGCACTGCACCAACTAACAGTAATATGGGGAGTCCACTGGACGTTAAGATTTCCATGGGTTTTGTAGCGTCGACTGTACTTGCATTGTTTTGCCCATAACATATAATTTATTTTCTAAACATAATTCAAACATTTAGATTCAAAGAGATCTTAATATTTACTTTGTTTAAATACATGCTGAATTCCAATAACCATAAATCATTTAGAAAAGAAAAAATAGTTAAAATCAAATACTTTTGACTAGGATTAATAGTATAGAAATAAAATAAGCTATCCCATATTTATAAGACATTTTAAATACGAAGATGTATGGCTCGGCTTGTATTATAAATGTGTTCTAAATTTAAATGGCCAAACTGAACCCTTAAGTATATATGCACCCAGTTTCAGCGACCAATGATATTTAAAATTTTTATTATTTCCGTAATCACAAGTGTGAATTATTATTTATTTTTTTCGATAAGGCCATATAGGTACCTTGTTTTTAGCAGCATGATCCCTCAGCCCGGTATGTGCGCTTGTGTCAAAATTTAGTGCGTATTCTGGTGGATTAAACTATGAAGTAAACATCTTAAAATAAGAGAAGAAAGTTGATTTAAGCATATTATTAAATTTTAATAATTTAATGTATTAAATAAATGATCGATAACTTATAATAAAAATGTAATTTAACCTAATTTAAACCTCAACTAACCTAACCATAAATTAACCTAACCTGAACACAATATTCATATTTACTGATCATTTATTATACATACAAAGTACTGCTCATTAATCTAAGAAGTACTGATCAAATAAATATAAACTTTTATTAATTTAATACATTATTAAAATTAATTAAATATTTTACCTTACATTAAGGGAGACCAGTGTCAATTGTAACAGGTGTCAAATGTAACAAGGGTAGGTAACAGGGCCATCTTTTCGAAGTAGATTAAAACGCGGTTGCAGAGTGAAGCAAAAAGAATCATAGCTCTTTGGTATTTAGTGTAAGTATATACGCGCAAATATGGCATCTGTTTCTGACGAATGTTTGTAAATCGACAAAAAAGTAAATGCAGGTTATGACACACATTGTTTCTAAAACACTATAAGTGCTCTGCTCGAAAATATTTCAAGTTAAGGATCAGTTTGTGAGTTTTAATTTTTCATTAAAAACATTTCGAATTATTACCTAATAAATACAAAAAAGCAAATAATATCTTTATAAGTTAAGCGGTGTCAGTTTCAACACATGCCACGGTGTCGATTGTAACGTGTTTAATAATTAAGTACAGTATTGATCATGATAAAAATTACAAGAAAAAATCACTGCTATCGAAAACATTAAAAAAGAAGAGCAAAGAAACGAAAAACAGTTCCAAAAGTAACAGTTGCAGAGGAGATTGGTTGCAGTGGCGAAAATGTAAAATCTGGACATCGGGAAAGTTAACTTGTACAAAGAAAGACCTATTTTATGTTTACCTAAACTGCAATTCCATTAGCGACTAAACGCATTGGTCAAAATGGTCCATATCACCAGCAGAATATATATTTTGTTTGCTTTTAGTTGAGTCATCTGAATTTTGTATTTTCTGAGGTAATAAATAAATGTTTATTTTTTCAATAATTGCTTCTTTTATCTGTTATTTTATCTTATTACATCACTGTTAAAATTTGTTACAATTAACACTGGCCCTGTACTATTGACACCAGATAAGTGGCAATTGTAACATTTGTAATGTCTGACTATAAATCCTTATACTTTTATATTTGTCACATTTGCAAAAGTTTAAAATTCAAAATATTATTCACTAAGGTGGGTATGTTCTCATATAGGTAATTTCAAAATTTCGAATGTAACATTAACTCGTGAAAAATAAAAATTTAAATTTTGTAACAATTGACCCCGGTCTCTCCCCTACCTATAGTTATAACTCTCAAAATAATACACATACTATTAAAAACGAGCATTTCCGGGCATATGCTCATATAAATTTCTCACTTATTTTAAGGTGCTTAATTCATGGTTTAAGTTTGGCCATTTAAATTTAGAACATCTGTATGTTAGGTAAAATAAAAATTATTTCTAATAATGTTGCGTAGGTTGAAGAACTGAATATTTTAAACGTACGTATATACGTCATTTGCTATTAACGTTTAAAGTTCATTTTTAAGAAAAATTATTTCATCTTGCCCCTAAAAATTACATCTACTGTACCAGATTTATTTATAGCAACAATAAATTAATGTAGCTATTAATAAAAAAACTCAAGTTCATATATAAGCGCATTATTTCAGCACTGATATTTTCCTGAAGCTGAAAGATCAAGGACATGTAAACAATAAGCCATAAAATAATTGCTTGTTATTTTCTAGTGTCTTAGTCTTATTTTAATTTTAATAATTGGAAAATTCCTTTTTGGTTTGTTTCAAGCAAAGTATTACATACCGGGTGTCTACTCTATTTCCCGAACATAGTAAATTCAATGTTAAAATTTTGATTTGGAGACTTACATCAGCCAAATGCGCATGCACCGAAACTGTTTTCAAATCAATTTGTAAACCTGTTTTGAAAATTGTATGTAATCAGTTTCGTCAAAACTGGGGTCTCGTGGCCGCGTACCTGAGTGTCAGGTCGCGAATCTAGGAAACCGGATTCGATCTCGACCGACGCCAAATATTTCAAATTTTAAATAGCACAACATTGACCCATGTAGTGCACTCTCCACGCCAGCAATGAGTGCCCGTAAGGTGACGCCTGGTAAGCGCCTGCAAAGTGCAAATATTTCATCATTACCGATATCTGTGTACAAAGCAGATTGGCACACCCAGAAATGGGTAATAAGCCGTGATGATATATTTATTTATTTCAAAGCTGCATGTAAACGTAGTAATATACTTTGTTTATATGCAGTTTTCAAAACGTTTTTAGTTTTGAAAACGCCATGTATAGTGTCAAAACGGTTTTGAGTTCTCACAAACCAAAACTATTCATGGGTTTGACTTGAAAACTAGTTTTAAAACAACTCATGTAAACACTTAAAATTCAGTTTCAATATTGCGCATGCGTACATAGCACAACGTTTTTTTCGCATTGTGGAAAGGTGGATTTATGCAGCCTACTTTTTATTTTACCTTTTCTTTTTCTATTACTTTAAAAAAGTTAAATGTGTGTTAATATATGTACTGCTTTATGTGCACACTTTTAATTTTACTTTAAGATCTTAAGTTGACCAACATTCAACTTAAGACCGTTAAAGTAAAAGAATATCACAACTGCGTATGAGCTCCACTTCACAAACATCAGCGTGTTGTGTATTTGTTTTTGTGTGTAGATTTTAGGTTATGCAAACAAAAAATCAGTAAAGAACAAGATTGTATATTATAAGATTTAATTCAAAAATATCCCCACTTATATGATAAAACAGATATTTTATTCAAGGATAAAGTGACCAAAAAGAATGTTTGGAAAAGTATAGTGTCTGTATTAAATGAAACTGGTCAGTATATTTACTTACTATGTAATAATATTTTTGTATGCACAAATTATTATATTCTTGCCCATTTTAACAGGATATATTTATCTATTTACATTTGCGAATATATGCCAGGAAAATCACATTTGCGCATGTGTATTGAATGCTTTAAAGTAGCTGCATAAAGTACCAAACTTAAAGTAAAAGTAAAAGCGAAAAGAAAAAGAAAAAAGTAAAATAAAAAGTAGACTGCATAAATCCACCTTCACTTGGTGTTACTAACCTACAGATGTGTAGTTTTAGAGCGTGTTGGTACCAAGTAGAAAAAAAATTGGAATAATGGCAAAACGAAGTATTATGAGTGAATAAGATCTGTCGTTTTCAAATCAATCTGTAGACTTGTTTGTTGTTTTAATTTTGACTGAAAACTGAATCCATTTTTAAAACTGCATGTAAACGTAATAATATTATTCCGAAATTGAACCAAATATCATTATCACAAACCAAATTAAATCAAGAGGCATCAAGAAGTACTTCTCTCCAACTACAGTAAACTCAAAACCACCGCCGCCACAGACACTTCAAAATGCATATCAATAACAGAATGCACCCCAGTCAGTACACCTGGTCAGTGAGAGGGATGATGTACAAATATAGACAGTAGACCACTACACTTCATTATAAAACAAAAGGTAACAACCGAATACTAAAACTAATACCATACCACGCGCTCTCAAAGTTCTTGTCTACATCGACACGTTAAATGTAAAATCATTTATTGTTCCGAAGAAAGAATGTTCAACATAAAGGGGTATTCTACTATAATGGAATTCAACACAAAGAACAAATTAGTACTGTAGTGTACACAATAAACTAATAGAATAAAACAAAAAGAACGATTTTATTTAACATATTATTTTGTCCAATATAGTTTAGCGCATAAAATTTGTTACGTAAATTTCTTTTCTGACGTTTCTCATAAACTTTGTCTGCTCTACTAGCACTAAAGGTGCATTCACAAATGAAAATTAGGTTTAGATTTATGGTTTATACTTTAGATTTAAAGACTTTGGCCGCATATTATGTAATGACTCCATTCACACTTCAGAATTTAGGGTCTCTAAATCCAAATCATAAAGTTAAACATTGCAGGGTCTAAACTTAGGTTTATGATTTAGTTTGACGTCACAAACTTCACCAATCAGAACGAGTCTGAAATGATATAGATATATACACCCATCTTCATTTAGTATCCACTTGGTGGATTCGGCTTTTTAAACAAATGCAAGAAGAACATGGAGACTGTCATATCATAACTTCATTGCTGAAATATAACCAATAATGCCAAACGAATGACAGTTTCACGGCGCACAGGTGTCTTGTTGAGTACTGCTCTACCGATATTTTAATCTTGTTTTTGAAGCATTTACACAGATGTCTACATATCGAAACTAATTTTCAGGTAATTTAAACTTACATTTAGAATGACTTAAACCTAAACAACCACCATAAACCTAATTTACATTTGTGAATGCTTAAAGGTGCATTCACAAATGAAAATTAGGTTTAAATTTATGGTTTATACTTTAGATTTAAAGACTTTGGCCGCATATTATGTAATGACTCCATTCACACTTCAGAATTTAGGGTCTCTAAATCCAAATCATAAAGTTAAACATTGCAAGGTCCAAACTTTAGGTTTATGATTTAGTTCGACGTCACAAACTTCACCAATGAGAACGAGTCTGAAATGATATAGATATATACACCCATCTTTATTTAATATCCACTTGGTGGATTCAGCTTTTTAAACAAATGCGAAAAGAACATGGAGAATGTCATAACTTAATTGCTGAAATATAACCAATAATGCCAAGCGAATGACAGTTTCACGGTGCACAGGTGTCTTGTTGAGTACTGCTCTACCAATATTTTAATCTTGTTTTTGAAGCATTTACACAAATGTCTGTACATATCAAAACTAATTTTCAGGTAATTTAAACTTACATTTATGAATGACTTACTTAAACCTAAACAAAAACCATAAACCTAATTTTCATTTGCGAATGCACCTTTGTTAGCAAAATGCTAAACATGATTTTACGACGTGCTTTTGACATTTGCTAGATAGGCAATAAGGCCTATTCTATATCTCAGTGGTTAATTTTTAACCACTGGTTAAAATTTTTGACCAATCAAGAATATTGACATATGACAAAAAAAGGAATTTTAGTTGTAAAGTCAATATCTATTGGACAAAACTTTTAACCAGTGGTTAAAAATTAACCACCGAGTTACAGAATAGGGCTATATATATATATATATATATATATATATATATATATATATATATATATATATATATATATATATATATATATATATATTAAAAATGGATTTGAGAATAAAAATATTCATAATAGAGTTTTGTGAAAGTAACTCAACATTTCAAACCACCGATGCGGCGAAAAATAAAAAATTAAACATTTGCCAAAACAAAATAAAATTCTACCGAATATTCACAAATTAAGTAGTTTGGTTTACACTTAACGAAGTTTTTTTTAAGAAATAAAATTAATTATTACATATTATCATTCACGTATAAGATACGTCAAAGATAAATAAAAGAATAAACATACTAATAAAAACACAGAATTTCTACTAGTTTGTCAAATTGTTTATTATTTTGAATAATAAACATTAAAAAAAGATATACATGATGAGTATGGGAAGATGCCGCCCCCCTCCCCCAAACTTTTTTATTATAAGTAATAGAACAAATGATTCATATAAAAGTTTTATTATTTAAATTATACTATTTGATTGCAGTTGTAGATATTTTTTATAAAATTATGTTTGCAAGATACGACTATCAACTTTTATTTTTTAAATAGCAAACAATAATTATTTCACTAAAATATAAACCGCTGTTTTTTTGTCTTATTTCTCAGATTTTTCAAACTCATTTACTTGTTATTTTTCTCCAATTGTGTCAAATACATTAATAAAAAGTAATAGATCATTAAAAAGACAAAAAATGGCGGTTTATATTTTAGTAAAATAATTATATATATATATATATATATATATATATATATATATAAAATCCTGTTACTTAGGTCATTTTAAATGCGAGCTAGTATTCCAGCGGTATTGAGTACAATTCTAATATTCTCTAATGGAATACATAAGGATCAGTTTCCTTTCAAATCAAATATGGGGAAGAGTTTTCACAATAAACCACATCTACTAAATAATTTAAACGTCATCTTCATACAACAAATATTCGTCACTCCTTACATATTTGAAAATTAGAAACAATTTTCAAGTTTAACGCCGATTGCATTTGAACATTAAACAAAAATTCATAAGCATCTTATAAAGTAAAAAAGCACGGAGCAATCGATTTTTTTGTACTAATATCAATATCGCACATTAATTCTTTGCTTTTGTTCAAATATTCAACAAATGCGACATAAACATTCATAATTAAAATTTTCCTAGAAGGAATCTAAGTAGAATGCTTCTCGGAAACCTTACCTACCCGCTGAATTTCCAAGAAATCTGGATCTTCGCGATTATTAATCCAGATTTTCGAAGAACTAGATTGTTACTCTAAAATAGCAAGTAATTTAAACTCTAACAAAAACTGTTTCAATAAAGTCTTGAATTTCTTTGGCGCTGAAGTTGCATAATTGTTTTCTAAGTAAATATGTAATTAAAAAGTCAATAGCAGTCTGAGCATAATTTTAGTTTGTATTATAATAAATACCGGTTTTTTCTGTACATTGCATTTTTCAATCAAAATATATTTTTCGTTTACATATTAGTTTTTTTTTAACATTTATTAGAGTAGCACGTGGGTGAATCTATTAGCAGTTTTGACGGCCCAGATTAGAATCAGTCGTAAAACTTGAACAATGACTACGTTTATCTCGATGTTTAAAGCCGCTTGAATTTAGTAAATCCCTTTTCAATCTTTGAAATAAACGATCGAGATAAATATTTGAAGCCGCTTGAAAATGTCAAGTTAAGCCTATAAAATAACAGGCTTGGACTTACGAAGCGGCTTGACTTCTGTCGGAATAAACAGTGAAGCTTTAAATAATGGAACTACGCATGCGCACATCCACAATATGTTGGAGTGTTACTAAATTTATATCATTTGTTGGTTATTTGCATTTTACCTAAATTTATAAAAGTCGCGACATAAAACTTAGTAAAATTGGCGAAAAGCGAAATATTTGGAGCGATGAAGAAATAAATGTTTTTTTCATGTTTATGAAAGAGAAGACAAATAGCAATATGACAATTTTTAGATTTTGGGGTTATATATCCAGGATGAAATTAGATCATATACCTCTCCCTATCTGTCTGCATAGTCGAGTATTTAACTATCTTTTTTTAGTCGATACGAATTTAAAGAAGATTGAAAATAACTCAATCCTATTTTCAATCCGCTGAGATAAACCAATAGGATTTTTCAAATCATAATATACTTGAAGTCACTTGAATTATCGAGATATACGTAGTCATAGTTTCTAACAACTTTGAGAGCCTATGGTGTGACACAAATAAAAACAGATTGGCACAACCAAAAAAAATAAGCAGTAATGTTATACAAAAAAATTAATAGCGTATTCTTGAGATAATTTTGAGTAAAAAATATATGAATATAGGTCCTATTCCGATTTTATTAGCTGGATTGAAGCATCGAGATAATTGTAGGCAAAGTTTTATCGAATTAGGAATATTATCACTTCCACCTTTATACATATTTCATATGCTAATTGAAATCCATAGAAATAAGGACAATTTTTGAAAAAATAAAGATATTCACACCTACGCTACTAAGTTGTCAAATTTATTGCGTAAACCACTTTACAGCCTTCAAAAATCTAAAAACAAAACTTTAAATTATGATCTTTATAACAGGCTACCTGATAATTTAAAAACTTTAGATGTAGAGATATTTAAAATGATTCTTAAAACTTCCCTTTTAAAAACTGCTTTTATGCTATAGAAGAGTTGAATATCTTTATGACAACGTTTATCTCGACGTTTGAAGCCGCTTGAATTTAGTAAATCCCTTTTCAATCTTCGAAATTAACGATCGAGATTAATATTTGAAGCCACTTGAAAATGTCAAGTCAAGCCTATAAAGTAATAGGCTTGGACTTACGAAGCGACTTGACTTCTGTCGAAACAGTGAAGCTTCAAATAATGTAACTACGCATGCGCACATCCGGAATATGTTTCAGTGTTACTAAATTCATATCAGTTGTTGGTTGTTTGCATTTTACCTCATTTTATAAAAGTCGCGACATAAAACATAGTAAAATTGCCGAAAAGCGAAATACTTGGAATGATGAAGAAATAAATGTATTTTTAATGTTTTTGAAAGAGAAGACAAATAACAACATGACCATTTTTAGATTTTGGGGTTATGTATCTACGATGAAATTAGATCATATACCTCTCCCTGTCTGCCTGCATAATCAAGTATTTAACTATCTTTTTTTAGTCAATACGAATTTAAAGAGGATTGAAAATAACTCAATCCAATTTTCAATCCGCTGAGATAAACCAATAGGATTTTTCAAGTCATAATATATTTGAAGCCGCTTGAATTATCGAGATAAACGTAGTCAATGAAACATACTTGATATGTGTAGATTTTATTGGTATCTCTTATTTCATTGACGTACTATATAATATATTAAGTATTAAGAACGGTAAGGACAGTTTACCGATCGAAGACAATGTTTGAGAACTGAGCGAAGTGAAGGTTCCAATTTTGTCTGAGATCTGTAATTCCTTAACGTTCGTGATGCTTATACTATTTTTTGCACGATCGACGCAGAAAATTTAAAAATAAATAAGATTTGAAAATTATTTGACATATTAAAAAAAAATATTTATCATTTTTGGAGTAACTATTATGATTACCCCTTCACTTTAAAATTTATTTTACCAAAAACTAAATACATATTTCGAGAAATAAGTTCTCATCATCAGTAGTACAATAAGTGAAAGTTAAACAGAGTAGTCAAGATTACTCAACATGTCAACCATGCCAGAGGTCCTAACAACTCTGAAAAACCAGGGAGAGAACTGGGATTATATAGGGATGGGAGTCACAGGTGAATGATTACCTATAAACTAAGATAATTCTCGTCCAATAATAATGAGTCATTAAATTTTAAATCGTCCAACAAAATTTAACTTTGTAGTAAATTGAAAAGTTTTGAGTTTGGTATGGGACCGAGATCTGCGTATCTCTTATACTTCTCGAGATAGCAATAGTGTAGCACTTAAATGGAACACCCTGTATATCTAATCAGTTAGAATAAACTGGTTCGGATCTAATTAACAAAGAAAAAATAAAATAAAAAACAGACTTCTCTTTGCAACAGACACCTGTTCCCTTTAATTTACAGAGTCTGAGTTGCATCCATCTTTTTTAATCACTTACTATTATTTTAGAAAGCGTCTGCTTATTTTCAACGATCACTCTAATGTTTATATTTCCAGACACAGGTTGAATTTAGAGAACGTTAGCAATTTCGTATATTCCAGAGGAAATTTATGCACACTATTGTTTTTTTTATATATTGTAACATGGGACGCCCGCCGTCGCCGCCACTGTAAGCGAGTGTCTATTTATAGCGGTAACGTAATCGCGCTAGTAGCCGGCCGATGTAAACAGACTGGTCGCGACGTCTTTAATTACTTCCGGTCGCCTGAACCTTTTGTGTTCATTGTTATTACGTGTTCGAATATTCTAGACTGTTCTAGAAAATAATGGCAGCTGTATATAAGGGACGTAGCTATGCTCGAGAGTTAGTTCAGTGGAGTCCCTCATCACACATTAGTTGTGTGATCGGGGGTTGACTTACAGTTAGTTAGTTACATGGAGAGACATAGAGATGTTCATATAGAGTGTTAGTGAGTTTGAGAAGCACAGCAGTATCGTAGTGAGCGTATGCAATTGGTGTCGAGTAGGTACTCGGGAAGTTACTGGTATATTGGGATAGCTGTGGATGTAAATACTCGGTAGTGTTGACGAGTATTGGGAAGCTATAGTGTGCAAGAACAGTAACGGTGAGTGGGAAAGTTACTGGCATACCGGGATAGCTGTTAAAGAGAATACTCGGTAGTGTTGAAGAGTATTGGGAAGCTAGGTATATGGGGACAGTACCGGCAAGTGGAAGCTAATACTCGGCATTGGTGTTGAAGAATTATGGCATACGGACAATCGGTGATACTGAGGCTGCGGAAGTTATACAGAGAGTTACATAAATAGACAGATAGTGTTGTGAAAGAGGTGACTTCTGTCCGAGCAGTTGAATATACAGACGCTGTTGAGTCAGTTCAGTATATAGACGCTGTGGAGGTCGGTAGGCGGACAGTTGAACGTGATATAAGTGTATAGAGATATAAATATCGCGTAAACAGTCTACAAGAATCTGCAACAGACCGGCAGTCTAAGATTGGAACGCGTAGTGAAATAAATAATATCGTGGAAATAAATAGTAGTGTTAATTGGTTAAATAAATAGTGTTAGTGTTAGTGTTATCTAGTTAATTGTAGTTTTAGTCTTAATTAGTTTTTAATAATTGTTTAATATTAGTAATAGTAACTTTCTTTATAGTTTAATAAACACTTAATTTTTATTAGTAATAATTGTCTAATATTTACACTTCACCCAGATAAATAAAAACGTTACAATATTTCACATTTTCACGTTTAATTTAATCAGGACTGGTTATATTTTCTCCAATAAAAAAAGCACATAAAAAACCCATAAAATACTTAACCGGCCTTTTTTAACTAATTTAAAAAACAATTAATGCAATCATAATTTATTAAATACGAACTAGCAAAAAAAATACAAATAAAACCCACTGTCTAGCCCTGAATTTAACCAATTAATTTCACTAAATACAACATAGAGATTCATCGAGGCAGATTAATGTTGTAATAATAATATGTAATTATAAATTGTTTGAAAGATAATCAATATTTTTGTCTTTGAGACCTGAATTATAAATTTGAATTGATCTCATGCTGCTATATGTAAACAGTAAACCGAGTTGCCAGTTGCAGCATCAAAAATGTTAATTGAATATACGATAAGTTATACCTTGCTTTATACAAACATTGTCGAAATCTCATTTTAGGTAACAAATGTTTAAATATAACAAACTGCGCAGTATTAACAGCATTTCCAAAAAATGATAACAGGTTTTTAAAATTTTGCTAGTAAAAATAAAAATAACTAAAACAAGTTAAACTAACTTCAAAGATAATTAAACGATTGCAGGATCAAATATCGTTTTCCAATTCTAATATTATTTTTTTCATTTTTATTATTCATTTCGTAAATTTATTTTCTTCTCAAAACATTTTAAATACATTTGAATTAATAATAATAATAAGTTTATTAGATTCTGTAGACACAATAATATTTGTAATGCCTGACTAAAAATCCTTATAATTTTATATTTGTCACATTTTCAAAAGTTTAAAATTCAAAATATTATTCACTAAGGTGGGTAGGTTCTCATATAGGTAATTTAAAAATTTCGAAATGTAACGTTAACTCGTGCAAAATAAAAATTTAAATTTTGTAACAATTGACACCGGTCTCCCCTATATTTACCCGGGCCGGTGTTGGACCTCTTATCCGACCCTGTATATTGATCAAGTCAGACACTTACTCGTATTTTAAAATTCGCAAAATTAAAAGTTTGGTTCTTATAGTTTATATTTTTAGTGCCACTGATTGTCACGATTTTTAAATTTTTTAATAGCAATAATTTATTTGTTATTTTACATTAGTTATTTAAGTGAATAAATAATTCATTATTATTTTTATTTAAATTTCGTGTCGACCAGTGAAAGCACATTTCGACTAACAGACAGGTTCTAGCTAATATTAAGTTCTGTGTTTGTTGTTCATTATTCCTGTATTGTCAGTGTATATGTATCATACAAATGAAAATGTGTTCTACGGATAGTAAGTGCAATTCTCGTGAAAAACTTTTGTTGGGGAGTTAAAATAGTGTCTATTTGTTTCTTTTAGTGTCAAACTAACTTTCGTAATATGAATTTTTAATGTGCGATAGTTTTCAGTAGACTAAATAGTGACATAACTGAAATTTGTTCCAGTAAACGTTCTTGTTAGCAGTAGTAGCTGATTTCCTGAGACGCTGAGGTGTACGAGGTTGGTCCAAGATTTATCTTATTTTATTTTATAATTCTTCTACTGCTTAATTTATTTATTTATTTATTTATAAGGAAGTACCCGACAGGAACAAAGTTCCCAATTAAAGGATACTACAAAATAATACATTTACATATTATAAGTACAATAAATTGTGCAAAGAAAAATTACTATAAGCAGGTTATAAATTAATACAGTCAGAAATATGTCATCAATTTCTTCTTAAATAATAAACAATCAAAAAAAAGTCAATATCATCACAATTAGTGTATAAAACATTAAATGCAGAACATGAACGCCTTAACGGACTTTTTAATTCGTAGTTTGTCCTAGCTGTTGTAATGGAAAACAATATTTTTTGGCGAGGATGGTTTGTTCTGGGTACATGAAAATTTAACAATGCAAGTAGATTGGAATCCATAATAACATTATTAATTAATTTGTAAATAAACAATAGAGATTGCACAGTGCGTCGATTCTCAAGAGATAGCATATTAAGACTTATCAATGCAGTGAAAATCATTTTGAGAACCAAAATGACCCTTATACCAACAATATCTTGCAAATTTTCGCTGAATAATTTCAATAGCTCTTATCGAATTTTGATACAATGGATTCCAAATCAGGAAACAATATTCTAATTTGGCACGAACAAAACAATTGAAAAGGGATTTAAGAGTGGTAATGCTATGAAAATCTCATGAATTTCTCACAATAAATCCAAGATTTCTGTAACTACAAGTGACTAAGTTGTTAACGTGTAAACAAAAATCAAACTTAGGATTAAATAATACTCCCAAATCCCTTTTAGTGCTAACTCTACACAAATTGATATGGTTCATTCTATACTCATATAAAATATAATTATTTTGTTTCGTTGAAAACGACATGACCTCACATTTCATTACATTAAACGGCAGTTCAGAATCAAATGACCAAGCCATAATATTATCAATGTCACATTGTAATTCAAGGCAATCATTGACAGTGTTAACAATTTTGTAAATTTTCATATCATCAGCATAAAGAAGGCATTTTGAGTTTTTAATTCGGCCTACTATGTCGTCTATAAATAGGTTAAATAACAAAGAGCCAAGATTAGATCCTTGAAGAACTCCCGATGTAGCAATAAGCGGCTGTGAAGTGAATCCATTGTAAAAAACGTGTAAATTACGATTAATCAAGTAAGATGAAAGTAGTGAAGCTAAGTTTAAGGAAAAATTAAAATGATTTACTAGTTTCTGAATGAGAATTTGATGGTCAACTTTATCAAACGCCTTAGCAAAATCTGTGTAGATTTAATATTAGTTAATTTGTCAATATTAACGGATTGTCTCACCAAGAATAGATAATAATTAGAAACTATTTCAACAACGTTTAAATGTAGTTATTGGTACAGAAATTGATGCCACAATTTGACATACCCGGTGGGCCGAACCTTAAAATCGGGCCGGCCCGAATATTATTATTTTTACTGCATCTTTTAAATAGATAATAAAAGGAGAAATAATAATTTTTAAATCTTTTTAAAACAATTTAAAATTATTATTTTTCAAATTGGGATTCATTTTGATTTAGGCCGATATGCCACAATTACCCGGACCGGCGTTAGATTTCGTATCTGACCCTGATAATCTCAATAGTTTAGTTATTTGCATTTTGCTAAAAGAGTCGCATTTATCAAAACTCAATTTATCTTGCCTTGAAGTTCATGAGAAAGAAAAATGCTCATAGCGAAGAAATATTAAATCTATTTTTAGTTTCGCATTTTTCTTTCAATTTTCTAAGTAAACTAAATTAACATATATTTTAAACAAGTTAAAAAGAATGGGGTCTCGTGGCCGCGTGCCTGAGTGTCTGGTCGCGAATCTGGGGAACCGGGTTCGATCCCGACCGACGCCAAATATTTCGAATTTTAAATGGCACAAAATTGACCCCTGTGGTGCACTCTTTACGCCAGCAATTAGTGCCCGTGAGATGACGCCTGGTAAACGCCCGCACGGTACAAATATGTCATCATCATTATCGATATCTGCATACAAAGCAGATTGGCATATCCAGCAATGGGTAATATGCCGTGATGATATATTTATTTATATTTATTTTAAAAAGAATGTAACAACACTTTTGTAACTCTTCTCATTCCCTTTAAATTTTTTGAATAACATTTTAAAGTGAGAAAATAGATAACTGACAGTTAATCGACGCATATTTCTAAATCTATTTTTACAAGTCTTTAAATTAAATATAGTTGTCACTAAAACCGTAAATTTTGAAAAAAATATTTCCCATAAAAACTGAAATAGCTATGATACCGTCTTCCCTTAAATAAAAAAGAATTATCAATTTGTAAAATATTTCATTGTCTACGCAAATGTTCATAGGGTTGTCAATTTGTACATTATTTAATCAAAAGTTTCTATATAAAACTGCTACTCTCAATACAATAGACGAAGAAAACTGTTTTTTTTTTATAATTATAATAGAGAATATATATATATATATATATATATATATATATATATATATATATATATATATATATATATATATATATATATATATATTAATTTGTTCATTTTAAATTAAATTTGATAAAGTAACAATAATTACAAACTGTAATTGCATATCTGCATTAAGTTTAGTAATTCTGCGGAATAAACAGAAACACGTGCAAGTATCTTAGCGAGTGCAACAATATCATAATGAAGAATAACAATTTAATCTGGAGACCCGTGTTCGATCCCGAACGACGCCAAAATTATTTCGAATTTTAAATGGCACAAAAATGACCCTGTGATGCACTCTCCACGCCATCAATGAGTGCCCGGCATTACAAAAGCTATCATAATATTACATTGACCCATTCGGAAAATTTTAGCGCGTGCATATGCCAACAAATCTATTTGTAACGTAGAAAGTTTTATATTGAAAATGATCAAAACTTTTTTCATATGTGTCAAAAATGACTCCACTTAAGATTAAGATTCGCCTTTTTAAAAATGCAGAGAACGTAAAAAAAATTCGAAAGTGTCATCAGGCAGATACATATTGATATTATTAAAAATTCTGGGGTCGTGTGTCGTGTGGATGGGCGGCCCAGGTTCAATTCCTTTTGAAGTCAAACTTAAAATTTAAAAATTATTTCCAATTTTCAAATAGCACAAAAGTTATCCCTGTGGTACACTCTTCACAACAGGTTTTGAGACCCCGTAAGATGCTAATTGCTACATTCAGAAAAAATTATGAATAATTAACCTGAAACTATAATATCGGGCAGGCTGTGAAAACAGTTGAGATAACATTGAGAAATATTTAAGATAATTGTTTAAATAGTAAGTTATTTTTCTAAAATTCTATATTTTGTTTAAAAAAATTAACAATTTGTTATCACAGCCTACCTGATATGGCTTAATCATAATTTTCTTCTTTTTTGTAATTTGTCTTGAATAAAAATTCACTTCAAACATATCGTTGAATTCGTAGTTTTATGCAGATTCCAAATATATACCATGTGTCTGTCTTAAAGGTGTACATAGAAGATTAACATGGGAAATCAGTTTTTTGCAATGTCCTGCTCGCCTAATTTTTTTAAGCAAAAACGCGTCAAATAAAAGTTTTAGGGCATAAAATTCTGCATCTAAACCAATAAACAGAATTATCTTTACATGCTTTGTAACGACAGAAATTAAATATGAAAATTTCGAAAATTACGTTGAAATTATCGACAGCCATGGAATTGAACAAAAAATAAATAAATGCTTGACGTTTTATCTGTCACAGCGTAAGTTAACTTATTTGACGTTTCTGACAATTTGATAAAACGTCAAGCATTTATTTATATTTTGTTCAATTGCAAAAAACTGATTTCCCATGTTAATCTCCTATGTACACCTTTAAGACAGACACACGGTATAAAAATATATAGGATGTCCCATTTGAAATATGATAATTAATGTCACTTTCGGTTAAACCGGAAGCACTACCATCACATCAAATATTATGATTTGTGAGTTCCTAAGCCTAGTTTACAAAAATACCAAGACAAAAAATAATTATAAATAAAAAAAAACAGGTTTCAATGTATAGATTACTTGAATTAAATAGTTGTAAATATATTCAAATTTGAATTTCCAAACGTCACTGTCAACAATAGAAAATAAATTTATGTATAGTATGACTAGCGAATGAAAGTTGACGTTTAGATTATTTAATGGATGTGGTTTCTTTTGAAAATATTTCCTTATATTTGATTTGAAAGGAAACTGACCCTTATGTACTCCGTTACAGAAGATTAGCATTGTACTCAATACCAGGAGGCATTTAAAATGACCTTAACAACAGGATTTAGGGATGTATTTAAAAAAAATAATACCGCAAATTCTAGATCGTTCGTCTCGGGTGTAAACAACACCCGAGTCGAAATTACTGTTAGAGGAAATTAAAATATTTTGTTATAATCAACATAAACGAAAAATGTTTAAAATATTTTAAACGCACCTCTGTTTTGATATTCAGTTACCCTAGTCGGCCATCTATTTTCCGCCAGATATAGTAATATGTTTCTGTGCTTTTCTAGTCCAGTATTTAAATGGGTTCATGCAAAAATTTCATACCTGAATATTTCGTACAATTCTATTCTTCTCTAGGGTTTCAAAACAAACCACATCTATAAAATAATTTAAACGTCAACTTTCATTCGCTAGTCATACCTTATCAGTCTTACCAATTTCAAGTAATTTTTTTTATTGCGAAGAGAACCACCAGGGCCACTTTTTTGTTATTTGAAAATTGGAAATACTATGCAAATTTGACGTTGATCGGATTCGAACTCGGGACGACAGGGCCACAATCTATTACGTAACGCACGCAACCACACGAGAATTTTAAAAAAATGTAGTAAAATCGACAATGCAAATACGTCGTCATTACCGAAATTTGCGAACAAAAGCAGATTGGCACACCCAGAACGGGGTAATAAGCCGAGATGATACTTATGCACGGTTTCGTAAACGGGTGTTAAATTTACCAACATGTTAAATCTTATGTCAATTTAAAAGTAGCTTCGAGGTGCTTCTAAATTTTTAAGTCATTGCTAAATTTGACATTTGCTAAATTTGTTACAAATGTTATTACGAATATTTGGTTAGATAAAAGTTTTATAAGTTTATTTGTGTAATATTGATAATTTCATTGTGAATATACTAATTTCAATATTATGTTCGATGAAATTTATAGTACATATTCAACTGTAATTAAAATTTATAGAATAAACACTTAAAAACACTTATGTATACATATATATATATATGTGTGTGTGTGTGTGTGTGTGTGTGTGTGTGTGTGTGTGTGTGTGTGTGTGTGTGTGTGTGTGTGTGTGTTGTTGCGGAGAGCATAGCCACCTATGATATTTGTTTAAAAATTATTTCTAATATTTCTAAATTATCTCATTTTTCTCGAAATTTTTCAAATACATTAATAAAAAGTAATACATCGTTGAAAAGAGAAAAAAATTGCGGTTTCTATTTTATTAAAATAATTATAGGTTGCCATTTGAAAAATAAAAGTTGATAGTCGTATCTTGTAAACCTGACTTTATAAAAAATATCTACATCTGCCATCAAATAGTATATGTAAAATAATAAAACTTTTATATGAGCCATTTTTTTCTATTACTTATAATAAAAAAGTTAAGGGGGGGGGGGCGTCTTCCCAGACTCACCCTGTATAGCTAATTTAAGAATGTATCATTTTACAAAACATAATTTCGGAAACACTAGTCTGGCTTAACGATTATAGTACTACAAAGCGCAGACTAGACCAGACATAGTACACATCAAAAGCTATACGGCGTACAATTATGACATTAGCGTGTATGCCAAAACCATTATCAATTAACAACAATCAATTGTACATGGGCGTAAACAAAGCCATCCGGCTACTTAGCCGCCGTAAACAATTCGAATGCATATAATTGATACATTAATCAATATCAGTGACTATCATTTTTAATTTAGCTCTTTATTTCCCGGTTTTACAACATCTGTCTTTTATTCTTGCCATTTTTAATATAACAAAGAGAACATTAATTGTTTATAAAATCCAGCCAGTATTTATGAGAATATTAAACAAAAACCAGTAATTTTGATCATCAAATATACACCAATTGTTATATTTATACACATAATATTATTCATTAACATGACAGAAAGCAAATATGTATATAAATATTTGATCTATGTTGCAACAATAAAACAATTGAATGAAAAATCTATTTTGCAACTTAACGCACTTGCTATCTATTTCGACTGGTAAAAACAAATGCCAATATAATTCGCATAATCCAACTAGATATTGCGTTAATGTCAACGGCGAACATAGTTGCGTTCGATTTGACAAAAACTCACCTCAGTTGGTCTTAAAGTGAATTGAGATTTTCTGAAACTAAATACCCCTGTATCAAGTGAGTCAAATATGTCATCTTGTACCAGCTAAATAGGTAGTGCTACATAGGCAAGGGAGGAAGTGTATTACTTCACCTTGACGACAAAAATGCACGGTCAAATCAAACGACAAAAATGACTGTCAAAAAAGCTAAGATGTAAGTACCTATGGGCAGAAGTCGGCAAGAAACGATCTAGTTTACAGTATCAATCAAATTAAATAAAATATAAAATACAACAGAATACTAAATTGACGAACAGTAGGGATAGAGTAAAACATTATTTTTCATGTTTATTTACACTTTACTATACTTTCTGTTTCATATTTGGACAGGGCCGATCCTAACCTATCAGCCGCCTCTGTTCTCATATAAAAATTACGCCCCCCCCCCCATTTTTTTTTCAGGTATTTAAGCCATTTATATTGCAGAGAATAGGGAATACTTTTGACCTCTCTGATTGGCTGATATTGGAGACAACAGAGAAGTTTACTTAAAACTGGCGCTGATGCGAGTACCATCTGCTGAATGGCTTAAATGGGACAGAGCATAGTTCTAAACAATAGCACACAATGAATTAGAAACAAAATCATTTACCTAATACTGTGTTAAAAAACAAGTTTAGTGAATTAGGCGTAAAATTATCTACAAGTTCTATTTGAAACATTTTTTTCTACAATTAATTGGGAACTTTTACGTAAAGGTAAACTGATTTCCAATGTTAAACGCCTATGGCCCGATTTTTGATTAACATCTTGTACCTATGTATATCTGTATCAAGAGTGGGGTAATTTAATGAAAATATGTTCCTCTGATTATATTCCTTAGGGTTTTTTCTAAAGATTTTTGATTACAACAAAGAAAAGCTTGATTAAAACAAAGAAAATATGGTTACAATAATGTAAAAGTTTAATTAATAATTACGTAAAAGAAATTGATTATAATATTACTGTCACGGTATAATGTAAAAATTAATATTTTTTTTGCATTTACATTTTTCTTGGAGCGTTGTAAATCTAGGCGATCCAGAAAATTTTCTCATAGGAGCGCAAGGTTTCTAGTTACGCCACTGATTGACTTCAGTATACTCAGTCTTTTAATAAAATAAACTATATACCTACTAGGATAGATATTTTTATCAGTCAGCCAAACCAAGTATTTAAAAGAATAAAGCTTTATTAATATGTTTATTTCATAAATTGTTGATATTTCTAAAATTCTTGAATATTTTTTTTCTAAAAAAAGCTTTGCCACCCCTATGTTTGGCTGCCTTTGTTCTGGGAACAAAATGAACACCCGCTAGGATCAGGCCTGTATTTGAACTAAATATTTATAAGATTTCCAGAATACAATTTGAGTGACAAAAAGTAGTGGAAGGGTAATACATTATTTTTCATTTTTATGTACACTCACTTATATACTTTCTGTTTCATATTTGAACTGAATATTTAGAAGACCATATACTTTAATTTCCAGAATACAATTTGAGTGACAAAAAGTAGTGGAAGGGTAATACATTATTTTTCATCTTTATGTACACTCAATTATATACTTTCTGTTTCATATTTGAACTGAATATTTAGGAGACCATATACTTTAATTTCCACAATACAAATTTAAGTGACAAATAGTAGGGATAGAGTAATATATTATTTTTCATCTTTATTTACACTCATTTAAATACTTTCTGTTTTATATTTGAACTGAATATTTAGAAGACTATATACTTTAATTTTCAGAACACAATTTGAGTGACAAAAAGTAGTGGAAGAGTAATACATTATTTTTCATCTTTATGTACACTCAGTTATATACTTTCTGTGTCATATTTGAACTGAATATTTAGACCATATACTTTAATTTCCAGATTACAAATTTGAGTGACAAACAGTAGGGATAGAGTAATATATTATTTTTCATATTTATTTACACTCATTTAAATACTTTCTGTTTCATATTTGAACTGAATATTTAGAAGACCATATACTTTAATTTCCAGAATACAATTTGAAGGACAAAAAGTAGTGGAAGAGTAATACATTATTTTTTATCTTTATGTACACTCAGTTATATACTTTCTGTTTCATATTTGAACTGAATATTTAGGAGACCATATACTTTAATTTCCCGAATTCAAATTTGAGTGACAAATAGTAGGGATAGAGTAATATATTATTTTTCATGTTTATGTACACTCAGTTAAATATTTTCTGTTTCATATTTGCACTGAATATTTAGAAGACCATATACTTTAATTTCCAGAATACAATTTGAGTGACAAAAAGTAGTGGAAGGGTAATACATTATTTTTCATCTTTATATGCACTCAGTTACATACTTTCTGTTTCATATTTGAACTGAATATTTAGGAGACCATATACTTTAATTTCCAGAATACAAATTTGAGTGACAAACAGTAGGGGAAGAGTAATCTATATAAAACGTTTTAGTGTTTATTTTACATAAAAAATCTTAGATTGTTGACAAAATAATCAGCAAATATGTTACATTATTTTCTGCATTCATTTCTTGAAAACAGATTCCGGATATCAAAAAGACGAGAGCAGAAGACTTGAAAGTAGTAATAAATTGAAATAGGGCAAATGTGTGACGATGTGGCGCATATTGTTAAAACTAATAACGTTTTCTTAAACATTGATCCCTATCATACAGTTTTAAGGTCTAAATTTAATATAAATTACCAATGTTCCAATTTGATGCAATGGTTGAGGATTTTAAAAATTTTAAAATTTTCCAATTTAATCATAGAAAATGTGGAGTACATTAAAGATATTCTAACAATATTGGCATGGCTACGTTATATTTGATCGTACGATTAGATTCGCATTCTACGGTTTGAAGAATCCTTAGAGTTTCAATTGTGCAGTAATATTGTTTAATAATACTGATGCTGTCTCTAGAGAGTTCAATGAACTCAAAATATTTGTGTAATAATTCGCTTTATTCTTTTACCGTCCACTATCATTTTTTAAAAAAACAAACCCTTTTTCCTAAGCTTCTGGCGTCAAAACATGTGACGAAATTACCCAATAATATATATTTCACTTTAGCGTGGACCTTAAAAGGGGTCAAGTCGAATTTTATCCAGGCCGCCCCTTAAAGTGGTTCCAAATAAATAAATAAAAATTGTGCAGACAATGATTTCGCTTAATATTAATATTTGACTGTGCTTAAATACATTGGATTTTCCCCATTTAAATAACATTGGGTTTTGTCATATTTTGGAACTGCATTTTCGTCAAAGGCTATAAGAGGTTTAAAAAATCCACTCAATATTGGAATATATACTAGAGTGACTCGAGAATATGTGGACAAAATTTAAAGTCCCAATAAATATTCTTAAGACTATTGTATATAGCTTTTTCGGGTTTTTGTGCGATAGTTTAACCATCTATAATTATCTTAAGAATAACGATTGGGACTTCAAATTTTGTCCACATGTTCTCGGGTCATTCTAATATATATTCCAATATTGAGTGAATTTTTAAACCTCTTATTGGCTTGGAAAAAATTAAGTTCCAAAATGTTTCAAAACCCAATGTTATTTAAATGGAAAAAATCAATTTACATGTGTTTGGATACCAAATGATACAGAATTTTTTTTAACTTTCCATTGGTACCACTTTTAAAACATTTTCCGTATATAAATAAGTGAGTCATTAATTAATTTATTGATGAATTAACAAAATTAAAAAATCAATACTCCACAGTTTTTACAGAGATTGTAAATTGTACCATAACACTTTAAATTGGACTAGATTTACTGCCTTAAGGCATAAATTACCTAAACAAAAAATATTTAATTCGTACAAATGGGTCTAATGGAACAAGATGATCTCCTTGATCTATTAGGCCCGATCCATTCCTACGAATTAAACAAAATTTGACCTCTGTGGTGCACTCTCCACGCCAGCAATGAGTGCCCGTGAGATGACGCCTGGTAAGCGCCCGCACGGTGCAAATATTTCATCATTACCGATATGTGTACAAAGCAGATTGGCACACTCAGCAATGGGTAATAAGCCGTGATATATTCATTTTAAACATTTAGGAAGGAACACAAATAATTAATATTTTTTTCACTGTTTCCTGCCTGTTGCAACTTTTAATGTAGCTCGTTTCTTCGTCAGCATTTTCTTTATGATTCTCTTGACCCCCCTCGTTCTTTTTCTCTTATTTTGGCTGTCCAAACCTGCTTCGATGGTAGCTTGTCGCCCATACAAAATGTCCCCGCGAACTCAACTGTCTTTCTTTAATCAATTCTATTGTTGGTTTCATTACAAGTTCTTCTCTTTATGTCCCTGTTTTTTATGGCACAAGTGTCACGTTAGAATTATTGATAATTCGACACATGGTTAGAATTTTGTTTTATATGTTATGTTCCCTTCAACAATAATTCACTTTACCAATCCTTCCTTCCACTTCTTGAAAACTCTCAACCAAATGCTTTCAAAATAAGCATGGAATGCAACATCAGCAGACGAAAACCTTTTACTCCGTAAATTTTTTTAGATCGAAAAAATAGCTAAAGTCTAACATTACCAAATTAGGAGAGTATGGCAGGTGGTCTGTTACTTTTTTTATATTATTTCTTGCCAAAAAACTAAAGTGTTAAAGTTGCTCCTTTGAAATGTATTACGATGCTTTAATGTGCATTCACAAATGAAAATTAGGTTTATGGTTTTTGTTTAGATTGAAGTAAGTCATTCATAAATTTAAGTTTAATTTAACTCTAATTTAGTTTTTATTGTACTGACATCTATGCAAATGCTTCAAAAACAAGATTAAAATATCGGTAGAGCAATACTTAACAAGACACCTGTGCGCCGTGAAACTATCATTCGTTTGGCATTATTGGTTATATTTCAGTAATTAAGTTATGGCAGTCTCCATGTTCTTCTCGCATTTGTTTAAAAAGCCGAATCCACCAAGTGGATACTAAATGAAGATGGGTGTATATATCTATATCATTTCAGACTCGTTCTCATTGGTGAAGTTTGTGACGTCAAACTAAATCATAAACCTAAAGTTTGGACCTTGCAGTGTTTAGCTTTATGATTTGGATTTAGAGACCCTAAATTCTGAAGTGTGAATGGAGTCATAACATAATATGGGGCCAAAATCTTTAAATCTAATGTATAAACCATAAATCTAAACCTAATTTTTATTTGTTAATGCACTTTTAGCGCTAGCAGAGCAGACAAAGTTTATGAGAAACGTTAGAAAAGAAATCTACGTGCGCCGTGAAACTGTCATATGCTTGGCATTATTGGTTATATTTCAGCAATTAAGTTTTGCCAGTCTCCTTGTTCTTCTCGCATTTGATTTTAAGGCCGAATCTATCAATTGAATACTAAATAAAGATGGATGTATATTTCTATATCGTTTTAGACTCATTCTTATTGGTGAAGTTTGTGACGTCAAACTAAATCATAAAGCTAAAGTTTGGACCTTACAATGTTTAGCTTTATGATTTGGATTTAGAGACACTAAATTCTGAAGTGTGAATGGAGTCATAACATAATATGCGGCCAAGGTCTTTAAATCTAAAGTATAAAACATAAATCTAAACCTAATTTTCATTTGTGAATGTACCTTTAGAATTTTAAAAATTGATTAATTAATTTAACTATCGCAACTTAATTTCAAATGACAAATAACTGTTTAAAATATGCAGATTGTATTTCCACGGCCTACCTATTTTTTTAATTCTCAATCATTCTAGCGTAACCCTCGTACATATTTTTAGCATCGTGATACCTTTAACTTTTTTTTAAAGTACTCCGGTTGTAATGTTTGTATTTTACTTTTTATTTTCCTTGAAATCCATGATTTACTAGGTACCGTTGGTGATATTTGCCAAATTGTGTATACAATAATTTTTGTTTTATGTGATATTTTTCAACATGTGAAATATTTTCGCTGTTTTGTTTATTCCATTGTTTATATATTTACCTTGAATTTAAATTAATAATAAATGGAGTCAAAGGTTAAATATAACTAAAACTATTGTAATTATCCCTTAACCTTAAAATTAATTTTAATAAAAACTAAATACGTATTTCGAGAACTAAGTTCTCATCATCATATTGGACGATTTAAAATTTAATGACTCATTATTATTGGACGAAATTTATCTTAGTTTATAGGTAATCATTCACCTGTGACTCCCGTCCCTATAATCCCAGTTCTCTCCCTTGTATTTCAGAGTTGTTAGGACCTCTGGCATGGTTGACATGTTGAGTAATCTTGACTACTCTGTTTAACTTTCCCTTGTTGTACTACTGATGATGAGAACTTAGTTCTCGAAATACGTATTTAGTTTTTATTAAAATTAATTTTAAGGTTAAGGGGTAATTATAATAATTCTAGTTACCTTGAATTTCTTTATTACTTATTTATTCAACTCAAAATAATAAGCGAGTTATGGTCCCCCAAAATTTGAAAAAATAGATGTCATATGTAATAATAATGATAAATAATAATAATAATAATAATAATAATAATAATAATAATAATAATAATAATAATAATAATAATAATAATAATACTTTATTGCATGATAATAATATTACATCGCAATCGTCAAAAGTTAAATAATTAAAAAATTACAATTACAAGTAATAATAAAATAAATAATATATCATCACGGCATATTATCCATTGTTGGGTGTGCCAATCTGTTTTGTACGCAGATACCAGGCGTCACCTCACGGGCACTCATTGCTGGCGTGGAGAGTGCACCACAAGGGCCAATATTGTGCCATTTAAAATTAGAAATATTTGACGTCGGTCGGGATCGAACCTGGTTCCCCAGATTGTTTATATACTATTGAATAACAAATTTCACGTACTTTTCAAATTTGAATAAATATACAAGGTGTTTCCTATAAAACAACCAGCGCTTTTTTTGGGTGAACTAACAACTTTAGAGAAAAATGTTTTATACCAAAAATGATCAAGAATAAGAGGATAATGTATCAATAGTATCAAACCGAATACTTAACCAGTGGTTCTCAAACGGTAGAACAAAATTATATTTTTTTAAATGGCACCCTATATAATTTTTTAGCCCTTTAAATAGAATATTATTTTCTGACTTCAACGATATAAATATAGCATAGGGTTGTATAACAATTATTTCGAGAAAAATGGTATTAAAAACTATAAATAATGTAATAAAAAATGAGTTTACTACTAGCGTAACTAGGCAACAGACCTGTGTATTGTATAGCCTATTGTAATATTATAACATTATTTTTAATACTATTTTTCTCGAAATAATTGTTATACAATCCTATACCATATTTATATCGTTGAAATCAGAAAAAAAATCTCTATCTAATGGACAAAAAAATTATATAAGATACCATTTAAAAAAATATAATTTTGTTCTGCCGTTTGAGAACCACTGGTCGAATTTTCGGTTTGTTATTATTAATAAATTAGCCCCTTATTCTTGATCATTTCTTGTATATAACATTTTTTTCTAAAGTCATTAGTTCGCCCAAAAAAGCGCTGGTTGTTTTAAAGGAAACATCCTGTATAAGGTGTTCCATTTGATAATATATAAATAAACTTTGTTTGAAACTTTTCCAGAATATTAAAAATAATCGAGTTGGAACAAACCAATGATACCCTGTATAAAAGTTTTCACAATGGAACAAATATTATGTCAAATTGTAGATGTTTTTGAATTAGCGATGTTCGACTGTATTAATAAAAAATAATCTGAAATTCGATGTTTTTTTAAAATTTGCAAAATATGAAACTTTTATTAACTTTAGCAATCTATGTATTTTATGTTGAGAAATTGGATCTTTTACAATCTACTCTACTGCGAAATTTTAATCTTAACTAATATGGATAGTGTTATGTAAAAGTTAGATTATCAAGTATGAAGTTCAATATTGCTCCAATAATTTCTGATTAGATGAACTTGAAAGCAAATATAGGATAATAAAACTTTTTCAAATGTCAACAACCAACACGTTATTTCACCTTTTACTGAATTACGTAGTTTACTTTACTTTGAATAAATCAGCAGTAGGTAACTATAACGTAAACGTATCTAGAGAAGCTCGTTTAAGTGTGTATAATGGAGTGCTAGTGCCTGCTTTGATGTATGGAAGCAAATGTTGGGCATGGACGGGAAAGCATAAAAAGAGAGTGACTGCCGTGGAAATGAGGTATTTACGTGGTGTATGTGGATATGTAAGACGGGATCGCGTGAAGAATAGTTTGGTATATGAAGAGTGTATGGTTAAGAATGTTGTTAAGAGAGTAGGAATGAGCCAGTTGAGATGGTTTGGTCATGTGAAAATAAACATTTCAAAATGTTTTTTTTTTGTTTACAAAATAAGTTAAATTAAGTAACAAACAAATGTATACTTTTTTGACATTAATTTAATTGTTTTACATTATTACGTTTTGTTTATTTTCACATAGCCACCTATAATATTTGTTTAAAAATTATTTCTAATATTTCTAAATTATCTCATTTTTCTCGAAATTTTTCAAATACATTAATAAAAAATAATACATCGTTGAAAAGAAAAAAAATGGCGGTTTCTATTTTATTAAAATAATTATAGGTTGCCATTTGAAAAATAAAAGTTGATAGTCGTATCTTGTAAACCTGACTTTATAAAAAATATCTACATCTGCCATCAAATAGTATATGTAAAATAATAAAACTTTCATATAAGTCATTTTTTTCTATTACTTATAATAAAAATGTTAAAGGGGGGGGGGTCTTCCCAGACTCACTCTGTATATCTTGGTGAAATTGATGGTGTTCGATTGTGTGGCCGTCCAGTGTGTAAGTGGATGTGATTGATAAGGTGCTAAAAGAGAGAAAGTTTCCGAGTGGGAAGAGAAGAAGAGCGTGTATAAATGCGATTATGAATGTGGCCGAGGCGAAAGAAGTGACAGAAATGTGTTGCGAAGGATGATTGTTTCGTAACTATTATTACCGGTTGCGGTATTTCGCTGCCAAAAATCGGTCACTTTAATATGTTAAGAGTGAGGAATATATGTTGTACCTATGATGTCAGGTTAGTAAGAATGAAAGAATGATGTTGAAAGAGAGACTGATTATTTTTTGGATGATGTTATTCTTTCGGGTTTGTGCTAACCCACTAAGTGGGAAATGCGTGATTTTATGTATGTATGTATGTAAATATATCTGATTCGGACTGAGAAGAAGAATTTTTGAAAATGCTATAGTCTGGATACCTAGACAGAGGCATTTTAGAAATCATACAAATCCGTTTGAAATTTATAATTTTCTTAATACGTTTCACTGAGCGGTTTTTATAAGAAAACAAAAGAATATATAGCTGATATCAGGTTAGTAAGAAAGTTGTTGAAAGAGAGAGTAATTATTTTTGTGGTTGATGTTAATATTATTTTTTCGGGTTTGTGCTAACCCACTAAGTGGGAATTGCGTAATTTTATGTATGTATGTATGTATGTATGTATGTATGTATGTATGTATGTATGTAGGTAACTATGATATCCAAAAGATAAGCCAATTATTGTAAGAATATTGTGTTGTCAACTGGCCAGTATAAACCCAAAATTCAACTCAATTGACAATATGTAGGAAATCAGTGACCAACATGTTAAACAACATAATATTACTGCGTGCAAACCAATATTGCCAGTAATTACTAGAACATGGACCTCATTTTAACCACAATATCGTTAGTGCTCTAATCAATTCACTGTCAAAAATATCAAAAGCTATTCTACATATTAATCACGACTGGAACAAATATTTAATGTGTTGTCTATTTACTTTTACAATTTACGTTTCTGTGGCCCTAATTGTCGTTTGGCATATACTACTTATATTTTATGTTTTACATGGTGTTTTAAAATAATTGCATACCATTTTTACCATTATTAAATTAAGTTTACTAAGTCACTAAAGGTATAAAATAAAAAATGCACAATTCTATACTCTAAAATTTTATATTAACTATTAATTATCGAGAAAACTATTTCCAATAAAAAAGATATTTTTTTGTTTATCCAGGGGCATACGAAAATATTTTTTATTAAGCTTAATATGTAAGACCTAAGAAATAAGACTTATTGTAACGTTAGAGCCCCGCTGCTACGCTGAACAAGCGTATAAGTATAGCGATGACGCAATCGCGCTAGCAGCCGGGCTACGTAAACAAAAAACCCGCGACATGTTTAATTACTTCCGGTCGCTTGAACCTTTTGTGTTCATTGTTATATGCGGTCGAACATTCTAGAGCTCTCTGGAAGTTAATGGCAGCTGTATAAAAGGGACGCAGCTATTCTCGGGAGTTAGTTAGTTACATGGAGAGACATATAAAGACATGACCTACATTTCGATACGCAATTTTTTGTTTTAGACGGTTGGTACTAGATGACGTTTCTTTAACCCATTTTTACCTTATTTATTTTTAGTTAATTGACAATTCATTTTAATAATATAATGTCGAAATTATTATTTTTTTTATTTAGGAACAATTTTAAGGAATGTTTAATAATTAATGTATCCGTTGGAATATTTTGATGAAAATTGGTATACTTATGTTTTTTGGTACGAGAAATTTACTGGTGAGGTCGTTGAAGGTGTACCGCACACCCATTTTTGGGTATGATGATGGTGTGGTTTAAAAAACGTGGAAATTTTTCAAAAATTAAAAATTCTGAAAATTTGTATTTAAGTAGTTTGATGGATGTAGATTTAAGATTTTAAAACCACAGGTCGATATCTCTTTTCGTGTCCGAGATATTCGGCCTCAAACCTTTGTTCAAAAATTGCCCATTTTTGGGTCGTATCCCAAAAATGGTCAATTATACACCGCTGGCGATATCACCAATAGATTCTACGAGCAAAATTACATAAGCATACCAATTTTCATAATTTTTGAACAACTATTACAATCTCCAGAAGGAAAAGTCTGAAAATGACCAAAAATCGCAAAAAATCTAAGGTGTACCCCTTGCGATTTTTTCAGTTTTTGACAATTTTAAGGAATGTTTACTAATTAATGTATCCGTTGGAATATTTTGATGAAAATTGGTATACTTATGTTTTTTGGTACGAGAAATTTACTGGTGAGGTCGTTGAAGGTGTACCGCACACCCATTTTTGGGTATGAGGATGGTGTGGTTTAAAAAAGGGTGGAAATTTTTCAAAAATTAAAAATTCTGAAAATTTGTATTTAAGTAGTTTGATGGGTGTAGATTTAAGATTTTAAAACCACAGGTCGATATCTAGTTTCGTGTCCGAGATATTCGGCCTCAAAACTTTGTTCAAAAATGCCCATTTTTGGGTCATATCCCAAAAATGGTCAATTATACACCGCTGGCGATATCACCATTAGATTCTACGAGCAAAATTACTTAAGCATACCAATTTTCATAATTTTTGAACAACTATTACAATCTCCAGAAGGAAAAGTCTGAAAATGACCAAAAATCGCAAAAAATCTAAGGTGTACCCCTTGCGATTTTTTCAGTTTTTGACAATTTTAAGGAATGTTTACTAATTAATGTATCCGTTGGAATATTTTGATGAAAATTGGTATACTTATGTTTTTTGGTACGAGAAATTTACTGGTGAGGTCGTTGAAGGTGTACCGCACACCCATTTTTGGGTATGTGGATGGTGTGGTTTAAAAAAGGGTGGAAATTTTTCAAAAATTAAAAATTCTGAAAATTTGTATTTAAGTAGTTTGATGTGTGTAGATTTAAGATTTTAAAACCACAGGTCGATATCTATTTTCGTGTCCGAGATATTCGGCTTCAAAACTTTGCTCAAAAATGCCCATTTTTGGGTCATATCCCAAAAATGGTCAATTATACACCGCTGGCGATATCACCATTAGATTCTACGAGCAAAATTACATAAGCATACCAATTTTCATAAATTTTGAACAACTATTACAATCTCCAGAAGGAAAAGTCTGAAAATGACCAAAAATCGCAAAAAATCTAAGGTGTACCCCTTGCGATTTTTTCAGTTTTTGACAATTTTAAGGAATGTTTACTAATTAATGTATCCGTTGGAATATTTTGATGAAAATTGGTATACTTATGTTTTTTGGTACGAGAAATTTACTGGTGAGGTCGTTGAAGGTGTACCGCACACCCATTTTTGGGTATGTGGATGGTGTGGTTTAAAAAAGGGTGGAAATTTTTCAAAAATTAAAAATTCTGAAAATTTGTATTTAAGTAGTTTGATGTGTGTAGATTTAAGATTTTAAAACCACAGGTCGATATCTATTTTCGTGTCCGAGATATTCGGCTTCAAAACTTTGCTCAAAAATGCCCATTTTTGGGTCATATCCCAAAAATGGTCAATTATACACCGCTGGCGATATCACCATTAGATTCTACGAGCAAAATTACATAAGCATACCAATTTTCATAATTTTTGAACAACTATTACAATCTCCAGAAGGAAAAGTCTGAAAATGACCAAAAATCGCAAAAAATCTAAGGTGTACCCCTTGCGATTTTTTCAGTTTTTGACAATTTTAAGGAATGTTTAATAATTAATGTATCCGTTGGAATATTTTGATGAAAATTGGTATACTTATGTTTTTTGGTACGAGAAATTTACTGGTGAGGTCGTTGAAGGTGTACCGCACACCCATTTTTGGGTATGTGGATGGTGTGGTTTAAAAAAGGGAGGAAATTTTTCAAAAATTAAAAATTCGGAAAATTTGTATTTAAGTAGTTTGATGTGTGTAGATTTAAGATTTTAAAACCACAGGTCGATATCTATTTTCGTGTCCGAGATATTCGGCCTCAAAACTTTGCTCAAAAATGCCCATTTTTGGGTCATATCCCAAAAATGGTCAATTATACACCGCTGGCGATATCACCATTAGATTCTACGAGCAAAATTACATAAGCATACCAATTTTCATAAATTTTGAACAACTATTACAATCTCCAGAAGGAAAAGTCTGAAAATGACCAAAAATCGCAAAAAATCTAAGGTGTACCCCTTGCGATTTTTTCAGTTTTTGACAATTTTAAGGAATGTTTAATAATTAATGTATCCGTTGGAATATTTTGATGAAAATTGGTATACTTATGTTTTTTGGTACGAGAAATTTACTGGTGAAGTCGTTGAATGTGTACCGCACACCCATTTTTGGGTATGAGGATGGTGTGGTTTAAAAAAGGATGGAAATTTTTAAAAAAATCAAATTTCTGAAAATTTGTATTTAAGTAGTTTGAAGAGTGTAGATTTAAGATTTTAAAACCACAGGTCGATATCTCTTTTCGTGTCCGAGATATTATTTTATTATTTTTTTTTTTTTATTTAGGGAAGATTATTTACATGAAAATGTACAAATGGTTGCATATATAATCACAAATTGAGTAAGTAAATGTTATTGTAGAAGGCGCAAAATATAAAAAATAGTATAAAGAACTCATTTTATAAGACTTTCTTTCGCACTTGTCAATTAGAAAACTCGCTGACGCTCGTTTTCTAAATTTTGACGCGTGCAAAAAAAACATGTCTTATAAAACACGTTTTTTAATATACTATTGTACTATATACTTTTTTATTGAAACAACTAATAATAGATCTACTTTTAACAAATCAGTGAATCAGGTTTACTCGGTTGCCAAGGGCGTAAAAATATAAAGTACCTATCCAGATTTTGTTTAACACCTTTGGGATCTTGAAACATGTAAGAGTTACGACTTCGATTGTCTGAAAAATATGGTGCACATTCTATATATTATCCTTTGTTTTCCGAAATTTTATTATAGACGTCGCTCTATGCTACTGGATAATGGATTTTAGTCGTCATTCTCTTTTTCACATTACTTCAAAACTATCGTAAAAAATATATCAAAAATAAATATTTTTTTGGCTCAGAAGCATAGGAAAATAATTTTTCTGCATTTTAATTAATGTAAAAATTATTTGTATTTTAAATTTGTAGAGAATTTTAGTTTCAAAAAAAATCACATTTTTTATATTATATTTGTGATTTCGGCATAAATATGTCTTGTCCTGAAGGCGCATTCACAAATGAAAATTAGGTTTGAGGTTTTTGTGTAGGTTTAAGTAAGTCATTCATAAATGTAAGTTTAAATTACCTGAAAATTAGTTTTGATATGTACAGACATCTGTGTAAATGCTTCAAAAACAAGATTAAAATATCGGTATAGCCGTACTCACTCGCTTGGCATTATTGGTTATATTTCAGCAATTAAGTTATGACAGTCTCCATGTTCTTCTCACATTTGTTTAAAAAGCCGAATCCATCAAGTGCATACTAAATAAAGATGGGTGTATATATCTATATCATTTCAGATTCGGCTTTTTAAACAAATGCGAGAAGAACATGGAGACTGTCATAACTTAATTGCTGAAATATAACCAATAATGCCAAGCGAATGACAGTTCTACGGTGCACAGGTGTCTTGTTAAGTACTGCTCTACCGATATTTTAATCTTGTTTTTAGATGCATTTACACAGATGTCTATACATATCAAAACTAATTTTCAGATAATTTAAACTTACATTTATGAATGACTTACGTAAACCTAAACAAAAACCATAAACCTAATTTTTATTTGTGAATTCACCTTAAATGCTTCAAAAACAAGATTAAAATATCAGTAGAGCAGTACTCAACAAGACACCTGTGCGCCGTGAAACTGTTATTATTGGTTATATTTCAGAAATTAAGTTATGACAGTTTCCATGTTCTTCTCGCATTTGTTTAAAAACCTGAATCCACCGAGTGGATTCTAAATAAAGATGGGTGTACATATCTATTTTATTACAGACTCATTCTCATTGGTGAAGTTTGTGACTAAATTATAAACCTAAAATTTGGACCTTGCAGTGTTTAGCTTTAGCTTTGGATTTAGAGACCCTAAATTCTGAAGTGTGAATGAAGTCATTACATAATGTGCGGCCAAAGTTTTTAAATCTAAAGTATAAACCATAAATCTAAACCTAATTTTCATTTGTGAATGCACTTTGAGTTTTATAAATACAATAATAAACGGAGGAAGTATTCTAGTCGCGTGAGTGCATTAAGTGGTCAGTTGTCGTTCGTACGATCCAGGTTCAAATCCGACCTACGTAGTTGAAAATTATTTTCAAATAGCACAAATGTGATTCGAGCAATATATAGTGTGTCTACACCAAATTTCCCTACTTTTGAAGCCTTTTTAATGATAAATAATGCATTTCTTTTTTTTTCAGGCGTGACTCGTCCGTTGGCAAAATGGGTAAGTTCTGCTTGCACACAATTTAAATTAAATAGATGTATAGTCAACCAGAAAACTTCGACTACAATTTCTTTGGCTTGTAAATTAGTCTCTTTCCCCTTTATACCAATTTTAGATGTTGATAGAGTGTTAATGAATAGTAATTATAAATATTCGGTTAAACGTTAATGTACGTAACCCCCTACTTTTACATTTCGACCCGTCCAAGTACGAGTTTTAGGTTCTGCGCATACATTATGAGTGAATAAGATATATCGTTTTCAAATCAATCTGTGGACTTGTTTTGAAAATTACATGTAAACAGTTTTCAGTCAAAATTACGAGAAACTGTTTACATGTAATTTTCAAAACAGGTTTACAGATTGATTTGAAAACAGTTTCGGCGCATGCGCATTTGGCCGATGTAAGTGACAAATCCTCTTCACTCCAAATTCTTCGTTTTACTATTATACCAATTATTTTTTCTTCTTTGTACCACTACGCACTAAAACTATACAACTGTTAGTTTATTTGTAGGTTAGTAACACCAAGTAACACAAAGCGACAGAAACGTTATGCTATGTACGCATGCGCAATATCGAAACTGGATTTTAAGTGTTTAAATACTAGTTTTTAAGTCAAAGCCATGAATTTTAGTTTTGATTTGAGATAACTCAAAACCGTTTTGATACTCTATACGAGTACATGGCGTTTTCAAAACTAAAAACGTTATGAAAACGGTTTGAAAACTGCATGTAAACTCAAAATATGATACGTTTTGAAATGTGATAAAAAATCCAAATATTTTCAAACTTTAAATCCAAAAGGATTTTTCTTTAATTGGTAACATTAGTTAGTTATTTTGTTATTCTAAAATTAGACATTTTGGAAATCCTAGCCCATTAATTAAGCTCTCTTTCCTAAACAAGTAAAGCTATACCTATGTATTGTATTTGTTTCTAAACACACTTCGTAATTAGGCATGGTCATCAATATGTACTTTCAAAAGCGACTTTGTTTTCTAACAATACAATGCAGTAGCTTTGATTACCGAATTTGATAGTAATTATTCTACAAACCATGTATTAGAATTACTCTGAAACCTAGAATTAATTTTTACATAGCAATAATAGCTTTTTAGAATTTTTCTGAAAAACCAAAAGATACATTCAATTTATTACTTCAATTAGTAAGTAGTAAAAAGTGAAATGACTAACGGTAAAATTCATCATTCCTTAATCATGAGTTGATTAAAAGATCAACGTTGATTCTGAAACAAATCCAATTCGCCATTAAAAATCAAGCTAATCTACTAATCAGTATCAATGATCAAAGGATTCGTCATAATTAATGAATCAAGAACTGATCACATCTTTGTATCCTAATTTTGACATTTATACCTACCTACATATGTCAGGGTTCTGTTTGTTGTACTCTTTTGTAACTTTGCCTCATGCTTCTTCTTTATCTTTATTTAAAACCGCATTGGTTTTGTTATTTTCAAATTACATTTTCATTATATCTAAAACTCTCCTTTATTGGAACAAGTGTAATTTCTTCCTATATCAAAATATATATATATATATATATATATATATATATATATATATATATATATATATATATATATATATATATATATATACAGGCTGTCTCACAACTCGCGCCCCAGACGAAACTGACACTTGTCGACGACAATAGGTTGCCAACAAATAGAAGAAAATAATTTGCGGCTGCTTGCATAACAGAGTTACAAGACTTTTTAATCCACCAATCCCGGAAGGATATCTTGAGGTGTGATGATATTATTACAAAATAAAACTGGTTGCTAGGTTTTAAAAATACTACTAGTGAATTACAAAATTTGTTTGATTTACTGCAATTTTGACACTTTAGAGTTGACTTTTCACTGTCAACAAATTTAGTTTAGCGAAAGTGTCATCCGGGATCATCATTTATATCGTACAGTGCAACGTATTGTAGCAGCTGTGTAAAATGTGTTAAACGAAAATATTATTGTCATTTAAATTATTTGAGATTAAAACAACAAATGGTGGTTCTAAATTTAATTTGACACTGACACTTTTCGAAAACTACAGTCGCCCACACATTTTAAAGAAGATTTGATTTGTATAAAACCCTAGTAACGTAAAATTACGGCAAACACACGTTAAAGGTGTAGGTCTCTGATTGATCAATTTTAAGACGTCTTTTCTCGAATATCTTTTAAGCTAGATTTTTTTTCTTCGAAATTACACATCCGAGTGCAGGCTCGTGTTTCCTCATTCGTTCTGGGGCGCGAGTTGTGAGACAGTCTGTATATATATATGGTGGCGCTGAAAATCCGTTACATAAGCATTTAACGTGGTATAACAGTTTTTCCTTGTGCGGTGCCCCCCAAATTATTTTATAAAAAAATTCTTCAAAGAAAAGGTGTAGAGCATAAAATTCTACTTATAAATTAGTAAACAAAATTTATTTCGTATGTTTAGTAACTTTGAAAATTTTTGTTTAATAACGTTAGTCGTGAAATTAAAACAAAAAGACCAACAAATGATTGATATTTTAACTGTCAAATATTGATACTTTTTTAGACAGATAATGAAATCATAAATTTGTTATGCTTTTATGTTTTAATTCCATAGCTATCACTATTTTTGAAGTGATTGTCTACATTTGCATATCAAATTTTTTCCGTTGTATTTTTAGTGTTCGAAACAAATGAAAATAGACAAATTAAACATGGTTCGAAAGCTAAAAAAATTATCTTTTCAATGGTGCAACTTTCCAATATAGCGTCCATATAAAAATTAAAACTTTAACATCATATCTCGAAAACTAATAGTGATAAAAAAATTGAGTATCGCCATTCGAAAGAACATAAAAAAGTGCCTCAAAGATATGCAAATTAAAATCCAGTATTATTTCACATCTGGAAGATATTTGCAAAAATAAAAAACTGCAAAATTTACATTTTCGCCTATATCTAGTGACCTATGTATTTTTTTTTTCAAATAACAAAAGGCAACTTTTGTCTAATTTATCCGACTTCGTATTTCTGAAGATGCATTCACAAATGAAAATTAGGTTTATGGTTTTTGTTTAGGTTTAAGTAAGTCATTCATAAATGTAAGTTTAAATTACGTGAAAATTAGTTTTGATATGTCCAGACATCTGTGTAAATGCTTCAAAAATAAGATTAAAAAACGGTAGAGCAGTACTCAACAAGACACCTGTGCGTCGTGAAACTAACTTGGCATTATTGGTTATATTTCAGCAATACAGTTATAACAGTATCCATGTTCTTCTCGCATTTGTTTAAAAAGCCGAATCCACCAAGTGGATACTAAATAAAGATGGGTGTATATATCTATATCATTTCAGACTCGTTCTCATTGGTGAAGTTTGTGATGTCAAACTAAATCATAAACCTAAAGTTTGGACCTTGCAATGTTTAGCTTTATGATTTGGATTTAGAGACCCTAAATTCTGAAGTGTGAATGGAGTCATTACATAATATGCGGCCAAAGTCTTTAAATCTAAAGTATAAACCATAAATCTAAACCTAATTTTCATTTGTGAATGCACCTTTATAGTTTTCGAGATCCCCATGTTAAAAAAGTTATTCTGGACATTCTGTATATAACTATCAAAATAATTTTTTTTACTAGTAGGTATTCTAGTAGCCTTGTTTTGTACCAATTCGGGTGTATTTACTACTGCTCCGACATCTAGCGGTGCATCATCATAGGTAATGTCAAATAGTGACGTCATTTTGCGGTGTCATTCACACGTTTCAGAACAATGCAAACTTTAATTGTAATTTAAATTTTATCAGAAACATAATTTTCATTAAAGAATTCATTTTTTTATAATAATACATCTAAGTTTGAATTAATATAACCAAAATAATAAAATTTATGGGGTCTCGTGGCCGCGTGCCTGAGTGTCAGGTCGAGAATCTGGGGAACCGGGTTCGATCCCAACCGACGCCAAATATTTCCAATTTCAAATGGCACAAAATTGACCCCTGTGGTGCACTCTCCACGCCAGCAATGAGCAGAGCTGGGCGTACTCGAGTACATTTACTCGAAAGTACTGTTTAGAGTCCAAGTTTTGTTCTGTACTCGTACTCGAGTACATTTTAAAATCTGTTACTTTTACTCGTACTTGCGACATTTCATTTAAATACTCGTACTCAATACTCTAAAAAATACTTAGAGTACATGAAAAGTACTCTAAGTACTTATAGATACTCTGAGTATTTCTAAATACTTAGAGTACTACAAGTTAATATTTTAAATTATTATTTTATGTCTACGAGTACAACGAATATGCTTGTGCACCAATTAATCATTCATAAAAGATCAAATTTGTGTATCCGAGAGCTTTGCAGGTTCGTCATTCTATTATCAAATGCAAAACAGAATGCATTCTATATATTATTCTACTATCGTTTAGAAATGTCTTTGATTTCCATATTCATTTGTGTTGATTAAAATTTACACACAAGTGCGGAAATGTAAATAACCAAAGATACTTTATTTATTGACTGTTAAATGTTAAATTAAAAAAAAATATATTTGAAAACTACTTCTTAGAAACGGTAATAGAAAAAAATCTTGTGTGCAGTAAGTAGGAAAAGTATTTTTTTTACATACTGCACAAACAAATAGCTATTCTATTATTACTTAATATTTAGAAGAACACACGTTTTACAATTAAATACTTAAATATTTTAAGGTGGAAACAAATACAAAAACGATATTCTTTTAAATATTTATTAGTAAAAGAGTGGTGACATATTTTAGTGAAGCTAATCCACATAATTTAGGAATAAAACTGGTATTTAATTCTAAAATATTATTTGATAAAAAACAATCTAGAAAAGATTTGTTACATAATTTTATATTACGTATAGAAGGATGTACTTTACAAAGTACTTTAAAGTACTTCGAAAGTACTCTGTATTTTTCCCAAAAAATATTGAAAATACTAGTACTTTACTTTAAAAGTACATTTGAGTATTAAATACTTTTACTCGTTACTCGAGTATTTTTATTTGGTTTGCCCAACTCTGGCAATGAGTGCCCGTGAGGTGACGCCTGGTAAGCGCCCGCACGGTGCAAATATATCATCTTTACCGATGTATTCAAAGCACATTGGCACACCCAGCAATGGGTAATAAGCCGTGATGATATATTTATTTTATTTAAAATTGTAAAATTTGATTCATGTGAAATACCCTATTGCCCTATTGTTGAGAATTTCATGTTTAAAGCTTTGCTCGTTGTACACACCCACAATATAAACCGCTTTAAATTTAGGTCATTGCAAAATGTTTACAAATACAGAGAGTGCGTTGAGTACTAACAATAGATGCAATAGGATAGTATAAAATAGAAAATCAGAAATAATTACGATAATGATATTAAAACATGACAGTACAGTGTAAAGTGAGAATGAATGTGAAACATAAATGAAATTCGCCTGGAACTCTGTAGAACATTGATCTGGCATCTGGCCCTGTTTTCGCTGTTCATATTGGTATTATGCGCGCGCAGCCCGCGTTTATTCACAGAGGCGTTTACTGTTCACTCGCTCACGTGGCTCAAGAAGCTGATAACACATATCAGGCGACAACATACACATGTTGTGTTGCAAACGAGAGACTACGACATGAGATAAATTTATATTATTCGCAGTTCACCTACACTTTCCCTCCTATACAAATGTTTCTGAGCTACCGCTTCTCTGTACTGTTTACTATAATTGCATGTTATTGTTTTTTCCTATTGTACTTGACAGCAGCTTTCAGAGAAACTGCTAGTGTGCGTCTGTTTCTAGCATATGTCATATCAAGTGTCTCATTTATCATGTATTCTGCAATCTAACCAAAAACATTATTGTTAAGACTTGTGACCTAGACCTGTCAATAACTAAAAAAACCACAACTGACTACCCGATAATCGGTTAGAAACCAAAAACATTATTGTTAAGACTTGTGACCTAGACCTGTCAATAACTAAAAAAACCACAACTGACTACCCGATAATCGGTTAGAAACCCGATTTTCTTATTCCTTGAGAAAAATCGACAGGGCCGGATACGAGGTCTAAAGCCGGCCCGGGCAAATAGGGGGCTGTCCTTAAATTACGTAACGCAAAATTAGGAAATTTTTGATACCCCCTCCCCCCTTTGTAACGCAAACATGAACCCCCCCATATATTACGTAACGCAGTACTTGCCCCCCCCCCCATTTTTTTACTGGATATAAAAGTATATGGCCTCCTTAATATTCAGTTAAAATTTGAAACAAAAACTATTTAAATTAATGTATATAAAGATGAAAAATAACAGAACAGATCAGAAACTATTTAAATTAATGTACATAAAGATGAAAAATAATGTACTACTCGTGCCCTACGGCTTGTCACCCCAATTTCTTTACTTAATATTCAGTTAAAATTTGAAACAGAAACTATTTAAATTAATGTACATAAAGATGAAAAATAACAGAACAGAACAGAAACTATTTAAATTAATGTACATAAAGATGAAAAAATAACAGCACAGAAATTAAAAGCATATGCATTTCCATATGCTTTTAACAAACTATTGAAAAGTTTTTCCTTATCAACACTACTTGAATTCATGTTTTAATATGAATTGCATTGCACGAATGAAAGACCACTGGCCCGAATTTGAACTGTGCTCGACATATTATGTTGACTGTTATTGAAAACAAACGACTGCCTGCATATACGACTTAGCACCGCGAAATTTGAATGTTTCAAAACTATTAAAGCAAGTTTAGCAATATTTTTTATATTTTATCGTTACGTAACGCACACATTGACCCTCCCCCACCCCCTCGTAACACTGCGTAACGCTACTCTTGACCCCCCCCCCCTTGAAGCGTTACGTAATTTAAGGACAGCCCCTAGTAGCAGGCCGGCCCGAATTAATAATTAATTTCAATTTGAAAAAAGAATCATTTTAAATTATTGTTTTTGAAACTGGATTCTAAAATTACTACCACCCTTGAAATTCCATTTTTTTTTTTTTTGTTCCAATGAAGTAACCCAAAATTAAAGCGCGGAAGGAGATATTTTTATTATTTTTTTGCAGAAATAAAGTCAGATTTTACCTCATCTAAAGGTTCTTGTGCAAATTATGACTTCTTCGTTCGCAAATTTTAAAAAAATACTTGTACGTAAAGTCACCTAATTCGCTGAACTCAATTTGGCAAAATTCGGGTGGTGCATGCATTTTATAGGTATTTCGTGCCAAAATGATTATTAGTCCGTATTTGTGAAAAAAGTGACTATATCGCTTGCAAATTAAAAAATACTTCAATGTAATATTAACACAACGCACAGAACTCAATTTGACGAAACTCGGATAGTTATACATTCATTTAATAGGAATTAAATCTTTCAGACATAAATCCAAGATGACTATAAATATTGTTTTCCGCGCTCTAATTTTTGTGTCTACTTTTTTATGGACCATAGGAAATACAAAGGTAAAAATTTTCATATGGCTCTAAGTTCTTTCCTATTAATTTTAGAACTAAAGTGTAAATACAAAAAAAAAAATTGAGAATTAAAAACTGTAGCAAAAGAGTCTAAATTTATTGATATAATAGATTCTTGACATGAGACAAACATAAAATAAAAATATCCATCTTTAAGCACGACAGAACATACAATTCAATGGTCGTATTGTTTCACTTTGACATCTGCGATGGTAAATGTATCCATGATTACTGATAAATAAATTAATGAATTTAATAATTATTAAAACTTTATGAGAAATGTCATCTGCAGAACTTAAGAAATACAACTGTTTAACATTTTGTGTTATTATTCGCGGCTCACTGTAAATAGCTAACGAAATGCATGCAAACAATAATTTTGGACTTGTTAAACGCAGTTTTTAATTTTTAACATTTTTGTATTTATTTATTTATTTATTTATTTGAAATATTTGGGAAGCCAACAGTTGCCCAATTAAAGGCTTCCACTGATTAACAACATACATTTATAAATACAGTACATAATCACACAATCAATTACACACAAAATTATAATAAATCACATAGAAAACATTAAGAAGCATGAATAACTTTATTGCTATGAAGTACACCCTTAAACTGAGATAGTGATGAATGAAAAATGTCTATATGTTGATATGAATGATTATAGGTTCCCATAACTCTGTTTAGGGGTGAATTCATTTAATTATTGGTATTGCATTTTGGTACATAAAACAAGGTTCTATTTCGTGTATGAACAGTTGGAATATGAATTCTTAAATAATCAATGATATTGTAGTTATCAATATAATTATTTACTAGCTTAAAGAGGAAAAGCATATCAGCTTGGGATCTTCTTTGTTCAAGTGATTTTAAATTACATTGTAGTAAAATTTCATTGTAACTCAAGTTATCATAGAAATATTTGTATTTTAATAAAGATATAAATTTTTTCTGTATTGACTGTATAAGAATTATATTTTTATTGTACATTGGGTTCCAAACCTGGGAGGCATACTCAACAATAGGACGTACTATCGCATTATATAGCAAGATTAATGAAGCTTTATGTTCATAGCATTTGGCTACACGAAAAATATATCCAAGTGTTTTGTATGCCTTTTTGACTATTACAACAACATGTTCATTAAGTAGTAACTTGGAATCGTAAAGTACACCAAGATCTCGGATAGTTGCTTTACGTTCCAAATTAGAACCTTCCAAATTGTACGGAAAAGTAATTATATTTGAACATCGAGTAAAACTTATTACAAGACATTTCTTAATATTTAAAGATAAATCGTTCAGTTCACAGTAGTTTTGTAACAGTTCTAAATCACTTTGGAGTTCGAGACAGTCGGTAGGAGATAAAATAGGTTTAAAAAACTTTAAATCATCAGCGTAGAGGAAGAAGTTACTGTTTTCGAAACATTCTCCTATAGAATTGACATAAATATTAAAAAAGAGTGGACCCAGATGTGAGCCTTGAGGGACTCCTGAAGTTACTTCAATTTTCCGTGATTTAAAACCATAACATGATACTATTTGTGAACGATTTTTTATATAAGACTCAGTCCATCTTAATAGAGAACCATGAATACCGTATGCCGATAATTTAGCCAACAATTTAAAATGATTTACTCTATCGAATGCTTTACTGAAATCTGTATACACAACGTCGACTTGTACTCTTTTATCCAAACACCCGCTAACGAATTCTGTGAATGGGATGAGATTATTTAATATTGATTTTTTGCTGCAAAAACCTGTTTGTTGTGGAATGATTAATTTATGCAGTTCAAATTTAATTTTGCTTACTATGATGCTTTCAAAAATTTTACCGAACACAGGTATTATAGAAATCGGTCGGTAGTTTCGAACATCCCTTTTATCTCCGGATTTGTTATTATTACACTTAGTAGGGCAAAATTCTAACATTATATTTCCTATGATCCACAAAAACAGTAGACACCCGGTATATAACGATAAAAATAAAATTCTTGACTGGTAGGTATTCTAGACTAGCCATTTTTGCTCAGATTATTTATTTAAAAAATTGCAGTAAGGTCGGCCTAATTGTAAGGTTCGGCCCACCGGGAAATTGCCCGGTTGCCCGTATCCGGGCCTGGAAATCGATGCTCAAATTTTGATAGTAGAAGCGATATTAGGATCCAGGTAATGAAACCGAAGCTCTGGTATGAAGAGTAGCTAACTGGAATCGATATTCGAATCCGAGTAACGAAGTGAAAAGAGAATTGCGGACGACCTACTTTTATAATTTTAATAAACAGATATCTCCTGTCCTACTTGAAGGCGTTGTTGAGTGATATACTTTTTTTGGTATTGGTAATGCAATTGAAAATAAAAGATGTTTATGTTATTAATAGACAGATGACTGAAAGCAGTGCCGGTTTAATGGGGGGGGGGCTTTTGGGGTAGATACGTAAAGGGCAGTACACCGAGCAGAGTACGTTCTTAAATTATTTTAAATAAGAAATTTAATTAAAGCAAATTTAAGAGCCAGGGGAAAAAGGATGAACGTTCATTTTCTAGCAAAATAAGATGATTGGTACTTATAGATTGAAGGTGGGCAAAACGGTAACAATCCTAAGATACAGGCCTCAGAAATTGTAAGACAAGATCTAAAAAGGACGACGGTCCAAGGTCCAAGCGTCAGGGCAGGGGCGCGCCGTACCATTGTGTCGCCCGTGTTCCAATGCTCATCTTGACGCCCCCTTCCCTTTCCCCCAAAAAAATTCAACAGTTATAAAAAAATAAGCATCGCTATTCGAAAGAACATAAAAAAGTGGCCTAAAAAGGTACAAACTAAAATCTAGTACTATTTCATATTTGGAAAGTATATGTATTCACAAAGAAACTGCAAAATTTACATTTTTGCTTATATCTAGTGACCTACGGATTTTTTTTCTCAAGTAACGACACCACTTAAATGGTCTTCTAATGGGGCAACAATTATGTGAACACGTTACTTACTTTTTCATAGTTACCATATATTTTAAATAAACCACAATAATTGTTTTTACCCTATAAAATTAATAATTCTTGCATTTTCTGCTTGAAACATAAATACATCGTTGGAAAGCTAAAATAAACTCTCTTTCAATGGTATAATTTTGCGACTATGGAAATTATAAATTGGACCCCATTACTTAAAATCTAATAGTGATAAAAAGACGTTTAAAGCATAATTTCATATTTGGAAGTTATTTGTGAATATAAAAGGAAGTGGCTAGAGTACCAAACGCGGGACTGTGTTCAAAAAATTAAGATCTCAAATTGACATGGTTTTCGCAATTTCTCTAAATATACCCCAACATTACCCAACCTAACGCCCAAACTCAGACTTGGAAAACGCGGGTCAAGTATTATGTGTTAGGTGAGATTATTGTTGTTTTTTTTTAGAGTAATATAAAAGCAATCTTAGTAAGCTATTCAACAACGGTCCCGCGTTCGTGCCGGGATTTGAATTTTTAACAACGGTCCCGAAAGTTAAGATATGTCTCTTCGACGTTTCAAGTACTGAGGGACTAAATCACGCCATTTTGAGTTTTGTACAGTAACTATTTGTATATGCATTTTTCGGGAAGAACAAAAACATCTTTAAAATAGTCTAGTAATGGGGCAACTTTACCCTAATTTAATCGACTTCGTATCTCTTATAGTTTACGGGATCCCAATGTGAGCCTCGAAAAACGGGCATATTAAATTAAAAAATTTAAGTCTTATTACAATTTTGCTCGCCGTGTCGCCCCTAACCAAGTGTCGCCCATGTGCGACGCACACATCGCACTTTGTGACGGCGCGCCCCTGCGTCAGGGTATAAAAAGATGAATGTTCGACAGCGATATGCGCAAATTATAACTTGGTCAGCCGATTTCTGTTCAGTACTCGTACTGAACAGAAGAAATTTGTTAAGCTAAGAGCGGTGTCAGTGGCTATCTGATGAGATTCCGTAACTCAGTAGTTAATTTTTGGCAACTGGTTAAAAATTTAACCAATTAAGTACCTATGTTGACAATATAACAAACAATTCGATACAATTTTTAACCAGTTGTTAAAAATTAACCACTGAATTACACAATTAATAAAACCACAAAACGACGCAAAAAGTTTGGACGAGTGACTAACGTAGCGAAAAAGCTCCGACTGCAAGTCGTAAAACTCATGCAGATTTTTCCTGCGAACATTTGAAATGTTATTTTGTTTGTTTCAGAGCAAATTCGAAAATAACTTGTCATTGAATTTCAAAAATATGGGAGTTCGTGGACTTTCATAATTTCTACCTATAGTTTATTCCACGATTTAGAGACCCTAAATTCTGAAGTGTGAATGGAGTCATTACATAATATGCGGCCAAAGTCTTTAAATCTAAAGTATAAACCATAAATTAGGTTTATGGTTTTTGTTAAGGTTTAAGTAAGTCATTCATAAATGTAAGTTTAAATTACCTGAAAATTAGTTTTGATATGTACAGACATCTGTGTAAATGCTTCAAAAACAAGATTAAAATATCGGTAGAGCAGTAGTCAACAAGACACCCGTGCGCCGTGAAACTGTCATTCGCTTGGCATTATTGGTTATATTTCAACAATTGATTTATAACAGTCTCCATGTTCTTCTCGCATTTGTTTAAAATGTCGAATCCACCAAGTGGATTCTAAATAAAGATGGGTGTATATATCTATATTATTTCAGACTCGTTCTCATTGGTGAAGTTTGTAACGTCAAACTAAATCATAAACCTAAAGTTTGGACCTTGCAATGTTTAGCTTTATGATTTGGATTTAGTGACCCTAAATTCTGAAGTGTGAATGGAGTCAATACATAATATGCGGCCAAAGTCTTTAAATCTAAAGTATAAACCATAAATCTAAACCTAATTTTCATTTGTGAATGCACCTTTACAGTCTATAAATCTTACATCAGAGTCAGAGATTTGGTCTGTTTCGGTTTTGGGACCGTAAATTGGCTACATTCCTTTCTGTAATCCATTTCGAAAAGGTTCGATTTAGTAACCAAGAATCGGTTAGTTATACATTAAAATAACCGGATACTCAAATAAGTCTAGGGCCGGAAACTAATCAGTTCCACTAATGTGACCACTATAATCAATGAGATCGCAGCTTCACCACCTTATGCTGACTACTCTGTACTTTAGAATTTAAAATCGCAGTGTTTATATTATTTGAACAGTAACATTTAAATATATTTTACAACAAATTATTCATTGTTTCATGGCAACAGGCAACCCCAAGACCTCTTGTTCCAGTTTTATTTCTTTTGGAATAGGCAACTAATGCTATCCAAAAGTACCTAATTGTAATTTCCAAAAAAAGATTTTTATTAAAAATTATAGACTTAAACCCTGGATCAACTGAAATGAATTTGCCAATAAAGAGCCATCTTGATCATTAATATTTTGCATATAAATTGAGTCGTTGATATTGTCAACCAGTTGTGATATTTATTGCGATTTTATTGAGAATTTATTAAAAATGCCCATTATATTAAGATAACAAAACAAAATTCATTGAAAAAGAATTATTTTCGTCGAAACAACTGATATTTAAAACAGTTAAAATTATATCTTTCAAACCGCATTGCAATAATGAAATAATTAGCGAAGGCTCTTAATGTGTGGCGTTTTCATTTTGACTCATACATTAATTCTGTTGGCAATACCGATTCATACTACCGTTACAAACTGACTGGTCGTTCATACGAGGAAATCATAGAGGGAATGTCTGAATTATGCAACACTGAAAATGATTACTTGAATGCAATACCGCAAATGTTCACCAAACGCCATCAACTTCTGCTTGAATCTTAGATAAACTTTATTTAGCAATTTCCACTAGATTGACTTCCGACATTTGAAATGTCATTTCAAAATAATATACGACTGGGATTTCCAAAGTTATGAGAATTGTGTTGTGATAGGCTATTTCAGCTCTATAGAATTAAGAAATTAATAAAAAAAAAAACTAAAGTATACAAGTATGTTTAATTATGAATATTCATAAATAAAGAAAATGATATAATTAAAATATTTCGGAAATAAGGGGGTTTTTTGTTATAGCGTCATGTCACGAATATGAATATATTTTGATTGGCGACTGAAACACCGCTTATAAGTGTATAACGAATAGCGTCTGAATTTCTTACTACCAATGCCATTCTCCAATAATTTTTATTTGAATATAAATATCGTGTATTAAACTAAATAATTTAAATATTAGTCTTAGTTTTACTTATACTTTCAGGTGAAATTATGGTGAAAGATCCTACCGTTTTTCATTATTTATTTTATTTTTAAGTTTGAAATCGTAAATCACATTACGGCTTTAAATTTGATAGTGGTCAATAGGTGTTATCACGAAATTGGCAAATGATGACATACAGTTTTAGGACCAATTAAAATTAATAATACTTACCCTTGGTATGGTATGACTAGCGAATGAAAGTTGACGTTTAAATTATTTTATAGATGTGGTTTCTTTTGAAACCCTAAAGAAGAATAGATTTGTACGAAATATTCAGACATGACCTCATTTAAATACTGGACTAGAAAAGCACAGAAATGCATTACTATGTCTGGCTGAAAATAGATGGCCGACTAAGGTAATTGAATATCAAAACAGGGGTGCATTTAAAATATTTTAAACATTTTTCGTTTATGTTAATTATAACAAAATATTTTTATCTTTAAACTATTTAGTTAGGCAATTCTATGAAATATGATCATTTTTAATTTCCTCTAACAGTAATTCTGACTTGAGATTTGCGTACATCTGAGACGAACGAACTAGAATTTGTAGTATTAAATTTTTTAAATACATCCCTGAACCCTGTTGCTAAGGTCATTTTAAATGCCTCCTGGTACTCTTCTGTAACGGAATACATAAGGGTCAGTTTCCTTTCAAATCAAATATAGGAAAATGGTTTCAAAAGAAACCACATCTATTAAATAATCTAAACGTCAACTTTCATTCGCTAGTCATACCATACTCGTTTTAAATACCCTGGCGAACGATTTACTGTCTTACTCAATGAAGCATACTACAACTATTTCGTCTTACTGGATTGGTGACCTTAGTATTGACAGAGTTAATACTCATAAGGACTTGGGAGTTATATTTGATCCCAGATTACATATCGGTCCTCATTATGATTATTTAGTGAATACATCCTATAAAACATTAGGTTTCATTATTAGAAATTCACGTAACTTCACTAATATCACAACTCTCAAGTCCTTATACTTTTCTTTAGTTAGATCCAAGCTTGAGTATTGCCTGCTATCTGGAATCCCATGTATCATACTCATAGTATCAAAATTGAATGGGTACAAAGAAAGTTTGTACGATATTGCGCGACAAAATCTTCTTCTTTTAATTCATTTACTTACAGTTACTCCGTGACTTTATCAAATTTAAATATGCAAACATTGGATTCTAGACGTAAGATTCGCTCATGCTTATATTTACATGGGTTATACTGCGAAATGTTATAGATGACGTTAATTCAATGAGCCGTATACACATAAATATTCCTTGGTTTGCATCTAGGTATTATACAACGTTTTGCACTAGGCTATGTAGAAAAAATTATGAAACTAGAGATCCAGTTAGACGATTATGTCTAAAATATAATAAAGTCGAAAGTACTATGAATGATAAAATGGATATTTTCAGTCTTAGCTATTGTCAATTAAAAAATATTTTATGTAAAAATTTATTGTAATATTTCTAATTTCTACTTTTGTCGTTGTACTTGGTTGTTTTCTTATTGTATAGAATGTATATTTTTGTATAATGTTTGTCTATTCATCTTGTTATTGTGATGTATTGATGTATCCAACCCCCTGTTATTGGGATACTTCGCATCCTGTTGTAAGTAAATAAATAAAAAAAGACAATCTACTCAGCTGTGGGTCTTGACCCAAAACTGTTTTAAAAAATTATGTAGAATCTAGGTATTCTCTGTATGGGACCTGCATACAATGACATGTATATGTAAATGGTAGCCGATAATAAATGCCAGTTATTTTCAATCGTTGCAGGAGCTAAAGTCTTTTATTGCTGTGAATTTTACCTGTCAAAAATTATTCATGTCGTTGCATCCGAGCTTTAGTCAACTGACAATTTTTACCCTGAAAGACACAAAAAATGCAGGTCCGATATAGAATACTTAGATTTTAAAATATCATTTTTTAAACCAATGGGTCATGACCCACAACTGGGTAGATCGTCTTTTTTTTCGAAGAGAACAACAAATCGTTCGTAGGGTATTAATGGTGAGCACCAAGGGTTAGTATTTGAAATACCATGATACATTTTTTACGTAGCACTAGCCTCCGATATATGTGCTTTTCAAACGAATTTACCTTGTTTATCAAAACGAATGAACAGTTTATTGGACGATTTAATGACTCATTATTATTGGACGAAAATTATCTTAGTTTATAGGTAATCATTCACCTGTGACTCCCATCCCTATATAATCCCAGCTCTCTCCCTTGTTTTTCAGAGTTGTTAGGACCTCTGGCATGGTTGACATATTGAGTAATTTTGACTACTCTGTTTAACTTTCACTTTTTGTACTACTGATGATGAGAACTTAGTTCTCGAAATACGTATTTAGTTTTTGTTAAAATTAACTTTAAGGTTAAGGGGTAATCATAATAGTTTTAGTTAAATTTAGCCTTAGACTCCATCTATTATTAATTTACAATACACATGTTGATTGTGGAAAATAAGTAAAGATGTGAAGCTTTGTTCAAATTTGCATAAGCTCTGTTCAAGCTTCATACCCGTATATGTGTGCTCTGTTACATAGCCTCTGTACTAATACTAGATACCTAGAACTTTGGAAACACCCCTCGAATTGATTATTGAATCTGTTTGAAGTTTACTTATTGCTGAATTTATGCCATTAGCTCACGGGAGTTGTAGTTGTTTGTAAGTTATTTTTTACATTTAGTATCCCTTTTTTTAAATTGTTAGTAGGCTTGCCAACTGTCCCGGATTTTCCGGGACGTCCTGCTTCTTGAGCTTTTTTGATCCGTCCCGTCCAAAGTATTTGCGGGACGCCATTTGTCCCGAAAATCAGGTCAAACAAATATTTAATAATAATTCAAACAGTGGCGTAATAAAGAGTTCGGGGGCCCGCCCGCAAAATATTTTGGGGCCCGTTTTTAGTTGTAGCGTTTATCATGAAGAACTACATACCACAAGAATTTGTGGAAATTGTGACTCGGCTCACTTTCATCTGAGTTGATATGTTAAGAAGCAAAATAAGCAATATTGGAGCCTGAAAATATAAGATTAGGCACTTTTACATCCCACCGAAGTCATTGTATGTTGTGGCATTTACTATGAAAATGTGATTGGCCCGTATCTTTTTTTTTGAAAATGAAATTGGTGGCAAAGTCCACTGGTGAAAGTTACAGGAAATTGATTCATACATTTTTGGTATCCCAAATAAAAGAACTTGGATGCGACAAAATATGGTATTAGCAAGATGGATCAGTATCATACAGTCTCAATAATAACAATTTTGCGAAAATCATTCTCTTATCGTTAATTAATCCCACGTTTTGGTAATACACATTGGTCGCCAGGTGTCTTAATTTGACAGCCCCAAACTTCTTTTTATGGGGTTATTTTAAAGGAAAACTCTGGATCAGTTGCAGGAAAATATTTGCCAAGAAATCGAAATTCTATCTGCCAAAATGTGATGGAAAATAAGGAGCTTGATTTGACATAGCGGATAAGGGGCCTCTTAGCCAATATTATTTTTGAAAATTGACATTCAAAAAAATAAAGTACTAAATAAATTTGTATATTGCTACAAAAAAATTATTAAATTCATAATTTCGCAGTAGTAACAAAATTATAAATCATGTAAATTGGGGCCTCTCTGGAGCCGGGGGTCCGCCCGCAATGCGGGCCCTGTGGGCCCGTTATAGTTACGTCACTGAATTCAAAAATTGGCGCTGATTTACATAAAGACCGGTTGAAAAAATAATTGCGGATGCTATTTTTATAAATAATATTATGGCCCTACATTAATTTTGTTAATATATCAAGTTATACATAAGAGTGGCAGTTTTCGTTGCATTTTTCTTAATTATTTATAGAATTACAGTTTTGAACTGACTAGAAACTTATCTTAACGTAAAAGTTAATTTTATATTATAATTAATCTACAAGAAATAAAACGTATTTCTTTGAGTTAAAATGTTTTTTTTTATTAAAAGATATGACTTTTATAACAGAAATTAACTACATACCAAATTTTCTTTGTAACTCAGTATTAACAAATGTTTATAATAAATTGTATTATTTATGAAAGCTAATTATATTTAAGTTTGAAATTGGAATACACTTTTCATTTAATGATTTTTAAATTATTATGTATTGTTTTAAAGATTACCATTAAAATACGTACCAATGTGTATTAAATAGTATTTTATATAACAAGTGGGTAAACAGTGCTTTTTTCATGTGTGAGCTCCACATGGTTTAATCCGGCACTGCTTAATGGGTAATATGACAGGGTTGTAACAAAATATTTGAAATCCAGCACACGAAATATTTGTGTGGAATTTAATATTTCATTGAATTTTAAGAAATACAGACTACGACATTATACCAAATTTGTACAAATTATGAATAGACCAGAAAAGTAAGGTTAGAATTTGCTTTTGGCGCGAGTTCATAGTTTGAATTCCCTAGTATAGATTTTTTATGGAAGTGTGATTTTACTGCCAAAAAAAAGATATTTTGTAAAAGAAATTAAGCAGCTTTTGTTAAGGATTTGATAGTTTGTTTATTCAATAATAGATTCCAACTTTTTTAAATCCTTGAAAAGGTAGAGTAAGAAAATTATTAGAAAATAAAATGTTACGTGTAAGTTAAAATTCCGTATGTCGTGGATAGTCCCTCACCCGCCTGTAAATACGTGAAGTGCAACACAAGCTATGCTGCGATTGGCTGCGTACCGAAGTTGTAGGACCAATCGAGATATACGTTCATTGAATTTTGTAGTGTTGTATTTTTATTTAAATAATTATAAACTGTGCACAGTTCATGTGAATATTATTGTACGAATCTGGAGTTAAAGGATCATTCTAGGTGGTATATAAACATATGATAGTCTCAGTATCCAACCCATCTGCATTGCAGATTAGTCGACATTCAATTGTTATGTTTTGTAAGCAACACGAAACAATTATTATTTCCTTCTGGTAAATTATTTATAAACAATGTTTTAACGCGGAAACTTTGCTTGCATAGATCCATATTTAAACTAAATCTAATAACACGGATTAAAATGAGCTATGAACACATTAATGGAAAAGTTTTGCTACAACAAGTGAAAAAGTTTAAATTGTTATTCACTACGTATCGCGTACATACTATTTGGAAAACGAAATTTAATACGCAAATTAGAAAAGCAATTAAAACAACAGTCAATAAAAATTATAAACTTACAACTCATGTACAGTAGAGTGGTCGTTAAAAAAATCACTGCTGTCCCCTAAAACTGTAGTAAATAATTTAAAAAAAATGTACGCAACCCCAACTCTGTAAATTAAAGGGAACAGGTTTCTAATGAAAAGAGAAGTATAATAATCTATTTTTTCAATTTATATTTTCTGGTCGCGAATCTGGGGAACCGGGTTTGATCCCGACTGACGCCAAATATTTTGAATTTTAAATGGCACAAAATTGACCCCCGTGGTGCACTCTCCACGCCAGCAATGAGTGCCCGTGACGCCTGTTAAACGCCCGCACGGTACAAATATGTCATCATCATTACCAAAATCTGCTTACAAAGCAGATTGGCACACCCAGCAATGAGTAATATGCCGTGATGATATATTTATTTATATTTTAACTGCTTTGTACACAGATATCGGTAATGATGAAATATTTGCACCGTTCGGGCGCTTACCAGGCGTCACCTCACGGGCACTCATTGCTGGCGTGGAGAGTGCACCAGATTCGCGACCTGACACTCAGGCACGCGGCCACGAGACCCCATCATCATTACCGATATCTGCGTACAGAGCAGATTGGCACACCCAGCAATGGGTAATATACCGTGATGATATATTTTTTATTTATTTATATTTTTAATACAAAAATATGTTTCCCTGATTATTTTAGATAAAAAAGCTTCAAATAAAAGTTGTAGAGCATAAAATTCTGAATCGTAACGGCTCGTGAGACCCTCGCGCGAGAGCGAGACGAGACGAGACCCAAAAAATGTGCGAGAACGAGAGCGAGATCGAGATTGCAGATCCGAAAACGAGACGAGATCGATATTTTATATTTCTCGTCTCATCTCGCCTCGCGTGCATCACTACTTGAATTCATGGTAAATGATGTTTTATTGTTATAAATGAACAAAGTTCGTAGATGTAAATTGAAGTTAAAGTCATGATTTTTAATTCTTTAAAACTATCTTTACAGGAAGTTCTCGAGGTTATATTTATAATGCAACGTACAATTCTCTTTGGCGCTACAAAAACATTGTTAGCTGGTTTAGAAGCACCTCAGAAATAAATACCGTACCGTAATCTAGACTCAACGCTCGCCGAATAGAACATGACGTAATTGTTTTCTGTTTAAATGTTCTTTAAGGTGACGGATTGGTAGCATATGATATTTAATTTGGTCACAAGCTCTTTGCACGGGGGGCGCCAGTTCAAATTACTAGTAAACAGTATACCCAGGGTCATTAGTATTCTGCAAATTATTTTGTAGACAAATATTAAATTGTGAGTTTTTATTGCTTGCCATTTGAAATTTAACTATTTTAGTCTTGCTATGATTTAATAGCAATCTGTTGCTCGGTTTGATTTATTTGCTTTTCAGCAATCTAACGACAAATTTCAAGGTAATATTAATGAATTATTAACCATAAATGTAGATAGTACCCATTTTCCATTTAGTATACATATTGTGAAATTTTTCTAATTTGTAGGTACCCTATTATTATAATTTTCTGTTTACCAAACATCACTACACGACTATTCAAAACATTTACAAAATAAATTCATCGCAGAATTTACTTCTGTGTCATAATTAACTTCTGCAGGATTCGAGCTTGGTTTGTTCGATCAATATCAGTTGGCCCACTTGTTAAACATTCAGTTATCAGGATTTAAACACGACAATTCGTAATAATAATTTAAGAAATCATTATTTATAACTAGCTGTACCCGTTGCAAATACAGGCTGTCTCACAACTCGCGCCCCAGAGCGAGTGAGGAAACACGAGACTGCACTCGGATGTGTAATTTCGAAGAAAAAAAATCTAGCTTAAAAAATATTCGAGAAAAGACGTCTTAAAATTGACCAATCAGAGACCTACACCTTTAACGTGTGTTTACCGTAATTTTACGTTACTAAGGTTTTATATAAATCAAATCTTTAAAATGTATGGGCGACTGTAGTTTTCGAAAAATGTCAGTGTCAAATTAAATTTAGAACCACCATTTGTTGTTTTAATCAAAGAATTCAAATGACAATATTTTCGTTAAACACATTTTACACAGCTGCTACAACACGTTGCACTGTACGATATAAATGGTAATCTCGAATGACACCTTCGCTAACCTAAATTTGTTGACAGTGAAAAGTCAACTCTAAAGTGTCAAAATTACAGTAAGTCAAACAAATTTTGTAACTCACTAGTAGTATTTTTAAAACCTAGCAACCAGTTTTATTTTGTTATAATATCATCACACCTCAAGATATCCTTCCGGGATTGGTGGATTAAAAAGTCTTGTAACTCCGTTATGCAAGCAGCCGCAAATTATTTTCTTCTATTTGTTGGCTACTTATTGTCGTCGGCAAGTGTCAGTTTCGTCTGGGGCGCGAGTTGTGAGACAGCAACAATAGTATATTATGTGGCAAGTGTGTGAAGCTGAAGTTTTTACATGAGGGTGGAGATTGCGACACGAGCCGAAGGCGAGTGTTGCAAACCACCCGAATGTAAAATAGGCTTCACACACGTGTTACATACTATACTTTTTCTACGACCTTGCAATAAAATATATTTTTTTCTTCACATTGTCATTCTTTTAACGTAAAGCCTCTGCATTATCGACTTGTGTAACCATGTTTACCAACGGTACGGGAGTTTAACAGCTTTGTTTTATTAAAACACAAGTCATTTTGTAATATTTAAAATAATGGGAAATACAATAATTTTATATTTTGTAATTGCTATAACCTGTAATATCATAAAATTTGTATTAGATTGCTTAGAAATTTTTTATTTATTGCTTTTGAATGCTTATTGGACTTAGATTTATATTTAACACAAAGTTGTAAATTTAGAATTACAAAATTTATTTTATTTATACAAATTAATTACATATTTCTCATGAAGTTGTTATTTCTTCGGACCATTTACCGTCACATGATTTACGTATATATACTGATATTCATTGTGTGTGTTTAAACTGAATTATTTACTTCACGCACAGTATGCGTGAAGTAACACTTCACGCACTGTGTTCAAAAAATCAAACTTCACACACGAAAATTAATACGTGAAGTACCCACTTCACGCATGGGAGTAGAAAAACAATATTATGGGGCAATGTTATTAAATTTTATGTACATATATTCAAATTTTGGTACTTTCCTACATTGTTTTTTTTTAACCTCTAAGCTGATTTTGGACTCTCACTACTTCTATGACACGTCCGGAATCTGAACGAACATCTCTACAAAATTTGGCGTCGATATGTAAAACTATGTAGATTTATATAGACGTCAAACTTTCACTTTTATATATACAATGAAAATATTTCAACAACATGAACTTTACATTGAACTTTTAGCTAATGAATAATTTAATATAACAATAACACAAATCGATATAGTTCGTATTATTTACCACCATTAGGTAACATCGCCTTTTATACTTAATAACTGCTGGAATTCTTTAAAGTACTATTTTATTTACTTAAATCTGCCAATCTTATTACCTACTTCGCTTTATATCAAAACAATAAAATATTTTGGAAAACATACAGGGTGTTTGTTTGAAGGTTGGAAACAATGGTTGATTTTGACTAATAACACATGTATCTTGAACAGATATTGTCTTTATTTTTACAAAAAATACACGACGTTTCGATTGATAATATCTCCAATCGTTATCAAGTGTAAACTGAACAATAATCTTAAAGCTACGACTTTTTATACTAGGAGGGATGTGATGAGCTGTGACGATTCCGTTTCAGGTGATGGAGTTGACCAATTAGGGGGCGCCACACGGTACAAATATCTGTGCTGGGATGCAGTGTCGTAGCTAGGGTCATGAGCGCCCCTGGCAAGATTTGAGTTTTGCAACAACCCCCCCCCCCCCCACCGCTACTGATTTTCTAGGAAGAGAAATAACACATTAACTTTGAAAGTGTAATTTAAGTTATTTATATACATTTAAACATAAAATTAATTCTTACTTACTATTATGTAGAAAGGGAAATAATACAATAAGAATTCGTTTATTTAGGCATTATAAAATCTTAAAAGTTTACTTTTCTGGCTTTTTCTGAGGCCAATTTGTCAATAATATGGTCTACATTAATACTTTTTGCAATGTCATACTCAATCGATAGTATAGCGAGATTACTCAAACGTTCTTGACCAATCTGCGATCGTAAATAATTTTTAATTAATTTTAATTTGCTGAAAGATTTTTCACAGCTGGCAGAAGTCACATGTAGCGTCAATGCTAGGCGAAGTGCAATCCCTATATTGGGATAACTGGTCACTAAGCTATATTCTTCATGGCAATTAAGAAGTGCAATGTAATCTGCATTTTTTAAATCAGGCAATAATGATTTTATATGGTGTTTGTAGCTTTCAATCTCTAAACAGAACTCGTTGGCATTTAAATCATCTTTGTATTTTAATGCGAGGTCAGCTGCGAATTTCTTTAGTTCTTCAGTGGAGGTTTTGTGTAACGAAAGTCCTGTTAGGAAACCAAAATCAGAAGCTCCGGGAGCTAAATTTTCAAATCTCTATCCCATTTGCTGAATAAGTGTGTCTAGTGCACAGTAAAGCTGAATTTTAAACTTCTGAAGTAGAGTCATTATGGCCGCATCATCCTTGGCACTTTCATCGAACATTGTTTTAACCTTTCGTTTACGCTTTTCAAAAAATTCAGGTTTTATCGATAGCTCGTTTGCTAGATTTTTAGCTGAATCAATACACAGCTCTATTTGATTCTTTCTGAAATTATTCAAAAAAATCACAAGGCGCCACCCTAAGGGCTGCGCCCCTGGCAGCCGCCCCCCCCCCCCCCCCCGCGGGCTTCATTCCATTTGATGTGGTGTTTTTCTGTCCAAGCGTGATGTGCAATACCTGACTTTTCAGTATCTCCCAACTGCGTGTTCTTCCTATGTTCTTTAAGTCTTACGGCTAGAGGTCTTTTTGTTTCACCTATGTATGAATGCGGTGTCTCATAACACAAATACATATATCATCACGGCATATTACCCATTGCTGGGTGTGCCAATCTGCTCTTTGTAAGCAGATTTCGGTAATGATGACGACAATATTTATACCGTGCGGGTATTTGCCAGACGTCACCGCACGGCCACTTATTGCTGGCGTGGAGAGTGCACCACAGGAGTCAATTTTGTGCCATTTAAAATTCGAAATATTATTAATATTGTACCAAATAACCATTCGAATTTTTTCTTCTTTACTATACATGGTAAACATCTTTAAAACGTTATGACAAGTTCATTTGACATTGGAACGATGCAGTATGCGTATAACTAGTAACCATGGTAATACAATAATGTTACATCTTAGCTGAAACTCACGGTATAAGAAACGAAACCTTTATTGTACAAGTTTTAAAAATCTAAGTTTGTCTTCAGTTTAAGGTAAAACCAGGTTTAAACTCATAATGTACAATCGGGCCTTAAAGGGTTAAATAAAACAAAACACGACATAAGTATGAGTATGTTATTTTATTTAAATATAATATAAAAATAAATTTACAAATTTTATAAAATTCTCAAAATTGTGATGTGGTTAATTTTATTGAATAATAATGTTACACTAGTTAATATTGTTTCGGTACAAGCGATTTTACAAGACTGATGATAAGGTAAAATAAGACTCAAAGACAAAACATGGTTTTGAGTAAGACTAGCCCCCGGCCACGGCCACCTTGCCGTAATACGAGTGAGGGTTCAAAAGAATCGGTAGAGGTGGTAAACTCCACCCCGTAGATACATACAAGTTGTTTAAGAACAAAAATAAACTATACTATAAAAAATAGGGGATTACAGCGCAATTGATAAATTAGGAAAAAATATTTAAAGTATATGCTTAATAATAAATATTAATTAAGAAATAAAACGACATAATTGAAATACTTCGAAAATAAGGGGATTTTTGTTATAGCACCTCGTCACTCATATGAAATCCACATAGATTATTTTGATTGGCGACTCAAAGACGGCCTATAAATATATAACGCCCAGTTAGGGGCGAAGCGTACTACCAATGGAAGTAGAGATATTCAAATAGCGGAGGCGTGGCTATCAGTCCAGTAATGCAATTCTCAAACAGTATTTATTTAAATATGAATATTTTGCATTAAACATAATAATTTAAATACATTTCCAATTATAAATCATGTAGACTTGTACAGTATAATAATATTAATTTGTTTTTTATAAATACAATTTAGAAATAGCATATATTTCAAGAACATTTAGGTCCACGATGAAAATAGTTGTATATAAAAACATATTTTCCGAGGACTATAACTCGCTTACTAATAGGAATTTTTTCACCGGATTTTCACCGACAGTCTTAGTTTTACTTATACGTTCAGATGAAATTATATTTAAAAAATGGTGGAACCCCCTATTGTGCAACAGTAATAAAACTATTTTAAGAAGAATATGTTTTGACATACGAGATTTAATACTACCTAAGACTAAACGCGAATTTTGTATTTTTTTAATATGAAATTTTCAAAAACAAGAAAGAAAAACCCCAATTTCAATGTCAATTACGTCATAAAATGTAATAAATAATTTATTTGCCACTTATCAATATTTATTTATGCTAATTTTAGAATTCAATTATTGATTATAATTTGAAGTCATATGTACAATAAACATACTGTAGTATTGGCAATTATATTTCAGCAAATAGTATTTCGTATAATTAATTTTAAATACAAATATTCTATTTTGCATCCCGTCTACAAATTGGATACTCATAAGCAGATGTTGTAAAATGATATAATTTAATCTGCACTTACCTATGGGGTAATTTAACCAGTGGCGTTCCCAGGATTTTGATCTAGGGGGAGGGGCGATATAAGCTAGTTTAGAATAAATTAAAGCTTTAATAATGGGGTGATTCGCCCCGGGTGCCACGCTAACTAGGGGTGCCATTAACAGATGATATGCATACTACATGTGGGTTTTGCCAAATTTTTATTTAACAATTTTTTAATATTAAATATTATAACTAAAATATTATTAATTAAATGGGGGAAATTTCTCGAATATAGATTAGGTGTTAATAATTATTAAATAAAATTATAAAAATTCGAAAAAAATTGTAGTACAATAAGAGGTTATTCCAGCTCATTCGAATTAAGAGAAATCAGTAAAAAAGCCAAAGTATATGCTTAATAATGAATATTAATAGAGAAATAAAATGATATAATTGAAATACTTCGAAAATAAGCGAGTTTTTGTTATAACGACTCTTCAAAATATGAATATAATTTTGATTGGAGACTTGATCGACTATAAATCTATAAGAAATAACGTGTTGGGAGGAGGTTCGTACTACTCTGGGCCTAATTAAACTCTTGATGAGCCCTAGGCTATTGTTTTTTTTTTTTTTAGCTTCAAAGTCAAAATTTGATACATGCGCCGCAGGTTGCTGGTAATATGCGGCCTTTTTGGTAACCCGGCACTGCTACTACCAATAGAAGTAAACAGTTTCAAATAGAGGAAGAGAGGCCATCACTCCAGCACTGTAGTTTTCAAATAGTTTTTATTACAATATAAATTTCTTGTATTAAACTTAATAATTTAAATACATTTACAATTTAAAAAATATGTAGAATACAGTGTTACAATATTAATTTATTTTTTATAAATGTAATTTAGAAATAGCATATACTTCAAGAAAATTTAGGTCCACGAAGAAAACAGTGTAATATAAATTTTTTTTGTGACGTCACTACTATTTTTTTAAACTTTGGGGGATTATAATTCGGTTTTTAAAGAATTTTTTTCAAAGGATTTTCTTCAGATGAAAATACAAAGAAATTGTGGAATTAGCCATTCAAATGTATATGTATATTTAAATAAAAAATGTTAATTAATCGTTAAAAATATGGGGGGGGGGGGTGTAGCATAAAGTTCCGCCCCGGGTGTTAACTGTTCTTAGTTCGCCACTGCGGTTATTATATATTTCTGGGCGTATCAATCTGCTTGTATTCGCAGATTTCGGTAATGATGATATTCTTGTACCGTTAAGAGCGTTTTATCGTAGATCAGAATCGAAGCAGGACTTTCCGAATCACAATCGGCCACGTGACGCAGACATCCTCGCGACCACTTTTTAATTAAATTTAAAAAAAAACTTCCATAATTTTTTAATTTCTTATTGAAAATCGCAAGACTTGTATTATTTACTTAGTTTACATGCAGTTTTGAAACTGTTTTTAAAACGTTTTTAGTTTTGAAAACGCCATGTATACAGTGTCAAAACTGTTTTGAATTATTTCAAACCAAAACTAAAATTCATGGGTTGGACTTGAAAACTAGTTTCAAAACTACTCATGTAAACGCTTAAAATTCAGTTTCGATACTGCGCATGCGTACAGAGCATAACGTTTCTGTCGCTTTGTGTTACTAACCTTCAAATATACTGACAGTTGTGTAGTTTTAGTGCGTAGTGGTACGAACTATAAAAAATAATTGGAATAATAGCAAAACGAAGTATTTGGACTGAAAAGGATCTGTTACTTACATCAGCTAAATGCGCATGCGCCGAAACTGATTTCAAATCTATTTTTAAACTTGTTTTGAAAACTGCATGTAAACAGTTTTGCATAATTTTGACTGAAAACTGAAACCATTTTCAAAACTGCATGTAAACGTAGTAATTATATGCCATGATGAAAATTAATGATGACTATTTTTTAGTATAAAGTTCCGCCCCGGGTGTTAACTGTTCTTAGTTCGCCACTGGGGTTATTATATATTTCTAGGTGTATCAATCTGCTTCTATTCGCAGATTTCGGTAATGATGATATTTCGTTAAGAACGTAGATCGAAATCGAAGCAGGACTTTCCGAATCACAATCGGTCACGTGACGCAGACATCCTCGCGACCGAATTAAAATTAATTAAATTTAAAAAAAACTTCCATACTTTTTAATTACTTATTGAAAATCGCAAGACTTGTATTATTATATGACAAGATGAAAATTAATGATGACTATTTTTAAAATAATGCTTTATTAATGGTGAGTTAAAAGTTTGAGCGTTCCGGAACTTTTTCATTGTAGACATGACCGTTCCGGTAATTTTTAATTTAACAATATAAGTACCACTTCCTTTTCGCAAACATCATTTAATACAAAGGCAGTTGGTAAATAAGTCTTAAAAAAATCATTTGTTTGTAACACTCACACATTCACTATATCAGGACGACGGGAGGGAAAAATAATGACAGTCACTACATCTTTTCGAGCCGTAGAAACTCAGTATTTTTTATTTAGTAAAAATTGAGGGAGCATATCACAATCCATACTTCTCACAGCTCATACTCTGCACGATTCATACTTCTCACAAGCCATACTCATCTCGGGTCCTCTCGGCAAAGTTCGATATACACTGGGAAAAAATACATATGCAGTAGAAAGATAGGTTTAGCATTACGAGAATAGATGTCTCTCTCGTTTCTTAAAAGAAATTTATATAGCGATCTGTCAGATAATTAAAAAAATATTATTACATTTTAAATACTTTTGGAATTGAATGAAGATGTAATATAGTATTCAACAATTAATAAAATGGTAATGTAGGCAAATATTTGTAGTACCTATAGAAATATAATAAATAAATACATACAACAAATATATCTTCCACCGATAATATTCTAACACAGAAAATAGTATATGATTATGTAGCAATAGAAGCAGGCAGACCATTAGAAAGAATACTGTAGAACTGGTACAAAACTATCTGAAATTTCCGTTTCTTACATTCTTATCAATTGTAGATGATTACAGACAATGTTACAGGTTTTGTACTCGTATTTCGATATAGTAGCTCACCAATTTTACAAAACACAATATTTTAAAGTTTGTTTCTCCAATGAGCTAAAATCAGAACATCAGAACCTTGTAGCTGTGCACTGCATAAGTATATAAATAAATTAACGTACTGTTCTTAGAAAAATTAAATGCTACCACGACAATATCTATCAGCTGATTACTTAACCAGATGATATTCCAATATTTGTGAAAATGGCATGTCATCTTCTAATTTCTGTAATATGTCACTTATTTAACTGTTTATTGCGATTATTATTAGTATAATATATCCTTAATTCTATTATTCTTAAAATATTGTTAAAATCTCAATAAAACTCCGTATCATCATATTGTTAATTTTATATTTAAGGTTGAAGATATGTCACCTTGCATAAAATTTTAGTTGAGTAATGCGGATGTCAAATATTTTTCCGATAGAAAACGAAGCGTGTTCGGCTGTCGTCGTGGTATGACTTATGAGAAGTATGAGTTATAAGAAGTATGGGGCGTGATATGTACTCGAAATTGATTGCTCAATGCGTTGCTGACAGGGTCGGATTGGCCAGTCGGGATAATCGGGAATTTCCCGAGAGGCCGCGGCTTTTTGAGGCCGCCGCATGTAATTCATCTAACAAAAATTGTGAAATGAAGCATTTAAATAAATACATTATTAACACGTATATAATATTATAATACAAGACAAAATCAGAGATGTTTTTCCCAGCGTTGAAACTATACTTCGATTATTTTTAAGTCTGATGATAACAAATTGCTCAGGAGAGAGATCATTTAGCAGGTTAAAAAGAATAAAAAATGAATACAGGACAACAATGCTTCAAAATAAACTCTCTGCCTTGAGCATTTTATGTATCGAGAGTGACAAGCTTCGAAGTTTATCATTTGAAGATGTTATATTTGATTTTGCTTTAATGAAGTCGCGAAAAAAAATGTAAATAATCATGTTGTTTATTTCTATATAATTATTTGTATTCTTGCTTTTTAGTTTATTATTAACTCTTTTTCTTAGCAAAAACTAAAAATGTATAGTGTATTATCTTATTTTCTCATTAATCGAAAAACTAAAGAATTGTTATTTTTGTTATACTGTATTTAATATAAATAAAAAAATGGATATATGTTCAAAAAATTCTTTATATTTACCTACTTTAATTTTTAAATACTTACGAATTTCAGTTCATATACCTATTAAAATTAATTTATTTTATACAAAGCAAAGGGCCTCAAACATTTTATAGCTTAGGGCCTCAACGACTCTAAACAGACAAAAAAATAAAATACCCGTATTTTTTACATCGATTAATTATTCATACTTTACAAGAAAATAATTATTAAAAATTTGAGGAAGGGATTTGTGACGTGACAATGGTAGAAGCGTGAAAAAGGACGGTTAGACTGAGAGGGAAAGAGATAGTTATAGCCAGATGTGACCATGCCACACCCTGGCACACCTACCACAACATAAACGCGACGCTGATAGGCTGATTTATAACTGTCTCTTTCCTTCCCGCAGTCTATCTGTCTTCGTCCACGATTCTAACATACTTACGGCATATATCCCTTCTCCAAAATATGAAATTGTTAATAACAAGATTATTACAAATTAATATTTAGTTTTTATTATTATAATGAGAAGGTACAGTGGTTAGTTTTTATATTTTATGACAAATATATTGAAATTCGAATATGGTCACATACCCCATTCTTGTATTCTATATCGTTATCCTAATATTATTGATTAAAACGTAAAAAAATTATCGTGAACTGGAACTATACTCGTACTATGCTTATACTGTTGAAGCAGGGACGCAACTACGGGGGGGGGGGGGGGCTGGGTGGGCCACGGCCCACCTCATTGATATGTTGGCCCATCTGCTGGCCCACCCAAATTTTTTAAAGATTTTTATTTTATAAAAGAGAATAATTTTAGAACGCGTAATACAATTTGTGTGGTTGTAAAACGTACATATTGCAAAATAAACATTTTAAATTGTATGTGAAAAAAAATTGATGTTACTCTTGCTTAGCAACATTGTTATAGCAAGTAATCAATAATAATTGCAAACACTGAATAAACGATTACACGTTACATTTGTTTCTATTAAAATTGATTACAATTTTCAACAACGTTGCTAGGATTTAACAACTTTCTTACAGAATTGAGATGAATGTTGATTAATATGTAGCTAATTAATTTGGCGGATGATACCATACTGGACACGCCAGAAATCTTTGTAATATGGAAGTGTATAAGAAAAGTATCTGGACTAATAATAGATATAATACCATATATTTCTGATGAATTCACAAAACTGAGATTATTTTACAAAAATTAAAATATGTTTAATTAGCGTTTACGACAAAATTTATATGGAATATAGTAAATTGATAATTCTTTATTACATTATTTATCGACATTGAAATAAAATTAAGTTATATATTAAAAAAATGATTTTTACTCTAGGCAAAGACGAACTATGACGAGAGGCTCGTATATAACACAAAATTTGGAAAATGATCATAACACTTCAATAAAAATTGGTTTGATATTTTTAAATTGTTGAATTATACTATGTATTTATATGGGCGCTGCATTTTACACAATGAAAACTGAATCTGGATTTCGCAAACATGAAATAAGCATAGAGCACCGTAATTCAATGAGATGTTCTTCATATTAATATGTCAAAAAGTAAAAAAGATGATAATTTTTGTTACGCACATTTAAAATTAGTTATAAAAAATGTTTCCTTTTGCTGAGGATTACACAAATTGATATGCTAGCAGCAGAATATAATTTACTTCCCAACACAATAAAATTGTACAAAAATTAATGTAATACTGAAATAAAAACAATAATGGCCCTACTAGTTTTATAACATATTTATGAATTATAATTTCCGGGAACTTTAAATTAATAGTCATTGTATTAACAATTCCAATTTTCAGTGCAATTTCTATTATTAAATTTTAATTGTTATTTAGAAGTATTTGTAATTTTTGTCTAAGTATTTTGTTTTACCGTTTCTATATTGTTATCTATAATCCATTAATGTGGTATATAATTTATTTTTATTGTAATACTGTTCTTATGATATAAGTATGGCCCACTCAGATTTTTCATTGGCCCACCTTTGGCCCACCCAGAAAATAATCCTAGTTACGTCCCTGTGTTGAAGCATGATCTTCTTTAAGACTTTTTTTTAAATAAAGCGCATTGGTTCTCCCTCGATCGAATATCGTAAAAGTTGCAAGCAATCTCCGATGACGTGTACCGGAAGCTTACCTTCCAATGAGAGAACACTTACCGTGATAGTTTTATCACCCTTGTAGAATGTAGCAATTCACCAACCTTTCAAATTTCTGTAATCCTTCTTCAATGCCACTCCAAATGGTAGAAAATAATTTTTGCAGGGCCCTAACGACAATACCTAGTAGATAGTTAACTACAGAGAATTTATTTTAAAATGCAACATATGGTTTATCACTTCCATGGTTACACACTACTGTCAAAAATGACAGCAATGTAATCAGTGGCGTCGATAGACCATTTCTGAGGGGGCTTGCGCCCTCCCTGTTTAATTTTGCGCCCCCTTTCCGTGTTTTTATTTAAATAAATTATTAAAAATGAATTTTTTGTAAATAGTATGTAGGCTAATTTATTGGAAATTAGTGTTGATAATACATAACTACAAATTTTCGTATGTTGCATTTTAAAATGGACAAATATTACATTGCTGTCATTTTTTGACAGTAGTATGTAACCATGGAAGTGATTGACCATATGTTGCACGTTAAAATAAATTCACTGTATACAGGATGTAACAGAAATAAGTACATTTTTCCGAATTCTTAATTTGTTTTATCATTTTTAAATTAACAACTCGTTTAAATATTTTCATAATAATTTGATTCACTAGAAATGAAATAATAGGGTTTGATTTTGTTATATGTTAATGTAGAGATAAAAATATTAGACCCATATTTTTTTATTTTGCATAAAAATTTATAGTAAGTACGCCAGAAAAATGCATAAGAATTTTGCAATTTGCCATGTCATCCCGTGACGTCACAACCCCAACAAGACCGTGGCCAACCCCATTGGGGTTATCCCTGTTGAATAAATAAATTTAAAAAAACGTTAAATTAAAATTTTCGCTATAGACACACACAAGAGAGAGAGAGAGAGAGAGAGAGAGAACATCTCGCTTCCAAACAAACCCCCCCTCGTTGTCTTAGTCCCTCTCCCAAGTACTGTACCTGTCATTCTGTTTGCATCTGTCAATCGTGGTATAACCTAATTCTGTATTCTGATTTGTTTTGTTTGTTGAGTTTCTTAAAAATGAGTTTAAAGAGAACAGAGTTGCCTGGGACAACTTTTTTGTTTAATAATGTTAAGGATCATTCAACGAGACCCCATGGGATCTCGTGGCCGCGTGCCTAAGTGTCTGGTCGCGAATCTGGGGAACCGGGTCCGATCCCGACCGACGCCAAATATTTCGAATTTTAAATGGCACAAAATTGACCCCTGTGGTGCACTCTCCACGCCAGCAATGAGTGCCCGTGAGGTGACGCCTGATAAACGCCCGCACGGTACAAATATGTCATCATCATTACCGATATCTGCGTACAAAGCAGATTGGCACACCCAGCAATGGGTAATACGCCATGATGATACATTTATTTATTTATTTATTTATATCATTCAACAAGAATATCATCATTACATTAAAAAAACGAAGGCTAGAGTGTAGAGGTGACATTTCTTTGTTTGGAAGTCGTAACCATAGCAACCATTAGTTCTATGCTTTGCCGCTAGATGCGTTCGTGCAAATTGCAATTGTGTGTTTCATTGTTATGTTATATGATTTATTCTCTTAACGCTGGATGATTATTTGAAAATTTATACAATTTCATGTGCTTTCTGTAATACCTACGTAGTAGTAAAATAGTATTTTTAAATTCAAAACATTCCTCAACAATGTGTTATAATAAGTGTGAAAATAATTGCTACCGCTTTCGCTTTTAGTCTAGTACGCGTATTTATTCACTACAAAATCATATTTACGATAGAGTAAATTTATTAATAGATTGTTAGTTACGTAATTGTTTCACCCAGGGCCGCTCAGTGGATATTAGGGGCCTTTGTGCGATGTTACATTTTAGCGCCCCTTCCCCTCATGATGTAAAATTTGCAAATTAAAGTTTAAACTATACTTTTTGTTCTTCAGAAATACTAGATTTAATATATTGATGAATTTTTTAGATTCATTCTTGTAATCAATAGGTTATAATCAAAATCGTTTGTTGTAATCAACAATTTTAAACAGATTTCAGAATTGTATATGCATTTGATTTTTTGCAAAATGATAATAGGTATTTAAATATTGGATTCATTCTTGTAATCAATATTCTTGAGTTTTAATCAATATATTCATTGTTGTAATCAACATTTTCATAGTTATTATTTCAATATAACAATGCTAGAATAATAATGAACCGATTGATATAATAATTATTTTATCTATAACTAGAGCTCTAATGCAAACAAATTAAAAAAATATATTGTTCACTTTTATCACATTAATTTGTAAGTTTTATAGTAATTTTATCTTTACGAATAAGAGCATTTTATAAAAATTTGCTATTATTTACTTTACTGTCTTGAAACGGCGCCCCTCAAAGTCAGGCGCCTTTGTGCGGGGCACAACCTGCCCACCCGCACGGCGCGCCCATGGTTTCACCAGGAAAATGACAGGCTGGTAGAACGACCGTGCCACATACATCAGGGTTATTAGCAAAATCAATGTTGCCAATATATTGATTAACTCGAAAATGTATTGACAGGATTGACAGCCATATTCAATAAATTTGGGTCTGTTTTTTTTTAATTTGTTTATACTACAAAGAAGGCAAGACAAAAACCATATTAAACAATGCCATCATATTTATTGAATATGGCTGTCAATACATTTTCGGCTTATTCAAGATATTGGCAACACTAACTTCATTAATAACCCTGAAGTATGTGCCAAGTCGTAGGCATGGTTTTAGTCAACGACCAAATATAACTAGACAAAACATTCCCTATCCCTTTTCAATGAATGTTTTGATTTCGGCTGGCCAGACAGAGAAACTAGAGATAGAGATATGTCTTGTCTAGTTCGAGTATTTCTCACTAGAGACCATGTAGTGTATAGTCTAGTGTTTAGTTTGAACACTACTCACTAGAGGCCACGTAGAAGCATGTGTATTTTGTCTTTGTTTTGTAGTTGTAGTGGTTTTGTAAGTGACACGTTGGTTTTTCTTTAATATTAAACCTTATAAATTATTTAATGTTAACCACGAAATTTTAACTAAGAACACTTGCGCCTCTAGTGAGCAACGTTCAAACTAGACACTGATAATCTACATAGCCCCAGTGGTGACCTCTAGTGAGAAATACTCGGACTAGACAAGACATATCTCTATCTCTAGTTTCTGTGTCTGGCCATCCGAATTCAAAACACACCAAATGAAGTCTTGTCTAGTTATATTTGGTCGTTGATTTTAGTTAACACCGGTGTTAGAACCAGGCTCGGGCTACCAGCCATTGTTATTAGATGAAAAATGTATTTATTTGTTTCATTTGTACTAATAATCCTTTGATATTGTAACATTAATTAAAAACTTTTAATTACGTTACCTACGATCTCTGGCATTAAAAATAGTACGGTGAACTATTATTAGGTACGCTACACGCATTTCTCGTTTATTTTTGAACTGCTCCTCATTATAAATCTGATTCCAATTTAAAATATGTATTTCTCGAGGTATTTCTATTTTATATTCTTACAATTTAAAGTTATGTTTGTACGTAATGTAACATGAGAGGCACCTATACGACACTTGGTCCGCGAGCCTCTAGCCAGCGCGAATAAGCCGACGCCTATGAATAAAAGCATTCTAATAGGTAAGAGACGCCTCGGTATGCGATCGATAACATAGTTTTATATATTAATGTAGAGATAAAAATATTTGAAACATTTTTTTTGTGCATAAAAATTTATAGTACGCAAGAAAAATCCCGTGACGTCACAACCCCAGCAAGACCGTGGCCAGCCCCAGCAAGAGAGAAAGCTTGATGAGATGAGATATACGGTAGTTCAGTAATTACGTCATATGCTGCGCGCTTCATTTAAACTACTGTCCTACCAGTAAA